>CALSCE010010723.1:8985782-9083022 GCA_943593645.1 Bovichtus variegatus
GAGGAAGGAAATTAAAGGAAAAGAAAGGAAATTAAAGGAGAGGAGGAAGAGGAGGAAGGAAAGGAAAGGAAATAGAGGAAAAGAGGAGGAGAAGAGTTAAAGAGGGAAGAAGGAGGAGGAAAAGGAAAGGAAATTAAATGAGAGGAGAGGAGAAGAGAGGAGGAGGAGGAGGAAGATGAGGAGGAAGAGGAATGCTGGCTGTAAATCACGTTGAGATCTTTGTGTTTCACACCCCTCCGCAGCTGAAAACAAACGTCCACAGCGGAACATCTGTTGTGTTTGGACGTGGCAGCCGTCCCTCCTCTCCTCCTCAGCCCGACCTCTCTGACAAACCGTTTGACTCTCCCTCCCACGAAAAACTTTTATCCATCTCTTGCATATACTAGATTCTTGACCCGGGAGGAGGATGAAGAGGAGGCAGAGGGGGCCTGGGGGCGCCTGAACGCTGAGAGGAGGTTACGAATATATGAGCGTCTCTGTGAGAAGAGGCTGCCCTGCGGAAACGAGAGCATTGGCTCGTCACAAGTTTCTCCAAACACAACAGCGTCTGGCTGTAATATGTGGTTATTATGGATCTTAGCTTTGCTGATTCAGTGGTGATCTCATGCTCCTCTGGCAGCAGATTGTCTTCCAGTCGTCCTAAACAGCATCTCAAATTCTTGTTTTTCTGGACACGTGAAGCACAGGAAAAAAAACGAGCTGTGTCCAGTGAAAGTGCATACAATACTTTCATTGAGGAATTTTAAAACATTGTGCTCAGCTTAATTGTTTATGACTGTTTAGAAATGTCTGATTTACCACAATAATTCAAACATTACCTGCTATATGACACATTTGAAAGATCCTTATTGGATTCTTGTTCAACCTTTTGTGGTGATGAAAGAGTAAAAGCAAAGTAAGCACGAGCAAAGTAGAAAACACAAGTTAAGAGTATCTTTTTTTTCAATGAGCATTGTCCTTGTGTTGTATGGAAACTGGCAACATGTAATAAAAGTGTATCAGACAAGTCAAAAATATAACTAAACACAACAATAAATAATATTGTTCATTAAATATTTAAGGTGGAAAAGAAAGCGTCATCCTAAAATACATTACAACTTAATTTATTCTTCTATGTATAATTCGCTTGCTCATTTTATTAGTCCATTTTAGTTTTAAAAATGTTTTGGTCTTGGTATACTGTATATACATATATATATATATATATATATATGTATATACAGGAAGGGGAGAGGAGGAGGAAGAAAGGAAAGGAGAGGAGAGGAGGAAAAAGAGGAAAAGTTTAATTAAATGACACAATTTCAAGGATGCAGTGGTGAAATGTAACTAAGCACATTTAATCAAGTAATTACCATTTTAAAGTACTTGTGCTTTACTTGAGTATTTCCATTTTATGCTACTTTATACTTCCAGTCCACTACATTTTTTCAGATTCAGATGAATGCAAAATATAACTCAACAACAATCAGCTAATAAACTACGATGGTTTATGATAGATTGAGCTACTCTGCAGTATAAAGCAGTTGAAATAGCTCCACTTTCACCAGCTACAACATTAACACAACTGTCTCTTTCCTCTGTGTGATATTGACTGTCTCGTCCCTGTAAAGAAGTTTCCCGTCCTCTCGTCTGTCTCCAGAATAGCAGCTTCACAGTTGCTGTTTGTCTCCTCTTCGCCCCCTGCTCCTGCAGTCCTGTCAGGCATGCGGTCCAATAATAGCCGGGCCAGGTAGCTCAGCCATGTGGAATTTGACATTGAGTCCGGGGGCACGTTGGGCCCCCAGTGAGAGAGTGTGAGCGGACGGGAGACAGCCAGTGTCAGGGTTTTCCAGGATGTGTTGCACAATTTTGGATGAGTTTTATCAAGAGAATCTGCAGATAGTTTAAAGGATAAGGCTGTCAGTATTATAAATATCTTGATTACAAACCTCATGAAAAGACGTTATCCTCAGATTAAATCAGAAATGTTACTGTCAGACAGAATAGAATAAGATGATTTTCAGAACTTTGAAGCTACTTACAAGGGAAATTAAAGGAGAGTGGATGTTAGGAGATTAAGAGATATAACTGTAACTATCATAACTAGTTATCTGCTTTCATTACCGGCATCACAGCCAGTTGCTGTCCACAGCAGTGGTGGAAAGTAACTGAGTACATTTACTCAACAACAGTACTTAAGTACAAGTTTGAGGTACTTGAGTCTTTTTTTTTCTAAGCCACTTTCTACTTCCACTACATCTCAAAGGGAAATATTGTATTTTTTTTTACTTCACTACCTATAGAAAGGTTTAAAAATGAGCTCCACCTCAACCAACCACAGCAGAAAAATCGTACTATTACATTAATGCGAGTAATACTAATCTAATTATAGAATACATAATATTTGAACAGGTGCCATTTATCCTCATACCGTGTTTTTACTTGTATCACTTTAAGTACATTTTCCTGATTACACTTACATACTTTCATTTAAGTAACATTTGCAGGACTTTAGTAGAGCCTCAAACACACTGTGGGTATGCATGTGTGTTTTTAATACATCTCCCTTATCAGATCGTTCTTTCTTTATCCTTCACAGATAAACATTTCCTCTAATAAAGTCGGGATGATAGCATGTAAACGTTGAGTCAAAGCTCGTATCGAACCTACACCCAGATAAGCAGATAGCACACACACTGTACATCCATAAAGCATTTACACCCGACATACTTCAGCCTCCTACACGTCTCCTCATTCGCCCTCCCATCCCTCCTCATCTCTCTCCAAGGACCCCGGGCTGGTGGCTGCAGAGGTGGGGGCAGAGTGATTCATGAGCGGGGAGGAAGGAATGTGTATGAGCACCACATGTCTTTTCAGTTACATACTTCACACACACACACACCCACACACTCACATACACACATGCACGCATGGCGACAGGTGCGGCGCTGCAGGAGAGTACGTGGCACTGAAGGGGGCCCTTGTTATCGTTGGCACCAGACTCTCAGCTGTGCCCTGTCGCACCACTGGAGGCTGTGTGGTCACAGGCTGATGTATGGGCTGCTGTGTAGAAACAGACACGCCATCACATTCAGTCATGTAGAGTAACAGTGCATGAGCGAGCACAGGCAAACTCTGTACTCTGTCCAAGTGTCGGAATACAGTTCTGACCCCAATATGTCACCATATTCAGAATATTGAATTTATTAATGATGCAATGCAACAGTTTGTGTTTGATGTGTCCATTATTAAGATGTGTGAGCTTTCTGCATCCTCCAGAAATGTGGATTATCTCAAGTAACAAGAGACAATGTTTCTGGAAAGAGATGTTGCTGCATATTAAAGTTTTTATTGTAGTTATTGTTATTGTAGTTTTATTAGGGACTGTTTCTTCAGCACAAAAAACATTTACAGCCAGGACTGGGGATTTACCAAAAAATATTTGGGTCAATGTTTCTAGAAAGAGGTGATGGATCTTTTAAATGTAATTATTAAATGAATGAATCACCCATTTATTATTTTACCAAACGGAGCAACGGCAAAAATCCCAGCAACAGATATGACGTGACCTTCATCGGTAATGTTACACAATCTTCCTCAGCAGAATGAGCCAACTTGGACAAAAAGTCCTTAAAGTGATGAGAGAAAAAAAGGAAATCTGGACATCTATAATTCAAATGACCATCTGCTGAGGGACATTGTGTCATACAATCAAAAGCTTCACACGTTGTGGTACATCGCAACACACCACTACACATAAGAGAGAATATGCTTTCTTGTAATTTGGGTGAACTGAGCCTTTACGCCCAAAGACATCAACAAGAGATGAAACTTTGTACATATTAATATTTCATTCATGATATGATATGATGACACGATGATGTTTCTCTGACAGCTGTGGGCCACAGCTGTCAACTCTCACTGAAACAGATCACTTGTCGTGGTGGAAAAAAAGGTTGCTAAATGTGTGCAGAGAAAAACGACAGTGTTTGAACTTGACATCCACCCATTTGAAAAATGTAATTGGTTATGAAAAGGTTTAATAAACCCGGGAGTTAAAGAATTTTGGCAACCTTCAGGGACGACTTTAACTCAAGGTAAATAATAAAAACCTTCAAAATGAGGTCATGTGGTTAGAACCGTTTAAGCTGGTGGTGATGATGTGAACCCCAATTTCCAGAATGACGGATGTGTGTGTGTGTGTGTGTGTGCGTGCGTGTGTATGCGTGTGCGTGTGTGTGTGTGTATCTCTCTGTCCGTCTTTCGCTCGTGCTCTCAGGATGGCAGAAAGCTGGTGAGAACAAGGAGAGGACGACGACCGGCAAATGAGTCAGTTTGTCAGCGACTCAAAGACAGCAGCTCCTCTGAGAGCGCCGGCGTTAAAAGATGCATTCAAATGTTTTAAGTTTTAATTAATATCAGCTGGAAATATTACAGTAGTTTACGTTCTGTTTACGTGTGTAGCATGTGAAACTGGCCGAAGCCCTGTCCACTGCCTCAGTTTCAATTGTCTAGTGTGTGTGTGTGTTTGTGTGGAGCGGGGGCATACTTAAAGAGGTGTGTGTGTGTGTGTGTGTGTGTGTGTGTGTGTGTGTACCCTTAAATAAGACCCTGAACCTCTGTATCTGTGCCAGTACGTGTGTGTTTTTGTGTTTGGTCTTAGCATGTGCAAACATTTATGTGTAACCAGAGGAATGCAGCTGTGCCTCATTCAGAGGTTTGTCTTCCCGTGTCGGAATAGTGTGTGTGTGTGTGTGTGTGTGTGTATCAGTAGCTTACATAAAACTTCTCTGCAACTGAAAAACGGAATTGTAAGACGTGAACCACAATCAAAATTATTTCTTTTTAATCAGTTACTGCCTTATGCTACTTTTCATTATTTTAGTTTTTTTTAATGCAACAACATATTTGTATTTTTCTTGTCTCGTAGAAATCAAGCAAGGACATCTGTGAATTTCTTGCGAGATCCAACTAAGTAAACAAGTTTAAAAATGTGTTTTCATACAGTAATACTGAGCAACAGTATTTTAAGCCACTAATATCTTATTGCTATTTGATTCCGCGTGTCAAAGTTGAACCTCACAAGTTGGATTTGAAGGCAGCATAAGTCTGAGGTGTTCTCTGGTATGATTTTAACAGATGCCTGGCCGCCAATAACAAGTATGTTTGTCGGCCATGTTATAAATACAGATAAATTCACACCACCCGGTGTTACAATCACATTCGTGTTGGCGTCAGAGAAACGTGTGGAAGTTTCTTTCTATCTGACAAACTCATCAGCCTCGTGTCACACACGAAGCACCAAAACATGCTCAGCAGAATCACAACTACTGGAGTTTCACAGTTGTTTTCTTTATCAGACTATTATTTAAAAAAAAAATACTGAGTACTTTATAATAGATTCCATCAAAAGGAGTCTTTCCTCTGGAAAAATTACCCGAGATACTTACTGCACAGTTTCAAGTGCCGTGCAACATTAAGGGGCCGAACTCTGAGCCTATACATTCCTGGGCCTGTGTGCTGGTTGCTGTCTGCAGCTGCGGGGCTGCTCGCCGGTTGATAAATGAACCAATAGCGTCCTGGCTATGTGATGAATGGACCAATAGAGGATGATGGATAACAGTGGAGGGAGCAGGAGAGAGGCGGTTGAGGCCGGAAACATGAATGTAGCAGCAAGATGTTAAAATCAATGGAAGGAGAGGGAGAAAGAGATAAAGAAAGACAGAAGAGGTCGAGTGTGTGTGCAGTGATAAGTGAGGGGGAAAAGAAGTGAGAGAGGAGATGAGCAATGTCACAAAGTGTTAGCAAGGGGAGGAGAACTGACAGGGGGAGGGAGGATTTATGAGCAGGCAGGAGAGTGGACGAAGAAAGTGGAAAGAAACAAAGACAGAAAGGCAAAAAAGAAATAAAGAGAGAAACAAGACTAAGAGTCTACAGCCACGCAGCTCTGTGATGTTATACTAAGGTTTAAGCTAAATGCTAGCATCAGCATGCTCACAATGACAACGCTATTTATTCTGACATTTAGAAGGTATAATGTTTACCGTGTTCACCTTCTTAGTTTAGTGTGTTTGTATGCTAACATTTGACAATTTGCAATAAACACAAAGTACAGCTGGTGTCATTCGTTTTGGGAGTGTGTAGTCATAAAGCAAAGTATTTAAAAGAGTGACATTTTGACTTGATGTTGGTGATAGATTTACCCTTGCAGCTACCGGCAGCTGGATTCTCACGATACCACACAAAAGTCCATCTTGTCAGACTTTAAGTAATGCGTCAGGTTAGTGATAGATACAACGTTAAGGGTTTACCAGAGTGAGTAGAAATCCTCCTGAGGGGGACATGGATGTGTTGTCCTACATTTTACTGCAATCCATCCAATAGTTGTTGAGACATTTAACTGAAAATCATAAATGTCAACCTCATGGTGGTGCTAGATGAAAAGTCAGGGGATGAAAAAAAAAAAACCTGGTTCCCTCCGCTGGTTGCTGAGACTGTCGGTACAAAATGTCATGGCAATCCATCCAGTAGTTGTTGGACTGACCATTCATTGAAGTGTGTGTGTGTGTGTGTGTGTAAATCCAACTACTGTTTGCTATGATACTACAGAACTAGCAGCAAAGAATAGCATGAAATAAAAGCAGACAAATGTGCCTGGCAACCCTGCAAACAGATTATTACAAACAAAAATATTATCTTTTGTTCATCCAGGACCCCAAACAAACCAATGAGAGGCGATGAAAAGGTGTGAGATAACTCACACTGAAGAGCGATTAAATCCTCGGCTTGTTCCGACAACAAAACAGTGGAATATTTTCCATTATGGAGCATATTTCTAGTCTCTTGAAGATGTGTATGCAGGTTTTCATGCGTATCAAAACGGTCCCAAAGTCAGTTCTCGCTGGCAAGTCAGAACTGAGCCGCAGGCATACTTTCTCCCGCCAAAGTGACTGATATCAGTAATAGCTACAGGGTGCAACTTCATGCCACAAAGAGCTCCATATAACCTTGGCAGGTGTCTTGTGAAGCAGTCATGCAGGTTGGGCTCCAAACAGCTCTGTCAACACAGCCCGGCACTTCACAACAAAGGAAGCCTGATTAAAGTTTGGGGGCTGTCTGCACACCTGTTCATCCTCTGATATAAAAAAATAATAATAAGAATAATCTGCACACTGTATATCTTTCAGAGTGTGCGAGAGTCATTAGGAGCAGTCGAGCACAGAGGAAAACGAATGGATCGTTCGCGCACGTAGCCGAGTGATCGTCCCGGTGTTTGAAGTCAAGTGATGACGGAGAACATGTGGGTCAGTCTCCAGCTCCTTGAGTAAGTCTCACTTTCAAACAGAATATCTTAGTGTGCAGAGAGAGAGAGAGACAGAGGAGAGGGAAGAGGAAAAACAATCAGAAGGCAAAGATGAGCAGTAAAGATTGGGATTTTTTAAATTTATATTTTTTTTAAACGGATGACATAACAGTTAACAATTCATGAAAAGTAGACGGTAACGGTCGTCATTCTCGTTCATATCTCTTCGCCCAGCACAGGCAGTGTGGCATCTTTGTGTGGTTGAGCTATAAAGGCTGTAAAAGTAGAAATACCACATTTCAAGTCCTGCATTCAAGTATTAGCAACATGTACATAAAGTCTTTTTTATATTATTTGTTCATTATCATCGATGCATTTACATGTAAGCAGTATTTTGTTTTGTAGTTGGTTGAGGTCAGGCCACAGAAGGCCTCAGTGAGAGTTGAGAGTGGTACAACTTGACGCGCTATCATTGTAATGTATCATCGTGCAGCAAAAGGCCTTTGATATCTTCATGTACACTAACTGTATGCAGACGCAGCAGGGATCATTTAAAGGAGAGGACGCAACCTGAACCATTAGTGGAGAAAAAAAAGAAAAAAAAGAGAAAAACAAAACACCGCTATTATCCAGCTTCTCTCCGGGGTTGCCATGCTCCTGTCACTGTAATGAGATGAAAACAAACAGTAACTGTAGCCCAGTGTGTGTGTGTGTGTGTGTGTGTGTGTGTGTGTGTGATTGTGCAGGCATACCATATCCTTGTGTGTCTCCGCAGTGCTTTCTTGTCTGGTATCAATGGCAGTCACTTAGAGAGCGTGAGTCAGTGTGTTTACTGTTTTCACAGATGGAGCTCTGACACTGTCTGGATAACTGAGATAAATGACTCGCACTCCGTCTCAGCAGATGGGAAAAACAACAGACACAGACACACACACACACACACACATGAAGATATACTGTACGTTGGAAATGAAATACTCAGAGAGAGTAGCTGCTCATTAGTGGGGAAACATCAGCTGCTGATTGGCTCAGAATAAGGAGAGCTCATCTGTAATCAATTAACAACCGTGGGTACTTTTAGGGGATTTTGACATAAAGCAAACAGGAGACAAAAGGTGAACAGTGATTGTGCAATTGAGGTCTCCACATAAACTACAGTATGGTGGCACTGGCATCCATCACGCCGCCTGTAAATGACTCCCAAAGGTTAATGTTGTTTGGTGGAGGCCCCACAGCAGGTGGGTTACAATCTGCTGCTGCTGGTGTGCAGCTCATCTGTCCCGCTGCTCCTCGTCCACTGGGTGTCCTTGGTAGTCCTGACAAATACTGCCCCCCTGTGGGCAAACACGCTGGAGCCGCTCTGAGGGAAGCAGGTGTACGAGAGAGACTTTCATTTATCATACATCATTGCCAAATGTGAAAGTACACATTGTGCAGAATAAAATATATTATATTATCGGATTAAAATCCTTGATGGATTAATGTAAGTATCACTTTAAAGTTGCAGCGAGTAAAATTGAAGGCTAATTCTAATTACTTTAAATACTGCTGTGTAGCTTAATCTGTAATATATCATTCTATTTGTTGATAATAATTTGTAATAATGATCTGAATCTGTAAAGTAACTAAATTTATCACATACATTTTTTGCTCCCACAATATTTTTTATTTACCCTTGCTGTGAATAAATGGTTATTATTGTGGGGGTAAACAGAAGTTAAATACCATGAATTGTGCTCTGCTGTTATGCATTACATTCTTTCACTTGAACTGAAACTGTTTTTCAAATACATATTTTCAGCAGCAAGCAAATATTTTCTCTAAAAAATGTTTCATTTTCTTGTTCCACTTAATTTTATTTATGAGATTCTCTGAACTTTTCCTAAATGTCCAGGACATTCTGCCCACGTCACATTACAGGCTCACTTCTCTAAACCTTCGTCTTGCGGTGCAGCGAGCTCGTCCCTTTATTCACTGAGTCATGCCCGAGCAGCAACATTTTTATATATAGGCCAAAGGACAACACACACACCAGCACACACTCTTATCAAAACACATTTGAAATATAATTTATTGCACATTTAAAGATCAACATAAAGTGGCACGATACCCATTTCAATCCTGTTACATCGTAAACAAAAAAAACAAACAAAAAAAAAAAAAAAGACGACAAGAAGTCCTTACAAAATGCTCACACCTTGTTTATGATCATTGTTTTTGACTTTAGAACCAAATGGCCATGAAGTTGCAGGAATGCCAGACCGAAACTGCATAGATTCATAATAAAAAATTGAAATTAAAAAACATAAAAAGACGGAGACACTTGTTTATTATGGCACAGAAAATCCAATCAGACTTGGCGTTACTCATATTAGTCATGACCATCAACTTCCACATCGTCCCAGTGACTTGCAGGCGGTTCAGTGCGTCAGAACAAAACAGGGGATTTCCAATTCTTAAAAGAGGATAGCACTGATGTTCTTGGAAATATATATATATATATATAGTTTTGTTTTTGTCAAGCCCAAATTTGAAATGGTCTTTTGCAGAAGTAATAAGTCCAATTTAAAAAAAGAAAACATTCCTTAAGCCCCATTTACAGTAGCGTCTTATTATTAAAACATTTTGGGAGCAGGCGTGCGTCATTGTAAAAACCTCAACATGGAGGTGCAATTAAAGGAAAACGATACAAAAACAAATTACATGATAGTCACAGTCATTTGTTTAAGATACTATTTACATCTTTGACCTCATTTTTCATGTCACATCACAACCCAAACTCCTTTTTCATTGTGGATTCAGAAGCGCCCACATTATTGATTAAATTAGCCGTCAGGATTCAGAAGCGCCGGATAATAATTTCATGGTTTTAGAGGGCATGGACCATCTCTTATTGCTGCATGGCTCATATTTTGATAACTGGTTTCATAGTATTTGTTGGCAACAATCTATAACTTTATATCTACTGTTGCTGCATCGACTACGTCATAAACTAAACCACTGTGAAATGTGTGACACCCAACATAAATACCTGCCATTTGAAAGTGGCTTACATGATACAAAACCAACCCTAAAGAGCTACAGTATGTACAGTATGACAGTGAGAACTGGCAGCAGTGGGTAAGATATTAAAAAAATAACAATTATAGGTTGATGGCACAAATGTCCGTTTATGATCCCCTCACCTGAACCTTGAGTAAAGTAAACATACACATGTTGATGTACAGTACAGCATAAATACAAACCCAGCCAATGGTCAAGAGAACGGCACAAAAGCATGCTAACTGGTTTTAAAATCAACTCTTATAGTAAGTCATAAACACAGTTTTATTAGGGTTACCTGATTGAAGTTTTACAGTTTCATTAGGGCCGCCTGGTTGCATATTTTCATGGACACAACAGCTGTGAAGTGAATGAAAACCTTTCCAAGTTCATCTGTCCAGTTTACTCACCAATATGACGTTTACTGGGGAAATGGTGCAGAGTTTTATTGTAGAATTTAAGTAAACAATTGCTTGTTTAATTAAGAACAAAAAAAAAAAAAAGCCCCTTGATCATAAAACATTATATACATGGACGTCAGTAAAGAAATGTGATTTGTTTGGCACACAACAAAGTAGGCTTTTACAGTCAGGGTTTTCCCATCTTGAGCTGGGTCGAATACTAAACAGTAATATGATTGGTTTGGTAGCCATATTAGCCTCTTAGTGGGTCACATAAATGTTTGATGAAAGTTACTCCATTTATGCCTCTGAGGAAACGAGCTGGCTACTATTAAAACTGCTTTTTAGTGTCACCATGACAGTGCCGATTACTTTCAAATGCAACTTTCCATTTCAAAATCAGAGTCAATCAAAACAACAAGCATTCAAACACTATCTTCATCAAAATCATTTTTTTTTTTAATTGTCAGAGTTGGATCCAGCTGGCCGCAATGGCCATTCAGCGTATGTCAAGAAATACAGCTAGAAAAGAGAAGGAGGGATAAACGAGAGAAAAGGCCTCAAATTTAAATTCAATTGACCTCATTTTCAGTGTTACACAACCTGCCTGTTGAGTACATTTACCCTGGCACTACCATGATAGTGGCTTTAACAACCTTGCCAATAATAGTCACAGAAAAGAAATGGAGGGAAATCAGGAACTTTTTTGTCCGCCACTAACGAAAACCTTGAACTCCGTATTGTCCAAGTAAACATAAATAAAGATGCAAAGTAGAGTTCCAGAGCTGAGTTATTTGGAGACACTTTGAAGAAGCAGCACTTGAGAAAACTGGAGGGAGATACTGAAAGTCAGACAGAAATAGAGAAAGAGAGGAGAGAGGCAGGAGGGAGATAAAAGGACGTTAAGAGAGACAGACTTTCCTTTGGCACCTGAGCCACAGTGGGCGGAAAAGGTACCAGGCGAGGGTAAAGAAACACAACAGAAGAGGGAAAGAGGGAGGTTTCGCTAAACAGCTCATGCCCGAAATATCCTCCCTTGACCTTCTCTCTTCAATAGGATGTTTATTCTCTCTCTCCTCGCTCCGTCTGTAGATCCTGATTCGGTTCCTCCCACATCAGTCGCACCTTTCAAAAAAAAAAAAAAACAAAACAAAAAAAAAAAAAAACCATCAAATCAGAGCCGGAGTCTGTCCACCAGGAGTTCTCCTCTTCAGCCTTGACCCTCACTTCTGCAGGAAAACCTTCAGTAAACAGTGAGTGCTTGCAGAAAGGAGGTTCTTCAGGTTCTTCTGTAGTATTTTCTTTATGGCACATGATGGGAATTCTGCAGGTTTCTATCTCGGTTTTGCTTCCACAGAAGAATCTCAAGTTCCTCCCAGATGAGTTTCACAGGCTCAGATCCTCCCACAGGTGCTCCTCTGAGGTCGGTTAGTGCAGATCGTTCTGGGTTCGGTTCAGTGTGTGGTTCTATAGGTTCTCCCCAGGCTGATACTGGGGTTCTGTGGAGGTGAAGTAGTCCTCTAGGAAGCCCTGCAGGTACTCAAACGTAGGCCTCTCTTCTGGGTCCTTCCTCCAGCAGGAGAGCATGAGCTCGTGCAAAGAGCCGGGGCACTCTGCCGGGCAGGGCATTCTGTAGCCGCGCTCCACCTGGTCCAGCACCTCACGGTTAACCATACCTGTCGAGAGAAACAGGAAGTCAGACTCAGGGAACAGACAGACAGTCATTTTGATACAGTAAATATGAAGAATGAAACTAATGAATGAACACTAACATCAAAAATATTCTTTGTGGCATTTTCAGCACATATTTATCATTTAAATTTCTAAAATATGGAAATTTAATAATATTTTTGGTCTGTACAATAGTTTGAACAGCACAAAATCCTCATATTTCGAGAAGCTGGATCGAGCTTGAAAAATGACATAAAAAAAAATAAAAATAAAAATGCGATTATCAAAACAGTTGCTGGTAAAAAACTGTTTATCGTTTCAGCTCTTATCATCCAGCATGAGGATTGTTTAGGAACTTCTTGTTAAAGAAACACTTGTTTGAATGTTCAGTTGCTGGTACATTATTAGGGCTGAAATTTAAAAAAAGCTATTATCAATTATTTTTCTCGATTAATTGAGTAATTGTTAGGTCTAATAAAAGTCAGAAAACTGCGAAAAATGTCGATCAGTGTTTCTTATGCCCAAGATGACGTACTCCAATATCTCGCTTTGTTTACAACTCAAATATATTTAGGTTACTGTCATAGAGGAGTAAAGAAACCAGAAAGTAATCACAATTAAAAAAAGCCGATTAATCTTTGCAGCTCAATACATGATGCGAGTCTCTACCTGGATAGGGGACTCTGCCTTTAGTGGCCAGCTCTGTGAGCAGCACACCGAAGGACCAGACATCTGACTTGATGGTGAAGCGGCCGTACAGCGCTGCCTCCGGCGCCGTCCACTTGATAGGGAACTTGGCTCCTGAGGAACCATGGAAATAAATATAAAAAAACAGTACGCGTAAAAATGTAATCTGATGTGGACAGAAGAGAAGTGGACTCACCCTGTCTCGCAGTGTACTCGTTGTCTTCAATGAGTCTTGCCAGGCCAAAGTCGGCCACTTTACACACCAGGCTGTCTCCCACCAGGATGTTGGCAGCGCGCAGGTCCCTGTGGACGTAGTTCATCCTCTCCACGTAGGCCATGCCTGCTGCAATCTGGAGGAAGTGACGCAGAGAGGGCAGGGATTTTATTATAAATACAAATATTGTGTCGTTTTTAGCGTAGCTGAACCAAAAGTCACTTTACCTGAGCGGACATGTCTACTAGCTGAGGCAGACGAAGCATCTTTCCGGCTTCCCCTTTAAGGAAGTCCAGCAAACTACCTGTGAGTGCAAGATAAAAACATGTACAGTTACACGAAGATAATGACAAATAAACACCAAACAAAACAACCAATTGTCCATTATATATGTAAACCTGAAAAAGCACAAGCTACTAGCTAGGTGTGATTCTAAGCAAATCAATATATGGATATATTAATACAATACCAGGATATCGGTACCAAAACATTTAATTTTTTCCCGCATCTTATTTAGGTAAATATAAACCAGTCTCTGTGTCCTGTATTACCTTGGCTCATATATTCTGTCACGATGTAGATAGGCTCCTCAGACACAACAGCGTACAGCTGGACGAGCTTCTCGTGCCTCAGCTTCTTCATGACCTGTGCTTCCTGAAGAAAGGCCTCTGGAGACATGGTGCCAGGTTTAAGGGTCTTAATGGCTACTCGTGTTGTACCGTTCCATGTGCCTGTCAGAAAACAGAGAAATAATAAAATACTACAATATTACAATTGTCCCTCCTGACTCCTTTAACATAACATAACATAACATGTGTGGAATTAATCTGCAGATGCTCCGGTTCAAAGAGAGACCAAACTCTCTATGGATGTCAGTTTTTAAGCCACAACAAAAGGCCAAAATGTTCCCGAAACAGATTAGTCAAGTCTTGTTTTTAGTGTCGGAAATGCCTTTTGCTACTGAAGCAGTTGTTGATCCCACAATGAAATATGTTTTCAAAAAACTGTGAATCACTGCAACCACGAGATTATTGAGCATACAGGTCACAAATGTGCACAAAAAATATTACGCTCATGGGTCCATTAGTGTGCGAGAATAGCTGCAGACAGAAACATGCACGCACGACCGAACGCACGCTTTACATATTGAACAAATTTACACATCCTGATATAATGTGGACTTTAAAGAAAAGTTCAACATTTGGGGAAATGCGCTTATTTTGTTACCGTTTGACAGTGCTAGTCAAGCCGTTTCCAGTATTTGTGTTAAGCTAAGCTAACTGGCTGCTAATTGAAGCCTTATATTAAAAAGGGAAAGAAATCAGACCAGTATCAATCCTCTCATGCAACTCACTGCCAGGAAGCGGATGAGCATATTTCTAAAAATGTTAAACTATTCCTTTAATAAGAACTAATTAGCTATAACAACTTTTACCAGGAATTATCTGAATGAATGCACTTCAAGAAAATAGCAAATTGACCCTCATATTTTTATTATTTAATGTATAACCTGCATCTGCCATGGTGCGAGAGGAATTCAATTCCTCTAAAAAGAAGTGGTATGTAGTTCTTACCCATCCAAACCTCTCCAAAGCAGCCCTGTCCCAGTTTAAGGTCGAGGCGGAGGGACTCTCTGGGGATCTCCCAGGCGTCCCTGGCCAGTCCCTGCGTCTGAGGTTTGGCCACAGGACACACATCTGACAGAGCGTGGCAGAGCCCATCAGAGTGCTCTGAAAGAGGCAAGAGAAGGGAGAGTGAGCGAGCCGGTCAACTAAAGGTTAACGATCAGAGAGCAGATGTCTGAGCACTCACTGCGGTAGTGGAAGACTAGCTGCTGTAGGCTGGTGAACTGGGTGCGGGAGGTGATGTAGAAACCTCCGCTATCCAGCTTCCTGATCTTGTAATGTTTAACATTCAAGCCTTTGGTGTTATCATAATCCAGCACTGACAGGCAATATGCCCCTGTGAACAAGACAAAACAACAGACAGAGACAGGTTAGAACAATATAAGGGGCGTATGTGGGCCCGTGTGACAGCTGCTCTGTGGAGTTTCCGAGCAGCTGCGCTGGGCAAGTCCCTTGTGGCCCCTTCAAAAAAGGCCCTGGAAATTCAACCAAGTCTTTCTGTCCTTGTCCAGGGCCCACTAGTAAGTCAAGTTTGATGTTTCTGAGTAAAACATTGAGAAGTATTGACAAAAAGAAAACACCAAGAAAAACCCAAAAGCACTCTTTTTAAACAAATACAATGCCTTTCTAATCAAAATAACATTGATAATAACATAATAAAACAAACATTTAAAAAAGACAAAATGCTCTGGTAAAGTTTTTTTATTATGACATTTAATGGTTTAAAAGGAGAGCGCCTTGGAGTTTTGTTGGCATCATTGTCTACATGTATCTTTATCCAAAGAGCACCTCAAACAAACTGAGTCCAGGAAGCTACGACCGAAACTTTTTGTTTTTCCTACAAGCATTAGTGATAATCATTGACTTGTTTTGTAGAGTCACTTTTCAGAAAACTGCAATTTTCTCTTAATATATCTTGTTTGTTAATGTAAACCAAAAAAACAATAGATTAGGTCAAAAATAACAATCAAAATTCTAAAAATGTAAACAATTGTGATGGAATTGGAAGAAGCCTGAACTAAATTACTTCCTGTGGTTATTTAAAATGTGTGCAGAATATAAAAAGGCCTCCACACAACAACTTAACGAAAGTTAACCAATTGCTTTTACATTCTTCATACGTCCGATAAGAAAAGCAGAAATGAGGATTTTTCCTCTCACAAGGATGTGACTACAACTTCTAGCCTGAGCTGTACAAATGATCAGATGAGTCATTATCACTCCGACATGATTTGCACTTTATTAAACATACGAGCGGCATGATTCTGCTCATCACTCTTACACTATGAGCCTCACATGTGACATCTAATACAGAACACACCCAGAGGCCAACACACCTCCTGTCAGAGCTACCCTCCCTGATACCCCCCCCCCCCCCCCCCATTCCTCCAAGTCTCCCCCCCTCCCTCAGTGTGTGTGTGTGTTGGGAGAACAGAGACTTATAGCCATGGGGAAATCCAGCACCCTCCGAGGTTGACCTAGTTCTAGGCAGAGTGATTCACCCCTATCCATTCACAAGGTCCACTCCACTCCACTCTTTTCCTTTTTCCCCACTAGCTCCAAAACATCCCCCTGAAGAGCCCACTGACGTCGCAAGGACTAAATCTGGCTGCAGAGTTTCAGAGAAAGATACAAAACTCCAGAGAAAAAAAGATATAGAGCCAAAGGCGTGTGTAAAAGTCAACAAATGCCTTAATTACAAGGTTTTGCCTCTTAAAATTGAGTCCCTGGAGGTCTACGTCTCTGCTGTGTTTTTTTTTTCACAAATTCAAAAATAAAAGAGCTCAGGTTTAATGAAATGTGTTTTATAGTCAGAACTTTCTCTTACACCAAAGGCACACAAACAGAAGGCTGTGTCTGTTAAATTACAATCTTGCTTGCTTTTTTTTTTTCTTCCAGAAATCAAATCGATGTATAGTTTAGTGTATAAAATGTCCTGAATAGTGAAAAAGTGTCTGACATGAACCTAAAAGCTCAGGTTCACATAAAGAAATAACAGCAAATATTTACATTTGAGAACTATTGAATTTTGTGCATTTATAATATGATATTTTAAACAAAATGACTTTAAATAATTTTACAAAATTATGGTGGATTCATTTTCTGTTGATGGAGGTGAATTGATTAGTCGTTTCAGCTGTAGATGGAGGCGTCATGTAGGCAATGTAATGCATTTTAAAATAACAACGTTATTGTAAAGTTAAATCTAAAGCAATCAATAAATTCAAAGTTAAGCATTTTAAATATTTCTTAAAGGGGCCTTAGAAAGACAGATTTAACACATCTTTGATAAGCAGACACTTAGAAAAGCAGAAGAGCTCTTTGGATCATCTTGATAATGACTCTGGAGTGTCTGCTCTCTCACCTTTAGTGGTCTCGCTCTCCCTCACCAAGAAGGTTCCTCGTCTGTTCTGTAAGTTTAAAAGGAGCCTCTCGGAGTCGCGCCGAGTGATCTTCCCAAAATACCACCTGTCAAAGTGGGCCACGGAGAATCAGATCAGAAAGAAGCTACTACTGAGCGTCTGGAGCAGGCAGGCAGAAAGGCTTTTAGACTGGAAATACAGAATATAGCTGCACTGGATGGTACATTGTAAAATATTCTCTATAATCTTTGCATTTTAGAAGTAGATATAGCCTAGAGAATGATGCTAGATTCAGGCAATGCACTAAGATAATATTTCTTATATCACTGTAGGGAGAAAAAAAAAACAAAAAAAAAAACTGCAAAAGTGAAACAAGGAGAGGATAATGTACTCTTCTGCTTGGATGGAGTCAGACGGAGCCACGTAGTTGCTGGGGATATAACCACTTTCTCCTGTTGTCAGGGAGCGAGCGAGCCACCAGTCCCCTTCTCTGTGAGACAGAGACAGAGAGAGACAGAGACAGAGACAGAGAGAGAGAAGAAACAGAGAGAGAGAAAAAACAGAGAGCGAGTGACTCAACTATAAATAGAAAACTGACCAAGGCAACCACAACATTTCCTGGCTTAATGATCTTTTAGTATATTCCCCAATTGATATTTGATGAACACTTAAAGAATAATGTTGTTAGTCTGTATTTTTCCTATAATCAACAAATGCCATGAAAACAACCAAAACCAACAATGCACTCTGTTCACAGCTCTCAGCCCTGAGACCATTGGTTCCTACTGAAGATGTGAGCGTTTAAAAAAAAAAAAAAAAAAAAGGAGTCAAAAATATTTTGTTTACCCACGTGGGATATCACGTAAGGCAAATTAACTCAAACGCGTCAAGCTACAAGTTTTTTTGCTGCTCGACAAAAGGAAAACTTTCAGTTCTAATTTCCCATGACTAATCTACAAAGGCTGCCTGATATAACATAATTTACTCCAATTTAAGGGTTCTTGGATACACATAGTTTGCTGCTAGTGAGTGGCATGCAGCAAACCACCAATAATTCTTAATCAATTTATCAAAACAATCAAAGCAGGACCTGCAAGTCGTCGACCACAACCTGAAAATGAGCGAGGAACAGGAGAAAAACACTGAAAAGGAAGAAATATTTTGGCTACAGAAAGGATGATGTTGACCAAATGCAGGTACTACAAGGAAGGTGTGTATGGGATTGACTCAAAATAAACTCCAGTGCCCACTTTCATCATAATGAAGGAACATTTAACACTATTAATATGTTTTAAATAGTGTTTGGACAACAATGGAGGTCTATGGCGCAGAGGAATAACCTAAATCAGGCTTTGCTCCACAGGCAATATTTCTTCGTTGGATAAATGTATTGCTGGTTTTGGTCTTTTCATAGGATATGTTGCCAATTAGAAAAATGATGGATCACCACCAGACTAATCCAAAATGCCAAAGAGAAAACCTCAAGATTAAAAGGTTTAAAAAAAACAAAAACAAACAAACATCTTATCCCACACCGACGTGAGAGAAAGAAAAACACTGTTGAGAGGATATAGACAGACAAATGCAACCTTTTGTTCCACTTGTAGTCCCTCCAGTTTACATTTTAAACCTTAAACTGTTGCTCTATAATAGAGAATCACAATACGTTACCTACAAAGCAAGTTAGAGCACCGAGTCACTCTACATCTATAATATTTACCAATTCATTGCAGATGCGCTACGAGCTTGATCAGACAAATCCGCGCTGCAGCAAAGGGACAGTGAACAAAAGGTTGCGTGGGATTTCTTATTGCATTAAGTATTACTGACCTGAAGCTGTACTTTTTCCTAGGAGAAACCATGAAGCATGAGAGAGAAAGAGAGAGGGAGAGATAACAGACACAGCAGACACATCAAAAACACAGCGAGGAGACACAGCAAGGCAAGCAGCACAGACTGACAGATAGCAGAGGAGCCGAATATGCTGCGGGACTACACAGTGGGGTTACACGAGCTGCAGTGTTTTTTTAAAGAGTTAAGTTCCGGTTTCCATTTCAGTGCAGAAACATTTGAATAATTCTGCAAGACAGGAATCCAGAAATATTTTCCTTATTTATTATCCATAATTGAACACTTCCTCATATCATGTAGGATTTACTTTATAGTCTCACGACGTTTTATTCTGTATTTGCGTTAAAAATGTTCTCCCATGCACCAAATAACGTTTAGTAAAGTAGATAATAGAACTGAAATATTAATGTTAAGTATGAATAATTTAATATTTTTCAGCCCTACTATGTAGTGCCAGACTATAGATAAAAGAACAGAAGGCCAGACTCATGACAGGAAGTTATGGAAAGAGCTCATAGGAAAAGAAAAGAAAAAAACATGTTCTGATTTTAAACCCGTATGTAAATTATGCTCCATGGGCCATATTACAGAAACTTCCTATCCTAAATTAAGATCGGAAGAGTCCAAGATGAGCAAATCCTCCCATCTCAGGTTAGGAACCAACAATACTTTTATCATCTTGCTAAGCTAAACAACTTTGTACCTGTTCTTTGTAGGGCTGCAACTAACGATTAATCAGCCTATTGATTAATCGGTTGATCTATAAATGTCAGAAAATAGTGAAAAATGTCCACCCCAAATTTGTCTTGCTTTGCGAGTACAAAACCCAAAAGATATTCAGTTTAATATGATTAAAAACAGGCTGAAAGTAGCATTTTCTGCCATATTTGCATAAAATTTTGGAGACTAAAATCGACTAATCATTGCAGCATAAGATGCTTGGGTGAAACACTTTCCCATCTTAAGTTAGGATAGAAACATCGACTTAGGAACTGTTCATCTGCAATGGCTTTTTTCCTAAAATCATGTCCGACCCCAATTACCACATTTACCAAACAGTTAAGAAAAGATCTACAAGTCAATACGTTTCTGTAATACGGCCCCACATGCTTTTAAATACACAAATCATTTCTCACTTCCTGCGACTGAAATACACAGTCAACAAATCAACATGTGCTGATATCCAACAGCAAAACACATTGTTTTAGGTGTCATCTGTGTGGAGGAAAGAGACGAGAGCGTAGTGATCTTGCGCAGACAGGCTCTCCATAAAGTGCCTTAAAGATGATCACAGTCGCCCAAGAGGAACAGGATGCATTAGTAAAGTGCCGGTCTGCTCCGCTTTAGTCAACAGATGGAGAGGATCAGACTCTGCTGCCTGGATCGCTCCACAGTTACCAGCCCTGACTGTTCATTCATTTACACATTGTGTGATCATGCTCACGTGTGCGTCTACAAATCTGCTCATGTAGAGCCACAGAGACAGACAGAGAGAGAAAGTGAAACAGAGAGAGAGAAAGAGAAAGAAAGAGAGAAAGAGAAAGAAAGAGAAAGAGAGAAAGAGAAAGAGAGAGAGAAAGAAGGCGAGAGAGAGAGAGAAAGAAGTCGAGAGAGAGAGAGAGAAAGAGAAAGAAAAAGAGAAAGAGAGAAAGAGAAAGAAAGAGAGAAAGAGAAAGAGAGAGAGAAAGAAGGCGAGAGAGAGAAAGAAGGCGAGAGAGAGAGAGAGAAAGAAGGCGAGAGAGAGAGCGAGAGAGAGAGAAAGAGAAAGAGAGAGAGAGAAAGAGAAAGAAAGAGAAAGAGAAAGGAGAGAGAGAGAGAAAGGCGAGAGAGAGAGAGAAAGAAGGCGAGAGAGAGAGAGCGAGAGAGAGAGAAAGAGAGAGAGAGAAGGAGAGCGAGAGAGAGAGAGAGAGCGAGAGCGAAGGAGAGCGAGAGAGAAAGCGAGAGCGAGAGAAAGAGAGAGCGAGAGAGAGAAAGAGAGAGCAAGAGAGAGAAAGAGAGCGAGAAAGAGAGAGAGCGAGAAAGAGAGAGAGCGAGAGAGAGAGCGAGAAAGAGAGAGAGCGAGAGCGAGAAAGAGAGAGAGCGAGAGAGAGAAAGAGAGCGAGAGAGAGCGAGAGAGAGAAAGAGAGCGAGAGAGAGCGAGAGAGAGAAAGAGAGCGAGAGAGAGAAAGAGCGAAAGAGAGCGAGAGAGAGAGAGAAAGAGCGAGAGAGAGAAAGAGAGAGCGAGAGCGAGAAAGAGAGAGAAAGAGAGCGAAAGAGAGCGCGAAGCTGTTGGTCCTTACGTGTTGTTGACAATCTGCAGCCTGTCGCCTTTCCTAAAGGTCAGATCAGACGCTGTCCGTGACTCATAATCATACAACGCCACAAAAGTAGTGACACCTCCTGCAAGAAACGACAAACACAGAAATACACATTGAGGGAACAATGTAATTAAAGACACTGGCATTTCCCATTAAGATCTACTCATTACCATAATTTAAACTTCAATACTACAAGTCTCGCTCTTTCCACTGTAAAGCTATAAATCTTACGTATATTTTGCCTCTGCTTCACATCTGTATAAAACGAGGCTTAATGAGAAATATCGACATTCAGTCTGCTTGTAGCCGATCGTCCGTGAAGGACAAAGCCATCATACCTTGCTTTCCATTTACTGTGGAGCTTTCTACCGCTCCCTTTTAATGAACCAGTGATCTAAACCCGAGGACTCTCCAGCCAATCATTGATCGGCTCATTAGACGCACAGGAGGAGGCGGCCAGCAGATACAGCAGCAGCCCTCTCTGGAGGGAGCGACATTAACCTAACCATCTGGCCGGTCTAGACACGTTACAGCTTCAAGTAAAATCTGGACAGTGTCACACGACGGACTTCAAAGTCAAAAGAGAGGTTTAGAAGAAGTCTGATTGACAGCTGATGATGGGGAAAAGGAAAATATTTTCTTGTGGGCATATGACTCACTGTGAGTCAGTTTTGAGATATTTTTCTCAGGACTTTTGTGATCTCAAACTGAAAGGAAGTCGAGGCTGACTGGGCTGACTCACAGATAAGTCAAAGTTCTCATCAGATCTCATTGTCTGTTTCCATTCTGCAGTTCTGCTCATCTTCAAAACTTTATTCACACTGACAAAAAGCTAGCATCTCTTTATTGAACAGTAGACTACTTTGTTCTCCGGTCATTGGGCATACAGGATTACTTTGGCTCTACTGTGTTGCTCACATTTCAAGCAATAGTTACATTTTGGGAAATACATTCATGTACTTTCTTGCCGTGAGTAAGGTGAGAAGATCTATACCACTATCAAATCTGTGCGCTCACCATCAAGCTGGAGTCAGGAAATCGTTGACTGGAAACTATAAAAATCTGCGTCAATGCTCCTCTAAAAGTCATTAGTTATACCGGCGGTTATGTGCAGGACTATATCTTGGCACAGCGAATCCAACCAGCAGAGACTCCTGGAAGTCGTTGCACCCAGCCAAGAAATAGTCTGGCACATATTCTCCCCATTGAACCTCAACTTGTCGTTTTTACACTTATGGACAGAGCCAGGCTAGTCGTTTCTCCGTTTCCCGTCTTTATGCTAAACTAAGCTAACCAGCTGTAGCATAACATTGAATGTACAGACATGATGGTGGTCTTGATCTTCTCATTTAAAGTCTTGGCAATAAAGTGAATAACCAAATACTCCCCAACAGTCATTCCCTACATTTAGTTTGGATCACTGCCCAAAACATATAAAACTCAAGAATAAAATCTTATTCAGTAGCATGTTATTTAACTGAACTATTTCCTGTAATCAGCTAAATTTGCACACCTAACCCTCTTACAAAGTGTTGCCTACCTGACAAAGGTCCTCTCTGAGGGGAGGTGATGGTGCCTGTGTGGTCCACCCCTCCAAAGAGAGCCAGCTCGGGAGTGTTTGTCGGGGCGAGTTGGTGATGTCCTTGTTGCCCCCGCCTGCCTGTCCCGACGGCAGGGCTCCTGTTGGGGGTTTGGGTCTGCTGTGCGGGTCCCAGGTGGTGGAAGTGCCCGCTGTCTGAGCCTGAGCCGATGGTGCCGTCCAGGCTCATGGAGCGCTGGCCCGGCTCCTTGGGCTTGCTTTTGCCTGCCCCCATGTGCAGACCTGGGATGAGAGCCAATGATGAGTAAGTATGCAGCACTTTAAATCCCAAGAGATAAAAAAAAAAAAAAAAAGGATGTCATCTCTATTTCTCGTTATGTGCCAAATAGCACTGAAATTATTAATCAATTAGTCGATTGACTGAAAAATAACAACTATTTTAATAATAATTTTATTGATTAAACAATTTTTCAAATGGAAAACGCCTATCATTCTCTGGTTTCAGCTTCAAGTGAGAATTTGCTGCTTTTCTGTTTTACATCACTGTAAACCAAATATCTTTGAGTGACAAAAGACAAAATGATGAATTGCTGAATCATAAAATAAAATCAGACTAATCAATAATTACAATAATTGTTAGTTGCAGCACTGATGCCAAATGCATGTCTTAAATACTGCGTTTTTACAAATATTCATAGCAAAATCACAACTTTTCCAATAAAATTTTTTTTTTTTTTTTTTAAAAGTCTAATTTCCTTAAGTGACTCAAGACACACAACCTGTTCCATGAGGAAACATTTAGTCAAACCTTGGAACAAAATCATGGAACATTTGAAATAAGAAGCTTGATGCTTTATTAAGATAATGGTAAAAAAAAACAAAAAAAACATACACATTTAAAAAAAAAAAAAAAAAAAAAAAACAGGAGATGAAAGCTGTTGACAAAAAAATTAAATGTATTCAAACGAGCACGGACTGTCTCAGTTTCTATTCATTCACCTTTCTCAAAACAAAAACTCCTCTCAGCAGTGTGTGCTGTTCATCTTTGCTCATCGCAGATTATCCTTGGAGCCGTT
The DNA here is from genome assembly GCA_943593645.1 of Bovichtus variegatus. Classification (NCBI taxonomy): domain Eukaryota; kingdom Metazoa; phylum Chordata; class Actinopteri; order Perciformes; family Bovichtidae; genus Bovichtus; species Bovichtus variegatus. Next base: position 9,009,832 of record CALSCE010010723.1, read on the forward strand.
CCAGGTTTAGTTAGAACCGTTTAGCATGCAAACACTCTGAGAACAGGACACCTTGAAAACAGCCAACACGCATACATTCAAGGTCATCCCCATCTGTTGAGTCAATCTGCTCCGAATCAATAAGCATCTACAAAAGGACGACAAACAAAAAAGGAGCAATAGGTTGTAATGAAAACGAGTGCCAACACTGGCGAGTTGACAAGGACAGAAACGGCTTCACCTCCTACAGGTAATTATAACGCCGCTTCTCCTTTCTATCCTGACGCAGAATACATCTATTATGGCCTGATAAATGCAACAAGAGCGCCCTGTCATCTTGAGTGCAGACAAAGACAAAACATGCTCAGACAGTCAAGTGCACCCACAGAAAGTTGGAGTGCCGTGTTCACACACCAAGTCCATCCTCGAGGCAATGCAGAGTGACTCACTGTGAGACCGGCTATTTCAGGCCGGCTGAAACAGAGACAGTCACACACACATGAAACAGCCTTGTTCCTCTGTGAATAGAGGCACTCTCAGTTCCAGACAGAGTATACGTCGGTGTGCATGCGTGTGCGTGAGCAGCTGTTCCTTGCTCTCTGGGAAACAAGGCTCTATTGCACACAAACACTTCTCACATCCTTTTTTCCCAACACATGCATCTGTGTGAGTGTTTCCAGCACAGTTGTGAGAGTCTGACAGACAGGACAGAGAGGGTTATTAACAGACAAGCAGGAAGGAACTGGCAGTGGCTGTAAAAAGAACGTGTAGGTGGTTGTTGTATACTGCATGGACAGCTGAGGCTTAGGGGGTGTTTTAAGTGTAATGTGCAAGCATAACATAATTACACAGGTACGAGAAATCTAGAAGATGTGGAAGGATCTCACTGTGGAGATGTGTGGGCGCGTAAGCTGCGGAGTATGTGTGCACGAGTGAGAGTGATTTCAAGCACACACGTACGGTCATGCAAGCGTCGATTTAACTCCTGCCAGGATGTAATCTGCCACGCTGGGGGGGTTATCGTATCCCATGGTGCAACACTGAGTCACACAGAGATAGGCTCATAGGCCTACAAGAGAGGTGAACGGGACTGTGTGAATTCTGTAAAGAATAAACCGATCGATTAGGCCAACTTCTCTGGATATCAGCAATGGCTGGTTTCTGCATCCTTAAACATCTAGCAGCTCATACTCAGAATGGGCAGACAGGACCGCTCACGGTCTTAGATCTTTAAAGAATAATGAAGGCACTTATGCAACAGATATATATAGCGGTCCACGTCAGGCATGAACATTTCATGGCAGGATTATCCTGGCCAAAATAATGGTGAGTCACCATATTATGCCGATAATCATCAAAATATGCTTAAAAGTCTTAAAATGGCACTAAAACATACATTTTTTTAAATTGCAACATTATGCGACTCTGTTCTTTCTTACATGATAAGATCCTGTATTTTTATTAAAACTTTTTTTTTTTATATATAAAAATCACAGCGAGTTTGACAACTTTTTCAAGTCAATGGTGAGGATATTTGCGATCCGTGATAAAACCCTATAATCACTATCGACCCATCCCTAGTCCACGTAGTGAATATATGCAAACGAGTGCTTTAATCCACACAAAAACTACTGTGGGATGATCGTCTTGAAAGAGCCAGTGCTACTTCAAAACTAATCGACAATCTGAACTCCAGCGCAGCAGCCCAAAGAAGATTAATAGGTAAAAGACGATACAGCAAAACATCAGATAGTTGTAACCTAACAGTGCAGTTTCCTCAGTAACTTCTCCCACATATGTCTTATGTTTGTTGATGTGAAGTTTCCTGGTTGTGTAAAAATACTGTGACGCTAGTGTTGATGTGACACAAGGAGGTCAGAGCGAGTTAGAACATTTCTCAATGAGCTGATGGGAGATTCAATATCTGTGTACAAATTGATGACAGTTCTACAAAGTTAAAGTATGCAGTGAGTGCTATATACTATTGTCAAATACTACTAAAACCTAAGTTGAAGGTACTGCAGTATGCACATCGTACCATGTAAGATTTGACTTTCAAATTAGAAAAACTGACTAATCATTGGGATTAAGCACACAAAGATAAAGGGGGTAATGATCCTCGACCAGCACTGCTAACATATCCAAAATGCGGTGATGGCAGAAGCCATGTCCTATGAGAGTCACTTCCCCTGGTACTCTCCAGGATGCTGCAAACACCAGAGTACCCTTGAAAGCCTCAGAGCCTGCGTATGTAAACAACAGAGCTACCACTGTAGCTGAGGCTCACACCTTTTCCTAATATGGTGTCAGAGAGACCTAATATCAAGAAGTGTTAACATGCGAATACTTCCAACGTTATGATGTAAAATGGAGTAGGGAAGGAGGAGGAGACAAGAGCCCCATTGGTATAAAATAAGATATTGTTAAGTCTTACAAAAGATAGAAGATGGGGAGAAATAAAAAGATGGAAAAGAGAATATGAGGAATGGGAGATGAGGAGAGATTTGACGTGAGCTTTTCTATTCAACAAGGAATGTGGGGGAACCAGATTGCACCGCACTGCTACGATTTCCAGCAACTGCAACAAGAACAGGCACCTGAGCAGTTGGAGGGCGGGATGGAGGAAGGAAGCGAGTAGGGAGATGAGGTGGGGGGGCAAAGACACTCTATCTTCCCAGGACACAAATAAAAATCTTACAAGAAAAGAAACTCTTGTTGCCTTGCACCTGGCTTTACGGGATCATCATTTTTACTTTTTTTAAAAAAAATATTTATCTGTATTAGCACATGTTAAGCCCCTTTTTTTATTCTTAATTTAAAAGCAGTATGAGCTGCGTTTCTGGTTTGAAATATGCTGTAACAAAAAAAAAAGTTATACAACATCTGGTTTAATAATGTGTGAAAAGCGACAATAAATGCATAGACATGCTGACTGTGTGAATAAAAAAGGTGTGCCTGGTTGTGTTGTGGGAAAGGAGATTTGGAGGATTAGATATGAATCATGGCAAATAGAGGCTTTGTTCAAAGGCGGCTCTCTGAGGGGTATTTACCTCAGAACCATGATTGAGTTCAAGAGCACTTCAATTTCCGCAGTACATTTATCACTCGCCTGTGTCTCTCACAGTCTCAGTGTTGACTGAGGCTCACAAAATCTATAAAACTGTCATTGACTGAATAATGTAGGGAGAGTGGGAGAAAGTAAATGGAAGGGAGCTCAGGTGCCTACAATAAAAATAAGTTAACAAAGCAGGCAAGCCTGAAAACACCCGTCAGGTACTGAAACTGCGTCACATTAGTCAGTATTTTCATTATGCGTCATTTGTACATGTGCTCCAATATGCCTTGGAAAATGACATAAACCCACGCTGTCATTTCAACTCTGGCGCCTTTATTGTAGGAAAGGTTCTCATTTTTTCCAATGAAAATCTTTTTTTTCTTTTTTTTTCCATGCACATTGAAACTATTTTCAATGTAACCGATGGAGGTCACAATCCACAGTCCTGGTTCGGTGTAACGACATGTTCTGAAGTTCAGTTGAAGCTAGCAACTTTGGTCAAATATCTCAGCAACTATTGGACAGATTGCCATGAAATGTGGTCCAGACATTCATTGTTACCAGTTGCTGAATCCTACTGGTTTTTGGTGATGCCCTGACTTTTTTCACTATCGTCACCATGAGGTTGACTGAAATTTCTCGACAACATTTTGTAGACATTTTCTTCAGGATGAATTTTAATCACCTTGGTGATCCCCTCACTTTTCAACGCCATCATTAAAAAAGGTTCAATGGGTAATTCTGAGCCACCTGTACCAAAGAAATAGGGGGCAGAAAAACACTGCTATCTCATAATCTTCACGTGGGACGTATCCATCTGCGTTTACTGGGGCACTGATGTTAACCGGGGCTGTAGTCCGTGTACCGTTAAGTTAGCTTGTTTATTGGACTAAATCCAAAGTGGCAGACACTACAAAACGACCCGCATATTCGTCTCGTCTTCCCGATGGCGGCGCAGTAAGGAGAGCAGTACTTCTTCTCCCTCTGTACTGAGGGCAGACTGGAGCTACAGCGACTCACTATCACCTCTAGAGGAACAAGTGGTATTACATACTGGACGGAGCGGAACTAGTCCGACTGCTAATGTCAGTAGATATCTCTGCAACACAACACAGAGACGTCTTTGACATAAAGTCAACACTGTAACCTCTTCACATGCTGTTGATAATGTTGGTTCATTGTTTTAATGTTTAAATTCTGGCATAACTTACACATTGTTTTTGTGATTCATAGTGTGTTATGATACATTGAGGGAATTTGGTACTAAAATGACTGTAGCCTTGAAAGGATACTCCAAATGAACTTCAGAATGCATTTGTGCACAGAACGAGGACTGTAGATTTTGCGTCTTTCACTGGAGTCGCATCAGGAATGAATCTCTTCATGGCCAGTACGAGTAGGAGCGACCAAAGGTTAGCAGGTGAGTGTTGTATTAAGAACAAATATGAACCCATCTTTTTACTTCTTGATCTACAGTCTATATTGTGCACCTTTTTCTTAAAGTCTTCAAATGATCTGCACGTGGTAGTCTTGTGGAAAAAACTTAAGTTGCTGGTTTCTAATTTAAATCATATATTACAAACTTCCATACTATAAATGCAGCAATTTCTTGCAGAAAAACTTATTACTTTGAAACATTATTAAGTACAACCTACTTTTGATTTTGCATAGGCTTGCACAAAGAATTGTACTCATGTTTCGTCTGTCTAATCAGCATTTGTAATCCTCAATCTGAAGCGGAGCACACAAGGTGTACGTTTCTGGTCAGGCACATAGGCACATTTGGCCAACGACGACACCTCACCGAGTCACAACAGACGGCAACTGTGCTGCAGAGGGTGAAGAAGCTTGAGCCAATGTTTCAGTAAGAAGGGAAAATTACAGTTTGCCCTGGGGAGGAGGAGGGAGGGGGGGGGCAATGATGGTTCCTCAAGAGCAAAACAAGCGGAAATGGGCACATTAGCATCACTGTCCTATCCTGCTCTATGCTGCATGATAACATGACACAGTGCAGTCCACATATATAATACACAGATTATCTATATATAGCTTGGGTTATTAGAGAGAGAGCGGGTAGTTGCTTTAAAAGAGAGCTAAAGAAAAAAAAAACACAATCGAGTCACATAACTATCAAGTCTTTTATCCATTTTAGTACAGTGGATGCCTCGATCAGATATTTTCTGTTATCTTTTCCCTAAATCTTTTGCCGACCCCCCTCGCTTTGCAAAGTCTGAGCCTGCTGTCCCATCTCTTCTCCCCTCTTCCTCAGTGACAAACACACAGAGGAGAGGCGAAGAAGAAAAAGAAGAAGAAGAAGAAGAAGAAGAAGAAGAAGAAGAAGAAGAAGAAGAAGGGGACTGTGGCACTCAGCTGATAAAACCCACTTCCGTTTTCTGTCAATCTTTAACTGGAGGCTCTGGCTGCAAATGATCCATGCTATGAAGAATAGCTGCTATAGTATGCCTGACTCTATAAAAAGGAAGACAAAGGGTAGGAAAGAGGGCATGAAGGCTGATTCAATACAGAGGTGCCACACTTTTAGCAAATTAATAACTCTACAGACAGCCTCTTTGTGATTTACAGCATGTTAAAATAAACTTCATATTTCGTTCTCCAACAAATGTAAATATATTATTTTAACGTGTTCTGACAGAAACATAAAACACAAAAGAATGTTTGAAAATTAAAGCCAACTAGAACTGCAAACAAAAAAAAGGCAATTAATCAATTAGTTGATCAAAAGACAAATAAACGGCAACAATTTTGATTAAAGATTAAAATCGCTCAAGTCATTTTTTTAAAAACTAAAATAGCAAAAAGTCAGCTCCTCAATTGGGAACATTTTAATTATTGGTGCAGTTTCTTTGTCTTGTTGATAGTAGATTAAATATATATTTGTGTTGGGAATTGTTGAACAGACAAAACAAGACATATGAAGAATAACCTTGGGCTTTGGGAATATTTTTCAGTATTAAACAATTAATTGAGGAAACATTTAGGAGATTAATGAATAATGAAGATGATCCTTAGTCACAGCCCAACAAGTCCAGATAAATGTCAATCTCTTACTGCCCTGTGAAAGGGAACATTATGTTTTTGACTATAACTATCTGTTTGTAAAACATTATTTGAGAGAAAGTCATTCAATCCAAATAGGTATTTTGATGTTATGTCTCATGCTCGAGCCTCGTGCTCATCAGATGAGGCTAGCATATTATAGCGTCTGGTTGTCCAGTGTTAAAAAAAAAAAAATCCAATGTTGAGCTTTACCATGATTCATGTGTCACATTTTTCAGCAAACCTGATCTCACTGCATTATGGAAATTAGCTGGAATTTGTCCAAATCCCAAAACCGACTGTAAATAGATTAGCCACATAATTAAAATTATATTTCCTGGGGATTAAACACCAGTTGTCAGCAAAGCCGCTTTCAAAGAAACAAGGGGTGGGGTAGTAGCTGCCTACAGGAGTAGCAGCTGTCAATGATAAACGTCTTTGCTATGGGAGGGAATAAAAAAGAAAAAAAGAAAACATCAACAGTCCGTGTTTGCCAAACTGATCCACATTAGACACGTAAACAGAGATTTGTGAATGGGAACAGGGATAAAAGGCGACAATGCTGCTGTGGCTGTGGCAGGCTTCGGCTTACATACAGCGCATATGCGGCCTGATGAATCAAAACAGGTGCCGTTACAGCTCCATTTTGAATTTCGATAGATTGTTGGTGCTTGTTTTCTGTCCGCAGTCGTTTCCTGCGTTTTCCTTGACCTTTTTTTTTTTTTTTTGTCGTGAGAAAGTCTGAAATATGACATTTGCACACACACGCATTTTGTCTGGGAGTGTAGTAAATCGTCAACAACAACGGAGCGCTGGCACAGGCTGAGTGGCACTGACCAAATGTGCGAGCTGCACTGACTGAATGGCCTGTGCAACAATGAAATACAAGTCAGTGTGTGAGATGGGTATCAGACGCTGTGTAAAAACACCAGTATGGGAACATGAGCAGCAACAAACCAAAAAAAAAAAAAAAAAAAAAAAAGAAAAAACCTGGATGTAATTCCAAAATAAATCCAATTTTCTCGCATTAAAAGCGCCACAAGGTCTAATTAACTCACCTTTGACGCGTCTGGAGATTCAGCCCAACAATCAGAGACGCGCAGCGAGGACTCGTGTTAAATCCTTCTGTCTGTCCTCATTAGAGAAACGCTGGAAGCGGATGGCCAGTTGCTGTGGAAACCTCGGGCCAGCCACGAAGCCCATTTAGCGGATATCGGCAGAATCGCAGAAAGGGGAGGTCATGACGGGGACTGCCTTCGGGAGCAGAGGGCACAGCTGCCGGGGGCGGCTACGGTCGTTAGGCCGGACAAACACCGTCCAACCCTACGGTGAGGTAGTCTGTTCAGCTGGGAAGAGTCGACGTCGCGGTAAATTCATGCGAGGAAGCAGCAGCAGGAGCGGTGTGGTGTGGAGGAGACATGCCTCGTATGGGGGGTAGGCACGGGATCGTCATCACTGACGAAACACGAGAGAGCAAATGTGATGAGCCTGGATTTTACGCTTTGTACGCAACAACAGCGCAGTCGAGAGGATTCACGTCGTCTTGCGTAACTCGACGCCGTGATAGTTGAATTAATTCACCGAGACGTTGGAAGGCACGACAACACCCCCGCGTAGCTTTTCTTTAAAAAAAAAAAAAAAAAAAAAACACATGGAGTCACGATTCACGTTTTTTCTTCTTCTTCTTCTAATTAAAGTAGTTCAACAACACAACGTTCACGTGCCATCGAGTAACGTTAGCAAATGCGCAGCTGGCAGGACTGGTTGCTAAGCGACACTCACTTCGCTGTTTGGAACGTTAACTTTTGGGTCTGCGCATTAATATTGAAACTTAACTGGTATGTTATGCGGCCTCACAGGTGTAAGTGATTAGTTTGGTTTTATCTAGGTCGTTTTCTACTATTCTCAAAAACACAATACATAAACAATAATAAGTAATTACTTTTGAGAGTGTAAAACCAAAGTGAAGTGAAGCCTATAGTTTATTACACCAACCCTTTTTACATTAGGCTATTTTTTCCCCCTTTAAATGTACACAATGAAAATGAAAGAAATAAAATAAAAATATATGTATGTTATATTTACCCAAAAGTCCCAAACAAAAAAACATTCACACTAGTATTTTCATTTTTATCTTTTTAACAATCAAGTGTTGCCTATTACACTTTTTCATTCACCTTTTCAAAACTATTCCACACATTAACTCATCATTTTTTACATGCAAATTCCTCTTAGTTCATACTGACTCACTTTCATTTCAATCTTCATCTTCTGGATACAAGCGTCTTCATTTTTACTTTATACAATAATTTGTGCAGTTTAAAAGTCCATCAAATCTCTAAATTTGAGAGCATGTGCGTTTATAAAATATATTTTGGGATTATGAATTAGGGATGTTCCAACGGATCAGAAATACTTACTGGAAACAACTTGAAGATATATTTATTGATGTTTTAGTTTACTGAAAACATAGCCAAGCTGGCAATATTTAGTAAATTGTTAGAAAATACTTAGTGTTACTTGATATTTCTCAAATAAAATGCTAAAATAAAAATGTAGATATGATCAAATGTTCATTTATTTAACAAAACTGACCAGTTGCCCCAAATCCATTAAACAGAAATCTAAAGTTTTTCTTGTTTTAGTCTTTTTTAAGGTTTAAATTACTTAATTATTTGTGAGTTTAAAAAATACCTGATAAAGTATATATTGACAGATAAAACATTCAAACATTTCCAATAAGGATTCCTTTTAATTTGTTTATTAAATGAAGCTATGCTCTACTTATCCTAATGTCCATATACAGTATGTCGTCTGCATATCATGTAAATGTTAACAGAAACATAATTCTTTTTAAATATACCTTACCTGCAGTGAAACAGGCTATTCTGGGGCAAAAATAACTTTAGCTTTATAAGGAAGTCATGATGTGTTTTGCCATGCCAAAGGAGTAAATATAAAGTCCGGACATGATCACATTCTGACTCATTTAAACCAAACAGAAATGTACCAATGAATATAAACAGCTGAGGTGAATGACTACATACTGCATTTATTTGTCTGTTGAAATTCAAATACTATTCAATCAATGATATTCCATTATAAAAGAAAAGAAACGCAAATAAAATATCCAATGAAATATGTAGCCGCATAAACAATCAGCGCCATGACAATTTGTTCTTAGTAATGCTGTGTTGAAGGTCAAGGTCATCCTCATGTGTCTCAAATGAAATGCACATCTTTTTTTTTTTTTTTATTGTCGTAGAAAATGACATTAGTGTTTCATATACCTGTAGTGATAATTGTATTGGTAACTGCCAATGTTGACACACTGATGACTACACACACACACACAGACACGCACACACACATACACACGCACGCACACACAGCGCTATCTATCGCTTCTTTTTGCTCTCTTTCTTTGGTTTCTGTCGAATCTGGGGGGCCACTCCTTTAGGTTTCTTCAGCTGTTCGGTGGCCTTGCCATCGGTGGACTCGGTCTCCTCCTGTAGAGCAAACACAGGAAGCATTAAACACCCTGTAATTTAAAAAATAAATCCTCTGAGTCATTTTAAATATGGTGTAAAAATGCATGACTGCTAAGCATGATTAGATAACTGTGTTTTTGTTTTGAAGATGTATTTGGATGATGCCCTTGCCGTCTGCAACTTGCACATATTTTGCCATGGTATTATTTTCCAAGTAAATCTTGTCATGACACAGTTTGTGAAAAGACAAGTGTCATATACAACATACTGTGCACAGTGGGTTAGTGATATACATTTTGGTAATGCAGTTTTTCTTCACTCCAGATACCTCACTCTGTGTAAACCTAGTATCTCTATTAAATGGACAGTTGAGTGAAATTCATACAATTGCAAATGCTGCACAGAGTGCTTTACAACATGGTAAAATAGAATGAACATAAAAGCAGGCATAGAACGCTAAATTATTGGAAAATAAGATTACAAATAAAACAACACACTTGATAATAATAGTAAAAGATTGATACAAATAATAACAAGACAAAAATAAGATGCATTAGAATATGTAGAACGCATAACATGGATGGAAATAGCAATAAATCAAATTAAAGTTTAAAGTATTAAAAAACAGAACCCATATTTGCAGCATGCAAAAAAACATTTAAAAAAAACTGCGTCACCATCAAAAGGTCTCTATTCTCTTCTATTCCATTCTTATCTGTTCTGTTCTTTTTCTACATCAGCGGTGGAGACTAGAATTTTTTTTTCAGAAACACTCACACACACACACACCACACTAAAGAAATCCAGAAGTGTCTCAACACTTTTCCTCTGCAGCACTGTTTCTGTCTTTGTATGGAAAGGGGGAATGACAGCAGGCTGCTGTAAAGGATGAAATGGCGACATACTGTGGAGAGTAATCAGTGCATCTGAAAATAGAATAATTAGACAGTGGATTTAATTGCTCTCGTCTATAAATAATCTCTCCTGACAGTTATTAGTGTGGAGATTGTGGGAGTCTCCCTTGGTGGCTCTGTCTTCATGGACATTCAAAAATAAGATAGTCTGCACTTCTCCTTATAACTATGTCTGGTTTTTGTCTTAAAAAAAAAAAACTGAATGTTAACATTCAGCAATATTTCTTTTGCAAAACAGTGTTGTTGCAGAGCCTGTAGATCTGTCAAGCAAGATGGAAAAGAAGAGAAAAAAAAGGATATTAATTAAACTATTTTCCTAGCTATACTATCAGCATGCTGCACATTTTGGGTTCAACTGCAACATTTTTCGTTTGTGAATCCCCTATTCCTTCCAATTATTTCTTGTTAATAAAAAGAATAACTCTTAAAAAAAAAGTACATGTGAAAGTAAATGACTGAAAACATCAGGTATCGTGCACAGTGATGTTTTTATCACTGATTGTGTTGTGTAGAAGTCTGTTTCCCCTCAACCCAAGCGTATCCTAACCCTGACCAATTATCTCTACAACACCTAACTTTAACATAACCTACAGCATAGCCCCAACTGGGGGACGGAAATATTATTCGCAGGGAAATAGACATCAACACAAGACCATCTCTTCTATATCCCTTGGCATCTACCCACCTGTTCCTGTCCCTTGGATGTGGGGAAGATGACAGCCAGGATGCAGATGAGCTGGAAGATGGCACCCAGAAACAGTCCATAGCGCAGTAGGCTCTCTAGAAAGGTGGCCTCAGGGACCTCTGGAGGGGACAGGTCCACTTCTGCAGACATGATGCTGCTGATTGGCTGTTTGGTCTGTTATTCTTCAGTGTACTGATCTATCTGTGACAACAACAGCACCATGGTTAGCAGGAAGATAAGTATTATTGAGAACATAAATATTCACATGACTTATAAAAGAATATTCTGCCATAGGATGAGCAAGCTATCTAGAAACGAAAACAGCTTAAGAGCTTTCTGCAGTGATTTACTCAAGAGTTTAAACTCATTCTTCCAATGGTTTAAAACGGGGTTTAGTCTTAAAAGTATCTACGTTTATATGGATAAAAAACGTCCCCAGTAACAACACAATATTGATAACAAAGTCCAAGTTTCTGTTTTCAACACAAACACCAGACTTGACTGTCTTTGCTGTCAAGGGTGACAAATATCAATCTTCCTGAACTGTAACCAGCTCTGCATGTTTTACCAGAAAGACTGAATTCACAATGAAAAAAAACAAACATTTTGAACTCAAAATAAAATCTCAATCTTAAAATATTTTTCGATGTGTACATCTTATATAAACGTTTGAAGTTCACCTCTTTCAACCTAGGATGAAGTGGAAATTAAATATATTTATCATTTCCAAATTCTTTGATGACATATTTTCTTCTTACTGGGTTAGGGTAACATTTCTTGAATATAATGTCTCTATGTATGTTGGTATATTTATTGTCACAAAAGTTAATTGCATCGATGCAAAGCTGACTCAGCAGGAGGATAAACACTATGTCAGTGATGTAATAATGTATGGGGTGAAGTGGTGTAAAGGGGTTTCAGACAAGAAGAGAGTTCATCATATTGTAGCCCCATCAGCACTATAAACACTTTAAACACTTAACTTGAAACAAAAGACAAGCGTGGAAATGTGAACCAAACGATGTAATATAATCTCATATAGTCACGCTGATAAAATAAAACATTACTGCACATCTTTTTATTGTGAATAAACAGACACAAGTACAGATGATTTACAACGCAGCACAGCTACATTATTAAAGCCATGAATACTATAAAGAGGGGAAGAAGAAGCTCACCAGTAGCGGGAAAACTTCACTCTCCTGTAGGCGTTACAGGGACGCTAACATCAACATCAGGGCAAAAACTAAAATATTAGTGAAGCTGTGAAGGAAAAGAAATGCTAATTTAGCTCACAAAGGGAGAAAGAAAAATATCCACCTATCGGAAGTGACGTCACAAGTATGTGATCCACTTCCGCCCCGGTGAGTGATTGTTTTGAAAATGTCGCCCCCTAGCGTTTGATCAAAGATGATAATATATATATATATATATATATATATAGAATTTTTTTCAGGCTTAGACATTTTTTTTAACTGTACTTTGAGAGGAAACATTTTCAATACATAAAAATATATATACATAAAATCTTTTACGGTATTTACCTTACAGCTGTTGCTAGTGGTTACCAGTGATGGAATGTAACATTTACTCAAGTTCTGTTCTGAAGCTTCAAATTCACTTGTGCTTTACTTGAGTATTTATATTTTATAAAACTCCATTACATCTCAGAGGTAAATTTTGTACTTTTTTATTATCTGACAGCTTTTGTTAATTTTCAATTTACATTTTTCATAACCTTCCTGTCCAGAGAAAACCATGTTTCTCCAAATTTGGGGAATTTGAATTTGAATGTTTCTGATAAGCTGAAGGACTAAGTGTTACTTTAAGGGTAGATATATTATCCTACTTTGTAAATCAATAAACTATATAAAACCCTCTTGGATAAGCAGGAAAATGCATGTCACAAAGTTTACTTTTAACAGATCTGTGGTTCTCAAAGGACAGTGACGCAACAACCAAATGATGATCATATAAGATATGATGCATTGCTGTAGATTATACAACCCAACAGTATATAGAGGAGTTAAAGTTAGCCCAACTTTAAACATCTACAGCAGAAAAATGTATCATACACATTAATGCAGCAGTAATATTAATCCAAAAACATCACGTATAATAATAAAACAATGACCGGGAACACTTTCCTGCACAATGAGGTCTTTATTTTTTTCTACTTTCAGTACATTTTGCTGATGACACTTATTACTTAAAGTTCTGAATGCAGGACTTTTACTTGCAGTGTCGTACTTTTACAGTGGGGTATTGTTACTTATACTCAAGATCTGAGTACATCTTCCACCACTGCTCATACTGCACTAATATAGTTTAAATTCTCCATGTTAAGTACTTAAACTTTAAACTGTGCTAAGATGGTGTTGCATTAATAATTTAACCCTGATAATTTAACCCTGAGAGAGGATTCTTCAATGTCTGTACTGTAAGTAAGTTTTGATTTGAATAATACACTAAGAATTTAAACATTTTTGTATTACTGATTTGACCTATACTATCTTGGTATCTGTTTATTAATAGTTAAAGACAATCTGCCTATACTATTAACAGAAGTAAAGTATTTTTCAGAAAATAGATAATTTTTTTCAGTTTAAAAATGATATATTACACTAACTTGATAATGGTGGCTGAAATAGTACTTCATCCGAGGAAAAGCAATTACAAAGACAAAGGGATTTGTATCAAGTCAATAATAATAAAAAAAAAAAAGGTGTGTTAATTCTGTCCATTCTTGCTCTTACTGTATTGCAAACACACTGATCCATATAAACATATTTTATTTAATATAAAATATTTTATACATGCTTACAAAGAGCAATTGTACAAATATATGAACAAAGACAAGTCAAACAGGTTAAAATAAAGACACAAAAGAGACACAGTATAAGGTATAAGGCTACAAAGTCTAAAGTCATGATAATAGTTTATATTGTTTGCATAAATGTCTGCCAACAATCCATCTTTTTATTGCTTACAAGTACAAGCTTCCTCAGGATTTTATATTTTACATTTCATGTTTAATCTGATGGACGTCAGGTTCTGCTGCAGGCCTCCAGGTTCACTCTCCATTGTGACCTTTCATGTCTCGTCTTATGATGTCATTCACTGGAAAACATTACAAACAGGGGTGAGCAACTTTCGTATTTACAACCACGCAGTAATAAAGCAAGATGCAAGCTATGTTAATTTTACAATAGATTAATTCCTTTTATATTCTTAATGTCACATATCACTGTTATACTGTTAACTTGTGCTTATCCCACAGTCAATTTATTTTCACATTCCTGAACAAAACTGTACAGCTCTTCCACTTCATAAGATATATTTTTAGGCATTTCTTATATTTTTTCATATTTTCTATTGTAATTTTTTTAATTTTATATTATGTCTCTTGGCTTTTGCACCATGTTTATTGTCATGCACCAAATCACCAAGACACATTCCTTCTATGTGCAAACCTAATTGGCAATAAAACTGTTGTTCTTTATATTTAAAGCATTTTTTGTATTTTTTTTAAAAGGATAATTGTTCGTATAAAAAAAACACAATTGGTGTCCCCATTCACCCCCAAGTTACTTGTTTGACTTGATTGAGGTTCCCGGGAATATGAAGTCTGCAAAAATGATTTAATTAGTTAATACTACCAGCAGGTGACGCCAAAGTCAGATTTTGGGGTGAATTGTATGCTTTTATTAGAGATGACAGAAAACGAGAGGCAGAGAGAGCAACAAAGGTCTCCCTGCCGGACATGAACTTGCAACGTTGTGGTTTGAGGTTAAAGCCGCCAGAAATGTTCTAATTTCACACATCCATCAGTCCAATGATGACTTGCAATCTCTGCAGTGATGATGTGTACTGTCCACTAGATGTCTCTATTTTATTTACGGTTTCTGAACATACCAATGATCTCTTTCCTTACAAAAATAAGCACAGTTGTTTAACATCACTTTTTTTGACAGAAATAATAAGAATATCTAAAATAATCTCAAGAAACAATATCAAATACAACTAATAACATAAACACAGCAGTTAATTTGCTGCTGATGCTCCGTAAAAAGATTGTTATCGGTGCCTAAACTTTCCCTATTACCCAGTCAGACCAGGACAAAGGGCATTGTTGCTATTTTCTCTTTTCCTTTCACCACAGGTGTGTGTGCATGTATTTGCCTTTTCAGTCAACTTCCTGTTTCTATTTTCCATCACAGAGGTGTAAAAATAAACTTTGCTCCACAGCAAACACGGTCAGAGTACATAACTTGTTCTCTCACTTCATGATGGTGTTGCTTCTTTCCCCTTCATCATCCTCAAATACATCAGGACTCATAAGCAAGTTGTATTCGATTTATTTCAAATGAGACTGAGCATGCGCATAAAGCTACTACAAGTGCAGTGAGGGTTTTCGGGTGTGAGTAAGACTGAGACTGAAAGAGACAGGAAAGTGGATAGAAAGGCCCAACAAACCACAATGCAGGATTTGCAAACACAGTTGCAATGTGCTTGTATGCATTTGCAGACTGGACCACAATTACCCATCCCGCAGGCAAGTTTACATGTTTCTTTGTATAGTATATTCTTCCATTTAGTCTTTTGGTGAAGCAATTTCTACAATATCTTCTACACGTCAGCTAAATGTTTCAGTGAACTGTGGGTTTGTCAAGGAAAAACAATAAAAGCTGAAGATAATGGAAATGTGTTGCCTATAGGCCTTTTTCAGAGCAGACATTTTGACTCGTCATCGTAGGAAAAGCAAATGTGTCACTAATAACATTAACGACGGCTCTGATCTATAATGTCCAATGAGAGTAAATTCAGCCATGATTATTTTAATTGTTTACACCTGCGCTTTTACTAGCGAAGGGCAGGATGTGATTATCGTTCAGATAATAAAGACCGATACTTCGCTCCTCAAAGGTATTTGTAGTGTTGCACTCATTTGTACACACGAAACGTGAGAAAAGTCATCGTTTGACGGATGAAAAAACAAGAGTTTAAGAGAGAAGTTTAAACCCTGCAAAGATATGAGGGGCAGGGGGGGGGGGGATTTAGGCGCTGACCAGCACTTCATTTGAATCATATTGACCTCTTTAGGATAACAGTAAGTAATAGAAATACTCACCATCCTCAAGATAAGCATAGCGGAGGTTCTCTTGTTTGACTGTGACCCTCTCTGGAGCTCGTTCTTCAAGGTTTCCTCGACCAGAGAAGATCTGAGGCTCCACTCGGCCTCCAGCCTTCCCTTGAGCTTGACCTTGGATGTATCTTGAAGGTGGTGACTTTCCCAGTGGCAGCGCTGTCTGCGCAAAACTTTGATGTCTTGACACCAAACAGGCCTCGAATGAATCACCAACCAGAGGACCTTCGGCCAGTTTCCCCACAGGCGTTCTGGCACTGACACAGTGGATGGGAGTGGAGGCAGCGTGTGAAGCCATCGTCGAACCCCCGTGGAGGGCGGTACCACAGCTGCTGTAACGCTGGTTTGCAGGGTGGTACATCCCTGGGTTGTTGATCAGAGTGCCAGCTCTGGACTGGTAATAGACCGGCTGGTCGTCCAGTAGATCTGGGATCAACACGTGGGCTCTGGGGTCTACAGTGGTTAGATGGTACATTGTTGGAGAAACATTCAAGGCTTGAAGGTTGCTCTCCTGCTCCAGGTGATGGTAGAGTGACTTCATTGACAGGCCAGTTAGAGACTGATTGTCTGAGTAGACGTACGAATTCAACTGGTAGTCATCCAGCGGTTCTGCTTTAATGGCTAGAATAAGAACAAATGAATGTATGTCTATCATTAGCAAGTACAGAAACCAGACTAATGCTGCATTAACATGGAAGACGGCAAACCAGATATCATTTTAGTTGACAAGTGGATTTCTACTTCAGTTATTTCCTCATTTGTTTCCTAAAATGCTTTCAACAAGTGTGAAAGTGTGCGTCTGCATTTCAGCTGTAGATATTTCATGCAGGTGGGCGAGCGCCAGTGAAAACAGTGGTGGAGTGACTTTCTCCTCTAGAGCAAGTGAGAGTCCTGCCCCTACGCAAAAACCTGAGTTGTGGCTGCAGTTCACTGCTGACAGCTATTGGCTGAATGATTTCTTGTGATTTGGACTGATTTCTTGTAAAATTGTACGACCTCAGTGTACAGTGGGATCGTAGAAAGAAGCTAGTAGCGGCTTTTGACTGTGTTGAACTGTCTTCAGGTTTAAATGTTCCTTTAAATGCACAACAGTTAGATCTAATCTGATAAAAGTTGTTATTTCCTGTATTCTCTAAGTATGACTTAAAGGGATTGGTGACTTATGGGTGAACTGTTTATTGTTTGGTTTATGTCTTTTTGTCTTCATTAACTGGCATCAGTGTAAAAGCAAAGGTCCAAATGCATTTGTGTTTCATCTTGATGCAACACAAATGAATTAATTGTTTATATAGCGTGAGGTTTGTGCTGATAAAAGGTGAGAACGACCAACTTTCCCTGCTGACCCCATAGTGGACACTGACACTGTTGACCTTTTCAGTCACCTTCCCATTTATCAAACATTCAAGGTACCCCTCTTCCTCCTGTAGTGACAGAGCTGAGATACCTATCATAGGAGTGTAGATGAAGTGCTGAGGTTGACTGCGTTTCTTCTTCCCGTTGATGACGTAGAAGTTGACTTTTGCTGGCTGGGAAATGGTCCGATTTCTGTACGGCGGGACCTCAACAAATAGCATGTTCTAGATAGGGATTCAGCACAGAAAACAAGATCAGGCTTCAGATAAACTGTCATGTTGAAACAGAGAGTTGTGGGCTGCCCCAATTCTCTCGCTTGTGTCTTTTGGAACTAAATCTGTATCGGTCATAAAACTCTTTGAATACGATATAGATGTAGCAGCACGCTGTGTGTGCGGTCATAGGTTGTACATTTGTAACAAACACTGTTGGTTTGATGATTAAACATATATTTGCAAAAAGTACATAATCGGTTGTGTAAAATCATGCTACGGCCTTAACGCATGCGTCAGTGCAGATAAGTGGAAGTTAACTCACAGCTTGTGTTTTGTCTCTGTCCACAGTGGCCTCCACCTCCCAGATTTGCTGCCCATCTGAAAGCCGAGGGAGTAAAGTGTTAAAGCAGAGGAGGTTTCAACAATAGTTTGATATTTTGGGGTTAACGCTTATTTGCTATCTTGACGACGTGTAGATGAGAAGGTTGATACCACTCTCATGTCTGTACAAAAAATACGTAGCGGCTTTGGAGGTCCTGGTAGACAGATTTTTTACCTTTGGCTAGCTGTTTCCCCCAGTTTCCTGTATCTGTGATAAGCTAAGCTAACCAGCTGCTGGCTGTGGCCCTATATTTGTCGGACAGATATACAAGTGGTACTGATTTCCCCGCAATGTTGATCTATTACTATTGCTACTATACCGTATATAAAAAGATGATTTTGTAAGAAATCAGATGTTGTAAACCCATACATTGATTTAATTACATTATGTGAGCACATTTCTGAAAGCAGGTTTGTCTTTTATGTCTGGTTTAGTGTTTCATTCCCACCTCAGTTTTTACCTGCTGTTTCTGTTTTCTACCCACGCTTTGAACAAAAAAAAAAAACAAACACACAAAGCCTCTGCTCTGGGTCTGAATCTTTATCAGTCTGTCTAACCACATCCTGTTGCATGAAACCCCACGCAACAGGGAGGCTTTACATGCAGTCAATTGTACCCATCCTGCTCTCAAACCATGTAGCTCACTGTAAAAATGTTGTGTGGGCAGGAGGAGCAGTAGCGAGGTGAGACATTTCCATGTAGAAATAAATACAAATGTTACCACCTCCAGTAAAACAGTAAATGTTTAACATAATTCAACATCATTTAGTCAGAAATGAAAGTTGGGGCTGAAGGAGGACGTGCGTCATTTAAAGTTGATTTGCTCGGGCGAAATGCAAAAACTCTGAAAATACAAATACTACACGAGTAGGTGGATACGCTAAAGCAGGATGTTGGAGGCCACAGACATGTCTGGGTGTTGTTGTACAACATATTAGTCCATCTTATTCATAGAAACCTGAGTCCAAATATAAACACAACAATGACGGGTCAACATGCACATATCAAGAGTTCTCATGATAACTATATGCACAGCATAATGTATTAAAGGAATATTTCAACATTTCTTTTCTTCCTGAGATTTAAAGAAGAAGATTGGGGCAAACCTGGCTCTGTCCAAAGGTAACAAAATCCACCTACCAGCATCGTATACATATACTTTACAATATATACATCATTTTTACACTGTGTTTTTTGATTTAAATTCAACACAGAAGATTTAACTTGATAATTAATGAGCTTTAGGCGTGCTGGTAGGGGGACTTTGTTACCTTTGGACATAGCCAAGCTAGCTGCATCCCTCTGTTTCTGTTTTGTTTTGTTTGCTCAATTCGGTAGAAAACAAAAACATAAATGTGCTCACATAATGTAATTAAATTACTGTAAGGATTGACATCATCTGATTTCTTACAAATTCATCTTTATATATATGTATATATATATATATATATATATATAGTAGCAATAGTAAGAGCTCATATTTACTGTACAGTGGTATCATCTTATCTTTTCAGTACAATATTAATATCTGTGGTTCATCTATAGTACATCTTAAAAAAAATGTAATTAGAGGTACGGCGACCTAAAATGACCTAATGTCACGTGACCAGACAGACCTTGTGTCTTCTCGGAGAATATCACTTTGGAGTCGGATGTGAAATTCTGTCCAGTAAGGACCATTTGTTGGCCACCAAGTACTGAGCATCGGTCCAGGTCCTGCCTCTCGACTGCAGGGAGCTCCTGAGCTGAACGCTGGGCTGAAGAAACAGGAGGACAAAACACTTTGAAAGACCACATAGAGGTCAGCAAACATCAAGCGGAAACCTTTTCAGGGCGGTTGGCTCCTAAAATATTTTATAATTAAAATCTAGAACTGCAATATTGACTACTGTAGCCTGGCGAACATTCACTTTGAATGTAACTTTTGGCCACAAGTTACAAATACATGATAATGTTGAATGATAAAACAAAGTAAAGTACAGTCATAAAGTTAGAAAACTTTAGCAATAGCTATCTAATATTAATCACCATAAGTTACTGGTCATACCAGACCAAGTACGGCTATCGTGTACTGAATTAATCAAAGGTGTTTTTATTGTGTTTAAAATTTTAATTTGGAAGAGGAATATATATACATATTTTGAAGTAGATTGGAAAGCCATTGAGTTCACATAGAGATATAAACAGTAGTGTAAATAATAAAATATGAAAGTGTAACTTCTATAATACTAGATGTCATGACCCAGCGATAGGAAGCAAAATGAATCATATCCGAAATCAAACACTCCTTACAGCATTCAATAGGATGAGAGGCAGCTTGAAGAGACACGAGCTGGCCTCCAGGTTGAGGAATGTGGACACGAAACACCAAACGCACTTGTGTGTTTTTTCGTCCAATGTCCGTCTCACCGTTCCTCAGTTCAATGTCAGCATTCCTCAACTTCAGGATTCCTACACAGTCAATTCTGTGAAATGTAAGAAAAGATTTTTTAAAAAGTGTTGTGAAATGAGTCTGCAGTCACTTTTTCAGTGATTCATCATATGTCAAGTTCATCAAAGCAGGGTTTTTTTTTTTCCGCTGTCGTGAAAACACCCAGTGTTCGGTATGTCTTTCTTGGAAAAACAGGAAATTATGCATTTTATGTTTCAGTCAGTGGCAACAGCAATTTGTACGGAGCAAAAAAGACAAAAACGTTTAGGTCTCGTCCATGAGTTGATGAGTTTCATGTTCCTTCTGTGTGGTGATCCGGTTGGTGGGTGTAGTTTGATAGAAAGAAAATAGTTCCTACATAAAACTGCTCACTCACAACAAGGTCTGTGGATTATCTTGTGTAACCGGGTCATGATTTCTGAAAAGAGACATTGCTGTTGAGTGTTTCAAATGTATTTGTTGGCTCTTTGAGCAGCACAAGCCGATCTTAGTTCCATCATATTCAAGGGAAGGCAGACACCGGTACGGCCGATATTGCCAACAGTCAGCAACTCGCACCAAAACAATCGAGCTTGATAAAAAGCACTACAGGTATGAGGAAAAACATGTCGTTTTTGGGGTGAACAGCCTCTGTGCTACTCACATCACTCTCATGTGGCTCTTTGGCTCCAGAGGGATCTCCAACACTTTGGTCCCGTTCATCATCCTCTCCATGCTCGGTGTGGTGACGGTCTTCCCGGTGATGCGGTGCACCTGGTAGAAGGCGTGGGGTTTCAGGATCCTCTCGTCTGCTGTTCCTATGAAGACCTGCAGCCCCAGTGGAGCTGTGCCTTGGTACCCACAGAGCTAGAAAGGGCAACAAAGGCGATTAAATGCATGCTTCACACTGAATTAAATGAACTATTGTCGCATTAGCGTCCATGATTGCAGGGAACAAATTCACACTGCACACTAAATCTCTTTTCCCTGTGGGGAGGATTTCACAGGTCATTCTCTTTCATTTGTTTGCATGGCTGTTGGCTTTACATAAACACAACATTATCCATGAAATACCGACGTAAATGTACAATGTCTCCTGCTACTTGATTTATCGTTTACAAAACTACACTCTCAATGACAGTGAGAGCGACTTTTCTTGCGTGCTTGCGTTTCCTTCTTTGCACACCCCACACCCAGAGGTGGAAAAAGTATTCACATCCTTTACTTAAGTAAAAGCAACAATACCACTGTGAAAGTCCTGCATTCAAAACCATACTCAGTAAAAGTATGTAAGTATCATCAGCAAAATGTACTCAAAGAATCAAAAGTAAAAGTACTTACGATCATAAAAATGGTCCCTATCAATGTTTTTACTATTATTTGATGTTGTTAATATTACTGCTGCATTAATGTTTATCCGTAGATGTTAAATGTTGTACTAATTTTAACATCTTTATATACTGTTGGGTAGTTTAATCTTCCAAAATGCATTATATTCTATAAGATCATCATATGTTTGTAGTGAGAACCACATGTCTAAAAAGTCAACTTTTCATGAACTCAGAAAAACCGCCCTGTTTTCAGCTTTCCTGCTGATCCGAGAGGGTTTTTTAGAAAGTGTGCTTAGCTTAAGATGTAGAAGAATTTTTTTTCAACCCATAAAAGAACCCTTCACCCTCAGTTTATCAGAAGAAAATGGAATTATTATTTTTTGTTTTCAACGGACAGGAAAAATGGTAATTGAAAAATAACTAAAGCTGTCAGACAAATGTTGTGGAGTAAAAAGTATAAAGTTGCACAAAAGGGAAATACTCAAGTAAAGTGCAAATACTGTATCTCCAATTTGTAATTGTAAATTGAGTAAATGTACTTAGTTACATTCCACCACTGCCCACACCCAAAAAAAAAGCACCTGAACTTCCGGAGGCCCTCCGTTCGGTGTCTTTACAGCTCCGCGGCTGCCCTCAGTCTCATAGTGAGCTCTGTGGTGAGATCTGGGCTCTTGCTGGATAAGAAGCTTGTACGGACCGGACTGACTGGGCAACGGCCAATCTAAAGACGGGAGAGGACTAACTGAGAGACCACTGGGGAAAAGATGGAGAGAGAGAAAAACAATAAGGAGGGGAAAATGTCAAGGAAGACAAAGAATGATATTCCAAAATGTTCATATTTCCTCTCATAGTTGCAGTGGTGAAAGAACTATTCACATTCTTTACTTAAGAAAAAGTACTAATACCACACTATGAAAATACTCCATTACAAATAAAAGTCCTGCATTCAAAACCTTACTTAAGTGAAAGTATAAAGTGGCACAAAATGGAAATACTCAAGGTAATTACACGTACCTCAAATTTGTACTGAACTTGAGTAAATGTACTTAGTTACATTCCACCACTGCATAGTTGTCAATTAAATTGTGTACATCAAAAATGGGCAATTTGCGCTTCAGTTGAGACATAAATTCTCTGTTAGTAATAAGAAAGGACAGACAACACACCCGAATGCTCCGTGGTGGACTGGATGAGGAGGAGGCCACACAGCTGGGAGCATGAAGAAGGTTTTAGACTTGTCTTCAGCTCCCGCCCTGCCCATCCTCTCCTGCTCAATGGCCCAGTCATACCCCTCTCCATACACACAGTCCTCTCTCTGGGCCTGCAAATGTGCATCTCGTACCACTGCAGAGGGCATTGCTATGGGTGGACTGGAGCTGACGCCGCTCAGCAACTCCTCCAGGCCCGAGGAGCAGGTCTGAGCTGGGGGCTGGAGCTCTGCTTGGGCCTGGTATTGGTGGACGTAGTAGGACACCTGCTGCTCATGGCGCTCTGGGGTGGGGATGGGGCTGGGGCTCCGGGATCGCTGCTTGACAGGAGTGCCCCCCCGACAGGAGTCGGCCTGGTCATAGGATCGCTTACCATGTGGCGAGGCAGAGCGGGAACGCTGGTGGGGAAGTGATGAGGTGGTGCGTTGGTGCTGTGGCTGGAGAAAGGTCTCGTCCGTGATGCTGTTGCGAGGCGAGGCGCCTGGAGAGGAGTGGGCAGAAGAATTGTGGATGCCCTGGATGACTGTATAGAGGTCTAAGCTGGACAACCCCAAGCCAGAGCTTCCTCCGTTAGAAGGGGAGATGCACGGTGAAGCCAAAGGAGAGTATGCCTCGGCAGGCCAGCCTGAGGAGGAGTTACTGCTGGCAGGGCTCACACAATCTCTGTAGGCCACCAGAGCTTTGGTGCCAAGGCTCGGCTCCAGGGTCTGAGAGCTGAGAGAATCACCTGACGGAGTGATCTCAATCCTAGGACTGGGAGCAGGGATGGTCCCCGGTCTTGATGTCAGCCCCAGGGAGTCACACACTGCCCCCGAGAGGTTTTCTGTGGTGGGGCTGTGAGAGGAGGGGTCCTGACTGGAGGCTGGCTGGTTGGAGCTGGAGGTGTAGGCAGTGTGATGGTTGACCACCAGCAGAGGAGGCTGGTTGTTGTTCTGAAGGAGAGCTCCTGATTCATCTGCCAATAACGAAAGTAAAGATTCATTTGTGCACACATGTTCAAAAGACTAGGCTACTACTGCCCTGAGATGACGATAGACCCAGAGTCCCAACTAGGGATACTGCTGCAGTTACTGATAAACGGTTGAAATAGTTAGCTTGAAGAAATGGATAAATGGTTAGTAGTTGTTGTACAATTGCTGACCAAACCAACCTAAATATTGTCGGTTCAATTTATAGAAAAAATTAACAATATCCAATGTTTAACGAATAGTGTTATAGGCTACTTTTGGAACATACATTGGGAATTGATGAAGGGTTTCACCTGAACGGGCTGTGGGGGTAACTCCGAGTCCGGTAACTCAAAACTAAAAACCACTGTTTTAAGACGTATAGAAAAGACTCCTGCATGCTATAATAATGTGTGTCTGTATGGTTTTTTTTGCACAAAAACGTTGAATTACCTCATTAAAAATGATTGAAATGACATCCACGCCAATGGAAACAATGAAGCTCAAACAGCCAAGTGAAGTAACAAGAAGGAGAAATGAATTTTAAAATCAATTCAACCGAGATAACGAAAGTTCATGCTTATTTTTCTATAGTTTGTGAAACGGAAGAGTCCGGTTGATTTCCCCGCTTCAAAATGACAGTGAGGAGGATGACAGAATAACATCAGTACCTGACAGCTCAGTACTCACTGATGGTTTCCCCTAAGCTTTACTTTTCTGCTAAACACAAACTCAACCAAAAAAAAAAAACACACCATCAATACGCGCTAATAATAAATATACTAAGAAAAAAGGAACACAACCTAATTGGAAAGGAGATATTATGTTAAATTACTTGAAAAAGCATAGACTTGTAAGGCCACACACCTTTATTACTGCCGACAGTGAAGTCTTCCCCGGCTGGATTGTACAGAAACAGGTCGGAGAAGTCCAACTCCTCCTGGCTGATGTCTTGATCCAGGCCATCGGTGAAGCCCAGACCCCCAGAAGTCATCATTTATATCTTCTTTCGACAGTTATCTTTTGTTATAATTTTTAAAATGATCCAAATAACGTAAGCTGTACGCATGAGATAAATAATTAAATAAACCCACAATATTAAAGTTTTTTTTTTCTTCTTCTAAAATGTACCTTTACGACATTTGGCAGCTGCTCAAATAAAACATCCAACACCACGACATGAAAAAACGAGCGGCGACAGACGCTTCCTGTCACTGACAACGATGACATGCAGACCGAAGGGGTGTGTGTGTGCGTGTGTGTGTGCGTGCGTGCGTGCTTGCGTGCGCGTCATTTCCTCCTGTGTGAGTCAAGTTGTCACAGCATGATATAAAGAGAGGCTCGTTCTACAGAAGTCTGTTCTCTATATAGTATAATGAAAAGCTCACGTTGAAGTTATTCCCAGTTATAGTTTATAAACGTATAGCCTTCCGCTGTTTGTTTTTTTGTTTTGTGTGTGTGGGTGGTAAAAGCCTTTACATGAATAAATAAAGTTGTTTCTAATTGAATTTAAATCCAGTAGGCTCACAATAAATGAACAGAAATGTATTTCAAAATGAACACAGTTTATAAAAACTCAAGAAACTTGTTTTCACTCACAATGAATACATAAATAGTCAGTAAATCAGCGTAAGCAGCTTTTAGCCACTGAGTGGCAGTACTGCACAGTGTCTCTTACGAAAGCTCATGTCTCATATTGTTTGAGTTTATCTTTGAACATGTGCGGAACAGCTGTGGCTCTATAGCTCAGTGGTTAGAGCACTGGTCTTGTAAACCAGGGGTCGTGAGTTCAATTCTCACTAGGGCCTGACCTCCTCTTTAAGGTTACGGTACAAATCACCCTTACCGTGGAAGCAGTTTTAATGAAAAAAGACCTACATAAATATACTGGAACTATAAAATGTTCCTTTTTAAGTTGCTTTGGACAAGAGTGTTTGATAAATGAGGATTGTAATTTAAGTATTTGCAAGGCTACGTGGGTGAAAAAAATATATTTTTTGTAATTTACTACTTTACTACTACCCGCCCTTATAATTAAGCAACAACAGAAAAGTTAGGAATCAGTAGACATAGTAACATTACAGTTTCCTCAAGAGTTCGACTAACACAGGGAAACAAGTCATTGATGAAAATATAGATCTATATTACTCAACAACTTTGATTTACTTGTAGTGTCTGTAAAGATTTTTTCATCATCTTGAATCATCTTGATTTATCCATCTCACAGTAGATGTTTTGCATCATTTCCCCTGGCTGGTTAAGCCTCTTGGAGGCATTTGAACTTCTTGTGGCTGGTTTATGTGTTGATGTCACCTGAGGTCACATGTGAGGCTTTGGCCTCGCAGCAGTCAGTCACATGCATCAAGGTGTGAAGTGGCGTACAACTGCCAGGGAGGAGATGTCAGGAAAACAAATGTGAGAAGCTGTGGTGTTGCTCAGCTCATTAAGCTGTCCTCAATGGAGCATCCCTCGTCCTTAATTAAGACTGAGGTAGACCAAGCGGTGTTGGAAGAAGTACACAGATCCTTAACTGTAGTAAAAGTACCTGCAAATAAAAGTAAAGAAGTATGATCAGCAAAATGTGATACTTAAACTATCAAAGTAAAATGTGCTTGTTCTGCAGAAAAATGGCCCATGTGATTGATATATTATATATATTATTATATTATACATATATATTATATCAAAAACATGGATGCATCTTATTGTTGTGGCTGATCACTTGTTTGAACTACTTTACAAAATAAATCTGACAGGTGGCCAGATGATTAATTGAGATTGAGATTAACCAGATCTTTTTTAATTATTATTTTGCTTCTCATTCCATATACAGTAACATGACATATAAGCTCTTAACCTCATAACTCACTTCCATAACATAAGAAACCTTGTTATTAACTTCTGTGTACAGTAACAGTAAACAATTGTATTGCGTGACCGGGCCTTTTGTGTGTGAGCCCCCACTCTCTGGGGAAACCTCCCTGAGGAGATCAGACTGGCGAGCTCCTTATCCTCGTTTGAATCCTTCTTAAAAACACATTTTTACAAGTGTGCTTTCACAGGGTTTGTGGCCTGAATTCACATGTATACGTCATGTCGCTTCTTAAAGCCTATTTACATACAAAGGCATTCTCTCAACTTTTACTATATTGATTATTATAATTATTTTATATTGGTTTATTTTGGTTTTCTTTTCATCAATATTTTTTTTTATTATAACATAGCATACACCTTTGGCTCTATAGGTCAATGGTAAAGCACCATCAGGGGTCGCGAGTTCAATCCTCATTGGGGCCTTTAGTTGACCTTTAATGTCACAGATATGCTTACACATTTGTAGATCGCGATCACGTTCTCTGAATGATATTGAAGGAATAACTATTGATATATGTAAGCACCGGTGTATCTTTTCTCCAGAGAGATATGACATGAGATGTCATGTTTAACCCGAGTAAACTAAATGGTATTTGACGTGAAAACATTCTACATTCACATTTTTCGTACAAAAGTATTAGCAGCAAAATATTCTTATGTGCATTATAAGTATTTCGTTCTTATTTTTTTAAACTATTTAATTATTGAATTGGTGTCAAACACAGAGCTGCCTACATGAGAAAACTACATTTAAATAAAAAAACGAACCTAAAATAATAATCCCCCAGACAAGGGCCATAATAAACTGAAATATGTAGCTCCTGAAACCAGACCTGCATCAAAGAGATGTGTTTTTCCTTTGAGATTAAACATATTTTATTCATGTTTATTTATGTACAGGGTTATTTCTTTAAGCCACATGGAGACGGGAGGAGGATCTGCAGTTCTTTTATAAATATTATCGAAATTAATTAATATTAATATATATTTAGCGAAATGACCTGATATGAGGAAAACTTTTTTAACTGTGTTTATTAAAAGGATAAGACACTTAAAAAAAAAAAAAAAAAAAAAAAAAAAAAAAGAGCCTTTTGCTTAGTTTCAGCTCTTCATGACTAAAAAACGTCCGAGGAGAAAATCTCATAACTCGTCCACACTGAGGCCAGAACTTGTGACGAGGAGCTCACAAGCATCTCCTCATTTTAAGGAGTCACAAGATACACAGAAAATACATTATGCTAAACACGTGACCACTCAACTTCGTTTGAAAGTATTTAATCAAATGTTTTTCTTAATCTGAAAAGGATTTAGATTTATTTGATGTAAAAATGTACAGATTAACTAGAATTATGGTGATTTTAATCCAGCATCAGACCAAACTCAGGAAGCAGAGCTTGTCTAATAAAGAAAAGAGAACACTTGCATACATACTTAGGTAGGAAAACTAAGCTTTTTAAATATGTATTTATCTCTCTTGCTCAAGCTGTAAAGACTCATAATCACCCATAATACCATGTGAACCAAAAAAAATTGACAGTCCACCAAAAATAAACACAGGTGTGGCGTTGATACTTTTATAAATGTATTTATTTCAGTGAATAAAATATGTCTCTACATAAAACAATGTACAATATTACAATTGCACTGTATATACACAATGAAAAATAAACATAGTGTCCTATATATATAAGTTATTAAACAAAGAAAAGTAATAGTTATACATTTACATACACAGCTGCTTGGTACAACATTCAATTTGTACATAACTGGTATTTTCGTCAGTCATAATCAGTCATACATATTAGTTTTTAAATAAGTTTGAGGTATTTATGGCATGATTACATGTATAATAATTTCTGTGTCTTTCATTTCTATTTACAGGTCAACAATACAGGGAGTCATTGGATCATCAGCGCCATGGAAACAGAGGTATCATCTTTCTGTCATTACGTCCACAAGAGTTGAATATGGAGCCTGAGAGCGGAGGGAAACGAGAAATAATGAATTAGTGTGAATGCCACTGTGTTGAAGTCCTTTTACGGTAAATAAGAAAACTAGATAAAGTAAGGGTTTGATATTTTTGGTGGCGATTAAGATGAGAAGTTTGATTTCAGTCTCCTGTCTGTAATGTGACGCTACAGCCCGTTAGCTTAGCTTAGCACAAAGACTGAAAAAAGGGGGAAACAGCTCGCCCGGCTCGGGAGTCTCTGCTTGAAGGCGAACTTCCCCCCATGTGCGTTTCCAGTCTTTGTGCTAAGCTAAGCTAACTGGTGGTAACTTCATATTTAACAGACAAATATAACAGTGGTATCAATCTTCTCATCTAACTTTTTGCAAGAAAAAAAGAATAAGCATATTTCCTAAAATGTCAAATGGTTGTTTAGAAAAAATAAATAAATAAAAGAAGCAAAAATGGAGATCCATGTAGAGAGATCTACTCACCTCATCTCTTAATGAAGGCAACAGGAAGTTCTCTCTTGGGAACCAAAACTCCTGAATGGATCACGTCGAGCGGCTCATTGTCTGTTGCCACGATCTCATAGTCTCTGACCAACTGCGGGAAACACAAACAGCGAGAGTTGGCTTTGATCAGTCGATTAAAGCTTCAATGAGAGCATGTGACAGACGAATAAAAAGTGATACGAAGTCTGGTATTTTATTGAACTTGTACACTTGTTCAATGTGGCTGATGATGAGTGTACACACTGAGCTTTGCCTGATCTTACCCAGCACATGGCCAGCTGGAGCTGCAGCTCTGCCAGCCGTCTGCCGATGCACATCCTCTTTCCGATGCCGAAGGGAATGTGGGCGAAGGGGTTGATGGCGTTATTCTCCCGCAGCCAGCGCTCAGGTTTGAACTGCTTCACATCGTCAAAGTACTCCTCGTTGGAGCCCATTGCGTGGCTGTTTATCATTATAATTGTCTGTAAATAATGCAAATAACAACGTTTTTATAGATATTACTCAGAATTCTCAGTACTTAGGAGAAATGACATAGATAGTACAGCAGATTACAAGTAAAGTCCAATAAAGACCTTGTTACTGCAAGTCTGCCGTGCAGCTTGCTGAGTTGCACATGCTCCATTTAGACTTTGTACAGTATGTGAGCGGAGTTTTTGTAACACGATTCATTCAGACATCAGTCAATACAAGAATGTAATCTGCTCATGTCAGGTGTATGGTTACAAGAACTAAGCCACTTACTCCTTTGGGAATGGCATAATCTCCCAACACAGTGTCTTTGTCCATAGTCCTGCTGGTGAACGGGACTGATGGTGATAACCTGGAAGAAGAAGAAAGAAAAAGAAAGGCGCATGGGAATACGGCCTCAGTGAAGCTGTGGTGTTGCATGACACACATGTGTAAGCTGTTTAACAGGAGCTGAACATACTCCCGAGGTTTTCCACAATGTAAGATGAGGTGAGATATAATCTCCTGTCAGGGGTCATATACATTCCCTGTGTGATGCGGTTATGGCATTAGCCTTAAATTACATGTTAGGCAACTTGTGACTGCATGAGAAGAAGTGGGCCGTATGAGGGGTTAGGTAGTGATTTAAAACTTGACCACACGGTTTAAGCTGGGACGGCTGGTTGATGCTGGTCATGCCTCTGTATCTCATGTTTTTGAGGCAGTCATGTGTGTGAGTTTTGCCTCTTAATCTCCGTGGTACTGAGGGAAATCATGATGCTGCCAGTGAGTCCGATTGGATCTAATTTATCTCTGGATGTTACGTTATGTAACATGTAGACTGAACTGTTTTTACCTTGACCTTGAGCTGTACAACCTTGGTATGTATGGAATATTATATCTGGTATGATCTTTTATAGTTGTGTGTTTCTGCTCTGTGCCGCACGGCTTGTGTGTCGTGTCATGTCACAATTTAACTCACTCGTAACTGCTTCTTATAAAATTTTTTTATCAAGCTCTATATCATGATTGTTTTATTTTATTCATGTCCTGTTATTTACTTGATATTATCTTATGTGTATTACTAACATGATATCAATATTTCATTTTTTAAATATCATTGTAAACGTCAATACCGGTATATCGCGACAGCCCTGACCCTATTGCTTACTGCTGCTCTGCATGTCTGCACGTGTCAAAAAAATGACTATATTCACTATTGCTTGGCTGTGTTTTGTTGCTGAATAGTGGATATTGTTGCTGTGTTACTTTATTCATGTTTTGTCGCTTCCTGGTGCTCTGTATGGCTGGAGAAGGATTAGTTTGAACATTTTAAACTTCACCTAACTGGTTTCAAATCATCTCACCAAAGGACTGAAGTCGAAAATGAACCATTTCTAGAAATATTTATTTATGTGTGTGGTCCTTATAAATAAATAGACCTACACAGTTGGACTGCTTTTTTGGAAGTCACTGCAATTTGTTGCCTGCTAATTATTTCTCATAATGAATCCGTAGCAGCAGCCAGGAGCTTTATGTTGTTACTGTACCTCATAGACTCCTTCAGGCAGGCCTTAAGATAGGGCATCCTCTTGATGTGCTCTCCACACGGGTCCTGGTCGAGAGCCACCACCTCTCTAATCTCCTCCAGCAATTTCCTCTGGGCGCCGGGGTTACGTGACAGGTTGAAAATAGCCCACAGCATACTGTTGGCGGTCTGAGCAACGTAAACAGAGAGAGAGGGAGAGAGAGAGAGAGAGAGAGAGAGAGGGAGGGAGGGAGGCAGAGAGGAGATGTCACTAAGTGAGGCAGCTACTCTAAGTGCATTCCTCAGTGGGGTCCTGAAGGGAGCTGAGGAATGCTTGGGGTCCCTCAAAGGCTCTTCAGTTACATCCACACCACATATATTTTCCACTTTTGAAGCACTGTAACTGCAGCACCTGTTTGTTTTAGAGGCTAAACTGTTTTTTTCCCCCCTTTTCCCTCCTCAAAGGAAAATAGGCGAAAGGTAAAACATTTGAAAGGTTAAGCTGCGTTCACAAGTAAACGGCGTGCCACCAGCGACGTCATGATTTATTTAAGAGCATAATGGGTAAATAAACAAAAAGCGGGAATAGGCAGAAGTAGCTGTGAAGTTTGGGGTAATATGTTTATGTGCTTTCTTGCTGAGAGTTTGAGGAGAAGATCGACCACACTATTGTTTCTGGTTTTGATCTTATCGTGTTTCCCCCGAATATGAAGCTATTCTTGTAAATCAAATACGCGTCTTTGTAGTCGGAGCGTTTCTCACCGTCTCCACTCCTCCGATCTGTAGCTCTGTGATGGCTGCGTACAGCTCCTTCTTAGAGAGACTGCTTTGGTGAAGAATGTCCCCGATTAGGTCATCAGGAGCTCTGACGGCGTTCTTCTTCAGCTTCTTGTCTATGTAGACTTTGGCTGAGGAAACACAAAGCAGTGAAAGATGTAATCATACTGACTTCCATTTAATGAAGTCTCACATGTGTCCTTTAGTGATTGGATCTAGTCAGTGTGTATTTGTCCTGTTTCTGGCTACTTTCTACTTTTGACCGCTGCTTCTGTTTTCTGTGATTTATTCCATAATATGAAATTTTTAAAACTGGTGCACCTGCGTTGAAGAATCTGATCATTACTTTTTTTTGGAGTTCTGTTAGGTCCTAAGTTGCTTTAAAATCTCACATATCAAATAGCTGATTTTAAGACCTTTTGACTTTTATAGCTATATGTATAACAACTACAGCTGAAATAATAAGTGGATGAATCGATTAGCCGATTGACAGAATATTAACCTGCAACAATTTTGATAATCTATGAATTGATAAAAAGTCATTTATCAAGAAAAAATGCTGAGTCCAGCGGGGGCCAGCTTCTCCAACGTGAGGATTTGCTTCTTTTCTCTGATTTACATCATTTTGAAAGAATATATTTGGCTTTTTGACTGTTGGTCGGACAAAACGTATTAGGACTTAATTTCGAGGACATTTTTGTACAATTTTCTATTATTTTATCGATGGACTAATGTGATAATACTGTGCCACCTGTGTTGCAGTGTTGGTATTGTCGAACAAGTTAAGTCCTTTTCTTTGGAAATGGAAATTGAGGATTTTGAATCTTCTTCTAATGGTCCCACACATGTGCACAGCACAGGTCCTTACAGACTGAGCTACTGCCGCTGTCTATCGCCCGTAAGATTTATGCATCAGACTGTGATATGAGCGTGTCGAGTCGCAATGTGTGAAATCAAATCTGAATCATATGGATGACCTGTGATGACTTTCTATTCCTGTAAATGTTGGATCCCTTTCCATGTGAGTCGTGAGCTTATAAGGGCTGGGCATCATTTAAAAATCTCATGACACAAAAACAAACTAACCTAAAGTCTGACTGACAGTTCTCTGCCACTAAAAAAAGTACTCTAAACACATTCAAAAGTTACCTCACTTGCTCTCACGCAGCCTAGGAGTGTTTTTTTTTTTTTTTTTTGCCACCAAATGTCGGGAAAGTGTGTTTATGATGTGTGTTCGTGAGCGAGCGGTTGTTACGATCCACATTAAAATAAACGGCACAACCCTCATCATCGTCTTCCTCCCTCCATGCCCTCCCTCCTCCTGCTACTACAAATATTTGGCAGATTTCTCCCTCTTAGGTCATGCGGTTTAC
Source organism: Bovichtus variegatus (assembly GCA_943593645.1). Classification (NCBI taxonomy): domain Eukaryota; kingdom Metazoa; phylum Chordata; class Actinopteri; order Perciformes; family Bovichtidae; genus Bovichtus; species Bovichtus variegatus. The sequence continues at coordinate 9,043,467 of CALSCE010010723.1, forward strand.
TACGACTTTGGCTGCCGTTCACCAAGAGTGCCAAGTACACAAAAAAACACAGAGGCACTCAGTTCAAACCCTCCGCCCTCTGTTCCTCTTTATCTATCCTCTGACTGGAACTGAGATTAAACTGGTTCGTGCAGTTTAAGGGGGCAGTGAAGACAAACTGTACTACAACTTAAAGAAATGAGAGTAATCTGTTTATGTCATGCTGTAGTGTAGTATCCCTGCGTATGTGTATGTGCGTGTGTGTGTGTGTGTGTTTGTACCTGTGCTGAAGATGCGGTCCCATGCTTCCGTGTGGACCTGCCATCTTTTGGTGTTGAGGCCCTTGTGCAGATCCACCGATGTGACCATCATCATGCCAAACGTGCTCATCATCTACAGAGACAGAGAGAGAGGCGTTAAATCTAATCAGCGTCCCCTCGCTGAAAATCTGTGATGCAGTCTTGATCGCGGTCTTCTGTTGCACCCTCTGCCCTGTGAGACCTTTGAGACTGCAGTATCATCTCCTGCAGATGATATTGGTTTGCCCCGGTAAATAAATCTCAGTAAACACAGTCAGACACTGGCTGACCTCCGGCTGAGGTGAACCTGATGAACTGCGATGTTTCTACACATCTCAGCGTATCCCAGGTGTCCTCGCCTACTGTACACACTGCTGGAACAAACAACAGGCGTACTCACGGTTTTCACGGCGGTGATGAAGTTCATGGCTTCCTCGTTGACTTTCTCCTGCAGGAGACCAAATCTGTTGTCGTAGAGGACGAGGCAGATGGCTGAAGGATAGAGAAAAGCAAAAACCGTGAGATTGAGTGTGTCTATACAGATTCAGAAAGAGTTTTCAATTCAATATTTCTATCTACTTTTAAAGTTATAGCACAAGAAGAAATAGCACGTTATTATAGATGCATCCAAATGCTTTAGGTGAACCAAATAATGAACTGTAGAGCTGATTAATTGATTGACAAATAATTCATTTGCAACTATTTTGATAATCAAATGATCATTTTAATCAAACATTCCTTTGTTCCAGTTTCTTAAATGAAAAATGTTCTGCTTTTATTTTGTCTTATGCGAAAGCAAACTGAATATCTTTGGACATTTAAAGACACTTTTTGACCATTTTCTCGCTATTTTACACATTTTATAGGCTGAACAGTACATCAAGAAAATAATCAGCAGATTAATTGATCATGAAAATAGTCATAGCTTGCAGCCCCAAATGAACAAGTGAGAAAAACAAGTTGAACTTACTCTCAAACGACCATTTATTCAGTTCGAAGTACAAGTCCTTAATATTGCCACTGACGTTTATTTGTCCAATTCTCGCCATGAAGTCCTTCAACACCTGCATTTACAGACACAAGCTGTCAGTCATCGATCACGAATGAGAACACATGAAACACAAAATCCGATATTCTAAGTATCTTACCTCATTTATTTTGCGATCGAGCTTCACCACCTCTGTCGGTTTCATGAGTTTCTGCTGAAACGCGCTCCTCACCCTCTGCCAGTCTTTCCCCTCCCTGCAAACACAAACAGCTTTAAAACATTTGCGCCCTGACGAGTTCTGGACACTTTCTATATGAGTTAAGAAGAAATCAAAGGTGTACTTACAGAATGAGGAGTCCATACGCCTCGTTTCTCAGGTCTCTGTAAGCTGTCCATGGTGTGATCTCCAGCCTCTGAGGGTATTTTCCCTCCTTCCTATAGAGCGACTCCACCAGGCAAGGTGCGCCAATGTTCACCGAATCAAAAAAGGCCAGCTTCATCCGGAAAATCTTGCCGTAATTCTTATGATAATCAACCTAAAATAGATGTGTTTTAATTAGTCAGATTCAACATCACTCGTTTAAGAACATGCCGCAATGATTTAAAAAAAAAAAAATCGGCTGTATTTCCTTAGAAAAAAAAAAAAAAGAAAAAAAAGTTATCAAATGTTTTTCAGTACCAGTGCCTCGTGTTGTTTTTTCAGACCTCCTTTCTGGTGAAGTTCTACCATACTGCCGACGAGCGGCCACCTGGTGGGTCCCGGAATCGCGTCCAGGCTTTGCGCTCTGGAGGCAGCGTGAGGGCAGCGCACAGCCTCCAAAGCATCCTTCGCCTCCAGCATGCACACTGAGGATGTTGGTTTGAAGTGCTGCAGCCCCACAGACTTCTTTTTCAGAAACTCAACAATCTGAGGAACTTTTTGGATCTGTGCCCTCATCCTCAAATAGTTTTTTTTCTTTTTACGCGGAAAAAAACTAATGTTCAACCGCAGCTCTTCTTTATTATCTTGGGGTTTTGTCGTTTCTTGGAAGTGTCACACCTTACCGCATTATATATACCCTGAGAGTGTTTATTCCTGCCGTGCACAGAACCAATCAGGGGCCGGTGCTGCATGGTGTGGCCGTCGAGCCCACCTTTAATTTATCCACGTTGGGAGGGCCGTATGACCCCAGATAGACCGAGGAAGTCCCCCCCCCCCCCCCCCCCCCCGCTCCATACCCCCACACACAGACCACATCGGAGGTGACGCGGTTCGCTTGAACCGTGTTTCAGAGCGACCCGCGATTGGAAGAATCGAAACTTTGGCAGAGCAAATACTACTGCCACACTTCTGGACTGTGGGCAAATATTTGACAGATTGCAGGCTGTGTGCGTGTGTGTGTGTGTGTGTGTGTGCTTTTGTTTGTGTTTTGGAGTGTGTGTTCTGGTGGGCATTATTAGTGACATTCTCTTTTTGAATGTTCATTTTAATCGCACGTGTTATTCAATTATACTATTAGGCTATTAATATTATTGAAAAGCTTAGACCTCATTTGTTTGAGTTTGTCGGGTTCTCACGTCACATGACACAGCCTCATCTTTGCTGAAATATTAATATTAGTCCTTATGTTCCTCTCAAACATGGTAATCATCGGAATTGAATGTCATTCAATTCAAAGTTTTCCAGATTTGTTTCATGTGGCTTCTTCTATTAAAATCTAATTTGGATTTAACAAACTGCTCCTACAGTACAAACCTTTTTAATAAGTGCATGTAACACAAAGCAGGCAGTAATAGAATAGAAAGGATTCATTTGATGGATTTTATTTATCAGCTTTTTGATATCAGCTAGATGAGTTGATTTACCCGCAGTGAAACCCCCTCCTGGATATCTTTCCCCCTGCTCCCATGCACGTGAACAAACAGGCTACAATGCACACATACGCACGCATGCACGCACACACACACACACACACACACACACACACACACCGGCCCCTCAGAGCTGGCATGACTTAAATAACATGTGCAGGGGGCCCCGTGCTGTTCCCCTGTAAAAGTGCTCATTCACAGACTCTCAGGTGGCATCAGAACCTTGAACCTCTCGAGGTGACACACACACTCACACACACACACACACACACTCACACACACACACACACACTCACACACACACACACACACACACACACACAGACACAGTTTGTTTAATAGGAACAGGGACTTCCTTTGTTTTTTTGTTAAAAACAAACGACATATAAAGTATTGATTAGTGAGCATTAGAGGTGCTGATTAACACATTTAGTTACTTTTAAACAGAGATGTTTTTAGTCTTTATGCTAAGCTAAGCTAAGTGGCTGCCGGCGGTAGCTTCATATTTTATGTACAGACGTGAGAGGTGTTGATTTTTGCATATTCTCAAAATGACAAACTATTCTTTTAAGGGTAATATCATTGTTGCACCGTCATAAAGTTACAAGACATTTTGACCAAAATCGATAAGGCAGCGGTTAAAATGTAGAAAAGTAAACATTATTTATGTTGTAATAGTTAATAGTTACAAGATAATAGTTGTGTTGTATTATGACAGGAAAAGCAAAAGAGGGAGTGATGTTATAAAGCGTTAGGGAACAGGATCAACAGAACCTCATGTTTAAACTTGGGAGACTGCTGTTTGTGTCCTTTCTCCAAATAACAGTCAGCATTGCTTTTTTAAAAATATTACCAAGATAGCACCCAAACATTAACCAAGTGTTTATTATTGTAACTATTAAGATGAAGGTCCATTGACCTTAACAAAGTACTGATTTGAACTAAACCTGACCAAACCTTAACCACAATGTTGTCACATCATAAAACGGATTTTTCTTTTTTCAGCCGTTTTTGGAAAGAAAACCGAGGCTGACGTCCCATCAACAGTGGCCTCCTATCAGAAAACATTTATATGTGTCGTTCTAGAGCGCACAGACAAATAACATATTTTGTTGTTTAATTTGGAATGACTTCCGTCATTAGACCCTTCCCGCCCGGCAGATGTCCCTATCTTTCATACTTTGTTCCCAGTGTTTGTTAAAAAGTCTCAAACCCAAGCTGAGCTAAACCCCGATGACATCGCAAGAGTCATTTTCACAGACTTTAAAAAGCTCCTTCAGAGTCACGGAGGTAATTAATACAACTGTGTTCAGGAGCTGAGCAGCACTTCCCATGACAAGTAAACTGGTCTCCATAAGAAAATACATTGTGAGTGCCCCTACATATTTCTTCTCTTCCCATGTACTGTACACTTTTGGTCATGGCAGGGGAAAATTATTAGGAGCTGAAACAATTAAACCAAATGTTCTCTGGCACTCCGTTTCCACAGGTCAAAAATAATGCGTGTATCCACCTTGTGTTTCGGATCCGCTCCATTTAAATTTAATGGTTTCTTCCTTGGCCCGTGCTGCACCCTTTCACCGAGTTTCGTGAAACGTTCCAGTAGTTATTCTGTAATCCTGCTGACAAACAGAAAAACAGCCAACAAACCAAACCAAAAACATAACCACCTTGGCAGAGGCCATAACTGAAAGACTAGAGGAAATATTTGAATATTTAAATGTATTTAATATTAGAGAACGATGCAATATATTTACAGAATGATGGCATTTTAAAAGTACTTGAGTGAACATCAGGTTTGGGCATAATGTGGAGAGAAAACGTCCGTTCTCTCCGTTTGATTACTCAAACAGCACAAAGTGAGAGCAGCAGGTTGTTGAGCAAGGCTTTACCTTTAACACAAGGTAACGCTGGCAATGTCACTGACAGCTGGCACTGCGCAGGGTGCAAGTCGTACAGAAAACATGTTTTCTCGTGATGTTCTCTTGTGGGCAAATAGTCCTACGCAACACCCTCCTCTCTGACCTCGTAAATAATTTTTACCGTAATAAAAGTGTTATGGAGGATGTATGTTTGTGCTATTTGTTTCTCTAAAAGGCATTCAGTCATTGTCTGTCGTGCAACTTTTTTGGAATTTCATATCAAATACCAGCTCAAAGCATGAACTCTGTTGCTTTCAGTGTGTATGCAAAGTGTGGAAGTTTACACATTTTTTAAAAATAATCAGGAATGTGTTGCACGGTAAAGTCAGATTTTTCCATCTAGTTGGTGAGGCTACAGGGACATAACACGCGAAAGAGACGTAATGTGCTGGAAGATAGGCACCATAACTAACTGCATGCATATGGTATCATCTAAAACAAGATGTATCAACACCTCTGCCTCAGGGCTTTGCGGAATATGAAATAACGAGAAAAATCTTTACACCCGTTGTCTGCGAGAAAGAAAGCATAAATAAGGAACACAAGAAATGCCTGAAGAAAATGGAAAGCATTATCAAATTATTGTGTGTTTCAAACATGAAAAAGAGAGTACAACAGATTTTTTCTTCTCCAGATTCACATCTCTAGTGTGAGATTTACTGTTCTCTTCATGCTGGCTGGATGATTTTGTTTAAAATGAAACTGAAGCCTCGTGAATTGACAAAAAACCTCCGACTGAAGTCCTGATTCTTGACCCACTGAACACTTATCATCTCGTCTTTCTGATATCCCCTTGATTACTGTCGGGACTCAATTTTCTTTTCTGTTTCTTACACTCAAATCAGCGAGGGCTTTGTAGTTGGGACTTCAGCAGGCAGAGAGATAAGTGATGAACTGAGATAGCTGACCTTCTCAGGCAGCAGTGGAGTCATCAGCACACAGGGCAGGCAAACCTGATGACTCCAACTGTCCAAATCGACTGACAGGTCAGTGAGTTCAGTGATTGGGTTTGAAGTGGAGGCTGCTACGATTGTAACGCAGGGGTGCAGGCACATGCGGAGGAAAAACACAGGCATGCACGCACACAAAGATGCACATTCATACAGGAAAAGACCACCGTGCTCCTGGAAAAAATTATGCGGAGGCCACAGGGGAGATTAGTTGGGATCCATAGTGGAGATGAAAATGCTCCGTACAGTCACAGCGGCCTGAGTAGTCACATAACGCCTGACCTAGAATGCGAGGTGCCCCCTTCCCCAAAGGCCACCCTTACACTAAGAATGAAAATATTTACAGCAGAGCAGGAATGGAGTTGCGCGAGGAGCTCCCCTCCACCACCACCACATCCTCCGCCTTCTGGCAGCGGGTTTTGCCCCACATCCCACCGACTCCACCAGCAGCCTCGAGGCTCTCACAGAGTTGACGGAGACGCTCCTAAATAGTGCCGACAGTGCGAGGAAAAGAGTTCTAGTCTCACTGTGTAACAACTTTAACCGTCATTCACAGTTTTTTTCAATGGGTCCCGATTCGTTGCACATTCTGTGTGGCCTTGATTGAGCTTTACAGTTCCTGACATCAAGCCAGTGTTAATATCATGAAAGGTAAAGATTTGTGACACTGACAAACAAAGGGTTTTATTTAATTGATGGGTCTCACAAAAGCCTATAGATTATTGACTCTGGCAAAAAAGTAGGTCATTCCTATTGATGGAGATGATGGGGAAGGGCTGGAGCTGGTAAGGAAGGAGATCTCCGTGAACTTGCTGACCTCGTCCTCTACACACTGAGGCTGCTGTTGCCTCAGTATTTGGGTCAGGATTCCCTGGATAGAGAAGGGCCTCCCTACGTTCTCTCTGAAAGCAACAAGCTGAAGGAACGGAACGTTTTGGAGTAGGAATAAGGCCATAAGTGTTTTTCTTAGAAAGGGGAAATGTCAATAGGCAACATCAAAGTCATAAACATAGGGTCAAAAATGTGCCGTCGTAAAATGTTTCGTAAAAAAAACCACCGCCTTTGTTGCCCTCCCAAAATGAGGCAAATCAGTTATTTGAGGACTGTATCGTTCCTTTTGAAGAGATTAGTCGGTTGAGGCAGGGGTGACTGAGGTGAACTGCTGCTAGTGAGCATGCAGAGTTCACTGAGAGAGTACAGTTAACAAAGGTCTGTGAACTATACGTGTCCTGGAAAACTCATGGTAGCACTCCATAGAAAATGAGGACAGCATTTCGACCTCTAATGATCAACCCACAGAATAAATACTGCGATATCTTGATAAATAACGGCTTCTTCCAGAGTGCGAATTATACAATGACGATCGGGCGGGGGGTCAACTTTCTCTCCAGTGCGTCAAGGGAACCCTGTACAGCGCAGGCGCGTGCTTCAGTGAACTCAAGTATTACAATCCTTACAGTATCTTGCCTGTTCACCTTAATGACTGCAGTCTGTAGATGATTATCAACCAAATGCGTTAAGCTAGAAAGCTACTTACATTAACCTGCAGCGTCTCCGTTGGCTCGCGTGATGCCCAAGAACCATTGCAATGATAGGAGTGAGGCAGGCAGAAAAGATATGGTCCAAATTTAGGGGTGTCTGAAATCTCATTACAAGATTCTTCCAGGCATGAATATGAGAAATATATTGTAATATATGTTTAACAGCAGGAGAGAAGACCTTCACTGTGATTCGAAGAGACTGAAATATCTCAACAAATATTAGAGCGATTGCCAATCAAGTTTGAGCAGACGTTCAGATCCAGAGTATAAATCCTATTGGGTTTGGCGGTGCCCTGACTTTTCCTCGAGCACCACCATGAGGTCAACGTTTTTACTTATCCAGATAAATATCTCAACATTTACAATATGGATTGGCACATCATTTGGTACAAATGTCTATGGTGCCCAGACAATCAAGACTAATGATTTCTGGAACTGAACTGTCAACTATTTGATGCATTTTAAATCTGGCTTAAGCGTTTAAGTTACCCTCAGGACTTATTGTAATATCGTTGCTGATCCCTTAGCTTTATATCTAGTGCCATCAGGTCAAAATGTCAAATTTCTCCAATCCTTATGACAAAATACTTTCAAAACTAATGATGTTCCCATCAGCCTCAGCTGTGTTTAGTGCTAATGAGCAAATGTTGCATGCCAACACAGTAATGGTGAACATGGTAATCATTATCTTTTAAACACCGGCATGTTAGCATTATCATTGTGACCATGTTAGCATGCTGACATTAGCATTTAGCTCAAAGCACCACAGTACAGCCTCACGGAGCCGCTAGCTTAGCTGCAGACTCTTAGGCTGCGTTTGAAATTGCATGATAACGTCATATTCATACTAAGGATGACGTAGAACGGAGTACGTGGTGCGTTCCAACTGCATGTGGATTTGTTTGTGGATAATGCATTGCGCCTCTTTAGAGTGTCCAATGGCAGACTGCGGGGCAGACGTTTAAAATAATTAACCGTCATATAAAATAAGTACTAATGATGGCGAGCGAGGCAGTTTGCAGTACATACTGAGTATATAGTAAGCAGTACGTTAGTATGCGATTTCCAACATAGTGTTAGTCTTCATTAAAAGAAAAGAAAAGGTCCAGAGTGCTCCGAAGTTCAGACAAGTATAGCGATGGTGCTCTCGGTGGCGAAGACAGAAGTTCAAAAAAGAAGAAAGGTCTTCTCGCAAAGTAAAACACCTTTAATTAGATGGCTATTTCATAGCAAGTTATTACAACTAGCATGAAATTCTAAAACTATGACACTGCTTATTAAAATAGAGCTGAGTTAACAACCCAGCGGCACGAACAGCCTTCTTCAGGGTGTAACCCTGAAGCCACAGTTTCCCCTTTTGTGGATACAAGATGATGAAACTTACTGGTGGAAACGTATGAACATTAGATGGCTCTTCCAATGTGTATAGAAGGAAGAAATAATAATAAGAAAAAAATAATATGAACGTAATAAGAAAAACGTGAACATACAGATAACAAGTAAAAAATATATTATAACAGTAACTGTTAATATATATAATAACAGTATATCATCATTTTCAACAATGGCACCAGACCACATGTTCATACTGTTCAAAAAAGAACCAAAGTCAATTTCTTCATTAAGTCCTGGATAAGCTGTTGCCTCATTTGGTGTAAATAAAAAGTTTCTCTCTGCAGTAATAATTTGTTGTTAAGGATGGTTTCTAGAAGAGTAATCCCGGTATGTTCTTTGTGACTTGCTTAGTCTCGTTTGAAGACATCTTAAAAATGTTGCGGAAGTCAATCGTAAGTCTAGTTGCACTATTTGGCCAGTTGTACCCTGAAGTTTGAAAAGTACTCCGACAAGCATGAACTGGGTCCAGACATAAAGGAGCATCCCCAAACATATTTCTGTGCGCTTTTGATCCTTGTGAAAGTTTGCTATGTGTATGTATATGTTCAGAGGGAAAGCGGTTCACTGACACTGAGAGGAGCTTCGACTGTCACAGGCTGATTGTTCGTGACTGTAATGTACTTGTTCTGCTGGTTGAACAGCACGTATTGTAATCTGACATGCAGCTGAAGACACTGACTTCCTATACGTGCTGCCTTGCTTTCTGCGTACATGCAGCCAATAGATCAGCGGGGGTGATTGTCTGTAGTATTTAAAGGGCAGTTAGTGAAGGAGTGCAAAGTGCAGAAGTATTTGATGAGGTCAATGTTTACTATGAAGCACTTTTTGGTTGAGTTTACTATCTGTTGGTATTGCTAACAATATGACCCGTTCGGCAAAGTGAGATTTATTTTTAAACTATGCTCCACATGCAAATAAAAATGAAAAGAAGTGATCAAAGTAGATGGAACACAATGGTTTCTATGCAGTAGTTATGTCACCATCGCTGCCATGGCCCTATATCAACTTGGTTGATTACATCGTTGGCACACTCTGGTACACTTTGACCTCGCCACTGACCTGAGCATCAGAGGAAACATTGTCAAAGTTTTGACCCCCAGATACAATGTAGCCGCATGGCCCCATCAACTCATCGCCCTGCCTCTGTTATCTTATCATTATAAACAGCAGCTCTTTGTTGGATGTCATCATGCACCGAAGTCCTGTCAGCCTGCCTGCTGGTGGGCATTCAGCGGAGCCAGTGCAAGGCAGAAAATGGATCGGTTTCCGCGACAAATTTGCCTCAAATTGCCACATTTGAGCCTAATGGTGGTTAGTGATCAAAGAATCTTTTAGCTAGCCCTTATTGCCACTGAGCAAAAACAATGAACCTATAAGGGCTCGAGAAAATATTAGTTCTGTTGCTGAGTCCTCATAGAGGGCACTAGAAAGAGTCTAAATTAGTTTGTAACCCTGCCTCCTAGAAAGTACATTAACATAGTACTTATTATGTTATGTAGGGAAACATGGATTGTTTCCTGGCATGGCAATATTTTTTTTGTGTATGAAGCACTTTGGTAATGGTAAGGAAAAGATTATCGTTTCATTTAGATGTTAGTAGAGTACACACGTCATGTCTCTTGCATCAAGTCACTTTGAACTTTTTCCAACTTTTCCCAACTTCAACCAGATGTCCAAACACAACCATGGAAAGGTTTAATCATGCTTTACTTGCTGCGTGCAAACATCGTAGGAAAACAAATGAAACACAACATTTTGCGACTTGGCAAATACTTTGATTAACCATGTTTCCTCATTATGTTGAGGGAAATAAAAAGTATCTTTATTTGTACCTAAATAGTCACATAATCACAACTTATTTGATGTTGCAAATGAGCAAACTAGAAATGTTATTTCTAGTAGACAGCAGGGTTGGAATCTCAGATGCCAGAACCATAAAGAAACACTTTGTGATTTAATCACATCCCACCATTAGTTTGGCATTTCCTAGTAACTATCATAAAAAGTTTTACTATGTAGATGCTTGTTAGCCTATTAACTGTCATTATCAGCGAAGCTAATGTGAATGTGATATAACCAATCTGTAAGTGGTGAACAGAATAAAAAAGAAGAATAAGATGTAGGTGCAAAGTCAAAAAGATTCCTGAAAACTTAGTTTAGAGACTCGTTTAGAGCCACAAAGTGCCTGTAGCTTTGTTGGTGGCAAATTTGATCAAATTGATAAGTCTTCCTGGATCAGGGCTAAAGTCCTCCTTTGTGGTGATTGTTTTGAATTCCTACAGTATCAAACTTCAGTCTCCAGTCGAAGATAATGTATATTAGCTTTAGGGATGTACACTGAGAGTTGTTTGGCTCACACCTCATTTACATTATTGTTTCATTTTCCGTATTTATTTGAACTGCTGAACCTCTCTCCAGTTTATGCTGCTGCTACACTAAACCGTTCATTTGTTTTTACCTTAAACTGTCCATGTACTGATGGTCATCTGCTGCTTCAAGACGTATTTTGTGATTCTAATATGTGTCAGTTAATAATCATTTGCAGCAAAGACGATGTATCCTGCTGCATATCAGACGGATTGCTGGGATTTGATTAATCTCAATTTTTTATTTATTTTTTATTTAATCCATGTAGTTTGCTTAAAGTAAAGTAAATGGATTGAGTTAAGGTTCGAGGAAGCAGACTTGGAGACGACCAGTGCTGTGTTAGTGTGGTTTGGGGGTGAAGAGTTTACTGTATTATCATCACTCCCCAATCTCTTCTTGTTGTATGTTTACAGGGAGTGACGGAGAGCTTAGACACTAAATAACTTTGCTGTAAATAGTGTACATAACAAATCTGTTCCGCTGCTGTATCTTTTTACTACTCTGTCCACTTAAAAACAACTAACGACAAGAGTTAAAAATTAGCTTTGAAGGCAATTCTAAGGACCAAACTTTCCTTGAGGCCTCAGGTATGCAGTTAGACCGGCTCTGTGTTAAAGTCCAAGCAAATAGAAACAAAAAGACTCGACATGTTTCCAATATAATAATTTTGTACAACAGCCCCAATAGCTTGTTATGACTAGAAAAACAAACAAAAAAGGGTTTGGTAAATAAACAGATTAATTGACACCTATGTGCGGTCGAAAACGGTATATTACCGCTTTACCTGGCGCCACCTGAGCTCTGGCTGCTGCTTGTCCATATATAGGAGTGGTGAAGGGGAAACATGGGAAAAGGGTGCTGGCTCCAGTAAAGGCTCCATGTTGGATTTCCAAGTTAATATTTAATATGTGAAATATAATAACCAACCCATTTACAAAACACAAGTACAAAAAGGTAAATAAACTGAATATCAAATGAAGATACAAGTGTTTACCATACCTGTGTATTGAAATGAGGACTTTGGCTCCTTCATTAGAAATAGCTATAAACTCTCTGTGCAGCACATCAGTGTCAGTGTCAAAGAACAGAGATGAAGTAACCACTTTGTTTATCGTTCTTTATTTAGAGTGAGTGTTAAGAGATGAAACAGTGTCCAGCGTGAGAGCATAACAACTCCTTGTTGGATAACAAGTGTGTTTAGTACAGAATGATGGACAGTTCTGCACATATGGTACAACAATAACCAGAGCACTGGGGTGCTGAGAAGAGGCCTTACACACACTTCCAGGAAATGTTGTGAGTTCAGTCTTGCATGACATGTGGTGGGTGTAACTTCTCATTCATTCATAAAGAGAGGGTGAGCAAACAGTGGAGCCTCAAAGGAGGCTTTTCAGGAACGAGCAAAGAGATGTGAACACACCCTGCCTCTCATCGGGTGCAAAACATTCCTGAGCGTACAGTAATAATATCAGATTTCATCGGGAACAGAACTACATTGCTCAGTGACGTAGTAAACATAAGGAGAGAAATTAAGATAAAAACCATCACAACAGGCATGTTGAGACACTGCAGTAGCTCAAACTAAACTCCCTCATCGTGAATAAGTGTGTTTGTGTTTTTTTGTGCGTGAGTGTTCACTTGTGGGCAAAGATGAAGGCAGAACAAGTTATTACAACTACTTTTTCCAATGTAGGAAGGAGTTGCACAAGCCATGTTTTGATCATTCTTCATGCAGATTTATTGGGCCCATTAGGATTAATGCTAGGGGGAAGAAAACCAACGTATCCATACTTGCTCATTGCATAAGAAATCGATGATGTTTACTACGTGTTTCTATCGGCTCAGACCACCTAGAAAGCTATTTTCAAAGCTGAGGCTCAGGCACACTTAACTGCTCCGAAATCATAAGAGAAAAACAGTTGAGTTTGACTGATTCTTGCCAGTGATGTCAGTCACAACTGCTTGTGAGAATATAAATATAAAGTTCTTTATCTGTTAAATACTGGCAGCCATCTGCAGCAGGAATGTTAGTGTGGCACCTGCATTTCCAGATGTTGCTTAGGGCGCCACGAAGGCGAGAGCTAGCACAGGTAGTTATACATATACTATATTTAATTATGCCAGCGTCGTGGCTTTTATGGACGGCAATTCTGGTCTGTTGGTCATAATATCTCAACACCTGCTGTATGGTTTGCCAATAAATTTGGTGCAGACATTTATGTCCAAAGGACGAATGCCACTGACTCACCACACGTGTGGTTTCAAATGTCCCGACAACTGTTGGATGGATTGGTGAATTTTGGTTCAGACTTTTATGTTCCCCACTGGATGAAGTTTAATAAACGCCATAATCCCCAAACTTTTCATCATCAGGTCAAAATGTTAATTTGTCCAATACTCTTGTTTAATGAGCAAATACCTGCACAACTAACAACATCGCCATCAGCCTTTGTACTGTGTGTTTAGTGCTAAGTAGCCCATGTTAGCATGCTAACAGGCTAAAGTAGGATGGTGAACATGGTAAACGTTAAAGTTGCTAAACATCAGCATGTTAGCACTGTCATGTTATAGCATGCTGACGGGAGCATTTACCTCAAAGCTCTGTTGTACCTAAAGCTGCCTCCCAGACAACTCCTTGAATTGACTTGAATTTTCCCAGTTGAAATTTCCAACTTCCAAACTTCAAGCGTTCCAGGTGCACAACGCCAAATTTAAACAAAAAACGATGCTGACCGTGACAATGTAATGTTTAACTTTTGTCCAGAGAAGATAACTCTCAGAGATCGTTTACCATAACGAGCAACCTAATAACATTGGCGACACATTTTGATATCAATTGCAGGTTTTACCATATGATCGCATGTATTCTTTTAATTAAATACAGGCAAATATAGTTTACTGTGCCTTTTAGTTGATAGTTTACCATTTACATAGAACTTCACAAAGGATAATCATTACATTTTTCATCATCATCTATTTGTCGGCTTGGTATGATTATTTTATGACCTTTATTTTTTTCAATATGTGTCATTATGTTTGTGGCATATTCTTGACGCATGTAGAAGAACCACATGTACGTTTCAACACGTGTCCAGGTGACATGTGCGTGACTGCCGTATGTGATTGTGCACCATTCCCAGGCCTTCCCCTCTTGTTTTTCCATGTCCCTGTTTTTTATTTCTATCGTCTTCATTCGTGTTTACAAAGTCTTATGTGGTTTCAGCCAGCTCATCATTCACGCTAGTTGTTACGACATCTGTCTGGCTTTTGGTGCCAGGGTGCAGGCCGTGCCCACGCTGTGTGTGTTGATGTCGTAGAGAAACAAAGCCCCAAGGTCATCCAGCCTGATCAAAAGAGGGTTTTTAAATGCTGTTCAGTGCGCTTGCCAAGGGCTAACCCAGTTGTTTTGAAAAACATGGCAGTATATTAACCTGTTTTTTATGTGTGTGTGTGTGTGTGTGTGTGTGTGTGTGTGTGTGTGTCTCTGCTCTGTTATGAGCTGTGCAACTGAGGTGAGATATTCCTTGGAAGGGAGCCAACTTGTTGAGTTCAGAGGGGTCCTTGTGTACCCTGCTCTGAACTCTTACAACCCCGGTGTGTGTGTGTGTGTGTGTGTGTGTGTGTGAGCGTGCGTGCGTGCGTGCATGCGTGTGTGTGTGTGTGTGTGTGTGTGTATAAAGGGTGAAAGGGGTGGTAAGTAAATGAATGAATGAGCTAAAAAACATGCACCAGTCGACCTCGCCTGTGCCAAAAGGGTAGAAAGTGATGCCCCCCCAGCACTTATTTGCGTGGATGTGACAGCGATAACGTGCAGCACCTCCCGCCTCGAAACACCTCTTACCCTCAATAAACCCACCAGGAGAGCACATGTCTGAGTTATCATGTGTCCTGTAGCTGTTCATACAGCTCACGTATCATACATACAAGAGCTTGTATTTTCTTTTATTATTGCTTATAATACAGGACAATAAAATCCCTCACCGAAAGATATCCAAATAATAATGTCAACATTGTCACAGTAACACAGTAAAGAAACTAGCTTAGCGCACGCATACACAACAACCATTTTTAGGCCTCTTAAACAAAAACCAAACACAGAAAGCCGCTACACACAGAACATGATATCAAACAACGATTAGGACACTGTATGCAACATATTCAAATTAAGACAGAGGTAGGGAAGAGAGACAAACAAGCCGAGAGAGAAAGAAAGAGCATAACATGTTCCTTGTTGGGAGAAACCTACACAACACTGTTTTAAACTGAGCAGGGGTCCCAAGATCATTAAAAATATATATTGTGTTACTCAAAATGATGTTCTTTTGATATGCTTATATGTTATGATGCAGGACTATAATACTCATCTAACAAGTAGTTTCTAAAATTGAACCCACATGGACCACTCTTTGATTTTGGGGAGAGAAGGGGACCGGATGTGATGAAATGAACACATCAAATAAAAACATATGAACGGTTAATGCTTCACTGCGTTGTGGCGGGTGTAAATTTGCGGTTTCATGTCATAGGCTTCCATTAAAAATGACTTGTAGCCCGTTGCTTTAAATGTTTTATTTGTGCTCAATGCTTTACCATTTTTGGCAAGACTATTTTATCCATTGACATGTAGACATTATAGCCTTTACATCTTACTTACACTCCCAAAATTCCTTACCACCAGACTAAACCCACTGTTTCTCTTTCCTATTGTATTATTTTGCCTTTCCCCCTATATGGTCTGTCTGTGTTTCTATGTTTCTTGCGTTGTTTTATCATTACCCCACTGACCCTACTTACCCTACCTCATTGTTCCAGTTCTTATGAGGGGAATATTGAACAATAAATAAAAGATCTCTTTGAACTATGCCTGGCAGGAGAGCGTGATTTGATTGCCCTATTTTTATTCTTCCTTCTATCAATGAACTCCTTCACAAACAACAGTTTTAGAACAAAATCTTCCGCAGAAACTTAACAAATTGTTATTTCATTGAAACTGTAAAGCGTTCCTTGGATGGGAATAATGTCGTAGGGCCAGAGTTTCTTGACCTAAAGAAAAGCGTTTGACACTGTCAACCATGGCAGGTTTTCTAAACAAGCAGTTGATTGGTTTGACTCATATCGTCAAACTGGAGACCAGTGTGTGAAAGTCGACCAAGAAAAGTCATCCTTCCTAAACAATACAATGGGTATTCCCCAAGGTTCAATCCTCGGTCCGCTGCTTTTCAGTCTGTTTGTAAATGACCTACCTTTATAATTATTAGATTTTATTATTATTATATATATATTTATATATATTTATAATAAACCAACCTTAATTGTTTCAAATGAATCAAGCACTACATACCCACTCAGGCAGCCCAGTATTTATGCACTATGCTTTTCTCTCATTTTTCATATTGTATGACAGTATGGGCTGAAGCGTCACTATCTACAATCAAACATATCTCATCCTTATACAATAAGGCACGGAAAATAATGGATAAAACTCCCGTCCGGTTGCATCACTGTTGCATACTAAAAAGACACAATCTGTTTAGTTTTGAGAGCTGCTTTACTCTTTTTTTCTCAAATTAGTTTTGAAATGTATAAACAGTCTATCCCCAGAGCCTCTTTCCAGATATATCCAAAAACAAGACGCTGTAAAATACCACATCGTACATCTAAATTTGGACTGCTTTATCCATAAAGGGCTGTCAACTCTGGAGCACATTAACCAACTGAAATCAAATGAATTCCAGATATTAAATCACTACAAAGTTACTGTAAATTACCAAAGTGTCTTAGTGTATGTGTATAATGTGATGTGCATTTTATGGTATTTCTATATTGGTAGTGTACTGTAGTTTTATTAAATTGAAAGCTGTTGCATGTTCTCACATGTGCCTAACTCGGGACAAGAGTTTAAAACAAGCTATAAACTCTCTGTGCAGCGCTTCAGTTTCGTGCTCTGAAGTTGTATCTTCCCTATCAAAATGAAAATTCAGTTAGATTCAATACTTCTCTCGGTAATAGAAATGAAAACACAAAATATAAGCTCCGCGTGTACAGTTGTTTGCGTGTGTGCAGGCTCACTCTGTGTCCTTGACGGATGATTTTTCGGTGGCCAGTGGGGCCACAGAGTGACTGACCTCTCCACAGATGCTATTACACATCGATGACGCCCATCTGATCAATAACCACTGCGTAATCACACCAACATATGTGTGTGTGTCTGTGTGTGTGTGTGTGTGTGTGTGTGTGTGTGTTTGCCCTCTCTCTGTCTCCCTCCATCTCTCTTTCCAAACTCTGTTTTTGCGACTGTATTTCATTTAACCGTATCGATTTCTCCATGAACCACCTCCTCAAGGTCTCCTGCCGGAGGACTCTGATCTGTAGCTGCAAAGTTGTTGTGCTCTTTTTTCTTTTTCTTTTTTTTTAAACTGTGGACAGAAAGTTGAAAAACAAGTTGGAGTTTCACGTCTCTGTGGCCTGAGCGTTAAGCTTCTGGTAAAGGTTTCTTGTAAAAGTTGTGAGGTGTAGTTACTCTTAATAATGCATCAGTGACAGTTTATTGGGTGGTAAATATTATTTCACCGTAGCGGAAGTCATTTTCTCCGAAAGAGCACAGTAAAACTTTAATTGCTTCTGTTCAGCATTAAGTTAATAACCCTCTGTGGGATTTAACTGCTGTCATTTGTGTTCAGTTACAGTGTGTAGCTGACAGTCTGAAACAAAGTGTGGTAAAGGGCTAAAAGTACCTTTTTATGTAAACATGTGTGGCTAGAAGAAATGAAAACCAGGAGTGCAGGTATAAAAGAGGTTTACAGACAAGTTTTCATTGACAAAACAATCCCAGCTCAAGGTGTTTCACATGGTCTTCATCTGCAGATTGAGTTTACTGGTTGACAAGGAAGTGTAGATGTTCAAACTTTCATCTCACCTCATCCATGTTGGCTTAAAATTTAATATAAAAGTGCTCAGAAAAGCTGAAAGTTTAAACATCTAAAGACCCACTGCAACTGAGCCAATTGCAGCTGCTGCTGATGAAGACTGTATGCACAGTTGAGTTATTGCACAAGTTATTGTATTATAGTAGTATAGTCAGTATTATATCTAAACTGGGCAATACTGACCATTCTTACAATAACGTGTGCAATAGTTATTCAACTGTGCGATACTCTGATTACTCTGGCATTAATACTGTATTTATACGGTACCTCAAAGTGGTGTTCCTATTTAACTTATTTATAATACTCAGCCTTTAAACACCTAATCATAGATCCCATTTTCAGCATTAATACTAGTTACACTACGCTACGTTACACTGTATATCTCGTAATATAAATATTTTTACATATCTATTGTTATTTGTTGTTATACCGCATATTGTAGTACAACGCACACATTTTTTACAATAACTTCTCGATGTTTTTATATTTTTTTATTCTGAAACGGAGCAACTGTAACTTAACCCAATTTCCCAACTGGGATGAATTGAATGAAGCATTTCTGATTCTGATACAGTCAAAAGCTCTGGAACAAGGCACGTTTAATTGTATATTAAACCTACTTTTCAACAACAAGGCAGAACGCTTTACATAAAACATAAACGCATTAAGACAAGGTATAAAAGAAACACAAGACGAGATAGAAAGACATATATAAATAACATTATAATGTTTTCCTTCAAATGTCTGCAGCAGGTTTTGTTACATTGTTATTCATGATAATGCATTTTCAGTCGTTCATTTTGTTTTATTCTCTCTGGAAAATTGGGATTCAACAATTATTAGTGAACATTGTCTAAATGGATTACATTAAATAAATATAAAGTGTCTTAAGAGAGTATTCAAACCAACTTTTTGCACATTTAATTGGCTAAAAACATGTAAGAAATGTCCTTTTTTGGCAATTATTCTACAACAATACCCCATAATAACAAAGCAAAAACACAATTTTAGAAGAATTTGCAAATTTACCAAAAAGAAATCACATTTTTGCATTTAAATGTATTTATTTATTTATTAAAATTCCAAAAAAGAAATATCAATATAACATATCAAGTATTCAGATTATTTGTCACTGCACTCTAAATTGAGCTCAGGTGAATCCTATTAACTTAAATTATCTTTGATTATCTCTAGAACTTGATTCATTTTTCTTATATTAGTAAAAAGTAGTCTTTTTTTTGTAGAATTAATTGCCCAAAAAACTAAACTAATTCAATTTTTAATCAAATTTATTACACAATACAGTGCGCAAAAAGAGAATACTTTCTAACGCCACTGTATCAACTATTAATATACAGTTTGAATATACTGTATGTCCTGCATTAAAACTGAACAGATCAATACTTTTTTTTTTTTCTGTAAATCACGTCTGTCATGTCTACAGAAACTGAGTAAAACTTGTTGAACTGGCCCTTTTCTTTTTTTAACTGACTAATGCTTTACCAAGCTTTTACCTCAGAGGGTCACGGGGTCAGAAAAACATTTTGTTCATGTCGTCCATTTACGGTAAAAAGAAAACCCCCACAAATGATAAACTTGCGGATTGGAGGTTCGTGTGCGTCGCCAGCAGGATGTTTATTTGTTTGACCCGAGCTGTGTTCTCTATTAACGGCCTGCAGAGGAAGTCAGGGCCTTGCGGTCTGCTGCCTCCTGGGGAGCACAGAGGAGATATCCGTCTGTTTGTCATTAAAGGGTCAATCTGTCAACATGACCTGATCGAATAACTATTACACATTTTGGCAGCTATGTGCATGTGTGTACTTGGGCATTTGTCCTCCTGTTTTGTGCAATTGGAGGATTTATGCCAGGGCAACTAGCAGCTTGTTCAGCACCCGCTGTTCCATTTGTTGGACAATGTGTGTGCGTGTGTGTGCGTGTGTGAGTATGTTTTTCTGTTGCGTGAATGAATGGAACAGTTGTATAATATTGATCAAAGCAGAAGATTCATACCTTTCAGACTCATTTTGTTGAATTCAATTATTGACCTTCTCAATTTTCAGGTTTCTTCTTTTCCTCTGGACGAGGCCAGTTGGATGCTAAAAATTATTTTCTTGTGTTTTCTTGGTTTTAGACGACGATGAAGAAACTGTGCTGCTTTCTTGAAGAAAAGAAAAGGAAAACCAATGGGGAGCTTTTATTCAGGGAATACATTGATCTAAAAACATCAACAGATTACTAGTGGTGAAAAGTGACAAAGTACATTAACTTAAGTACAGTACTTAAAGGGACAGTTCACCCAAAAATACAAATGTATATAGATGTATATATGTATATAAATGTATAGCCTGTAGTGCTATTTATCAATCTAGGTTGTTTTGGTGTGAGTTGCAGAGGGTTGGACCTATAAAGATGTAAAGATGTCTGGCTTCTCTTGAATATAATGGAACTAGATTGGCTTGTGGAGCTCAAAGAGACAAAAACACATTTGGAAATCTCAACAGCAAAGACTCTGATTCTGCTTCTATTTCCATTTTTCTATGTTTCTTAATTTGTTGAGGTTTAACTTAGTTTTACTGTTTGTTTGAGGTGATTTATAGAGATGCTTTTTTTCTGATTTAGTTATGTATTAATACATTTAAATTCCCATAAAATGATGTGTTGTCTCCTCGAGATAGGTCCCTCTTAGTCCAACCTGTTGTAAAAATGTTGAGTTTGCACAAACTACATGGTAGAAAAACTCTGTAAATAAAATCCTACATTCAATATTTTGAAGTAAAAGTACAAAAGTATTGACATCAAAATATATTTAATATACCAACAGTAAAAATATTCATTATGCAGAATGTCCCATTTCAGAATAATATAGATTACATTATTGTATTATAATTATTCATAGATTAATGTAAGTATCACTTTAATGTTGTTGCTCTTGAATGTGGAGCTAATTTTAATTACTTTATATACTGCTAGTATATCATATTCTATTTGTGGATAATATTTTGTATTAATAATCTTATTCTGTAAAGTAACAAGTAACTAAATGTATCAAATAGATGTAGTGGATTACAAAGTACAATTTTTTCCCTGTGATTTCTAGTGGAGTAGAATAAAGTAGCAGAAAATGGAAATACTCAATTAAGGTACCACACAATTATAGTTGAACTTGAGTAATGTGCTTTGTTACTTTCCACCACTGCATGTTGCTGTTTTTCATCTTTTTTACCAGTGCAGTTTCAGCTATGATTCCCTTGAAGGCATCTCCTAAATGAACTCCATCGTCGGTACATATTCAATTCTTCATCCATCCCAGCTTCAATGCGGCTCTGTTCAGCATACCTGTATTCAGCTTAAGGCTGCTTAGTTACTGTGCACAGTCTGATTGCTCTTATTCTAGACATTTCAACTTAAATGTAATACATTCAGTGTTACAGCACTGAGGAGTCACCAGCAGGTGTCTGCTTTACCTCCACAGAGAGAAAGAACGAAGCACTTTTCAATAAAGAAAAGTCATTTTGGAAAAGTTTGATGACATGAAAGCATTAAAAGATTCCGGGTTTGCTCCAAAACACACACATTATGAAAAAGTTGAAGACATCGTGTTGTAAAACAAAGCATTGTTTTTCATATAAAGTATCTCTCTAAGCTGAGGGGTTTTAATACAAAACTAGAAGTGACATCTATCCGGCCACAGAATGTTTAAGGTAATTGTTTCCTCAAAAACTGAAGGCATTTCAAATATAAATCTATATTCCCCTTTAACTCATTGAAGATTGTTATTAAATTATATCTCGAAATAGCATATTAATATTCTCAACATAATACGTAACAGCTTTCCTCTGACAAGTTTTAAAGGCACAATGAGGTTTTGTCTATTGTTGATCGTAAACACCACATTTAAAGTTGGCCCCTCCACCCCGACTCAGCAAGGGTTACGGCGCTCGCCAGCGGGTGCTCTCGATTTGGAGCAAGCTTTGTCCGCTTGGTTGCTGTATTTGTGTTTTTTTCGGGCGCATTGTCGGCCATTTTCGTAGCTTCCTCTTGGATGTGTGCTTACGACCTGGCACCTGGTAGCTACATTTTTATAGAGGTTGATGCCCAGAAACGTCCCGAACGTACCAAAAAGGAAAATACAAGAGAAAATACAGGCACAGCCCTGGAATCAGTGTTTGAGAAACACTGTTTTCATTAGAAATTAGTGCCGCTGAGTCCTATTTTTGCTCTTTTTCTGACTCTTGAGTCAAAGTTTTCGACTGTTCTCTGAACTGTTCCAGCCGACTCTGTTAGAATCAAACTTATATTTCATCATTTAGGATATTGAGTTGAAGACATATCCTCTTCATTCAACACTTCTTAATGGAAACACGAGCTTTGTTTTATTATATTTTGTCTTTAACGTCTGTGTGAAAAATATATAAAACATACTCATAACATAACATAATCATTTGTCAGATTAAAAAAAACCTAAAATCTACTATCAATGACAAATTAAAGTGGATTTTGTATACACGTACAAGTTCTGCTTTTGTTATTCAGTAAGTTTTATTATTATATTA
The DNA here is from genome assembly GCA_943593645.1 of Bovichtus variegatus. NCBI lineage: Eukaryota > Metazoa > Chordata > Actinopteri > Perciformes > Bovichtidae > Bovichtus > Bovichtus variegatus. The sequence continues at coordinate 9,066,238 of CALSCE010010723.1, forward strand.
TTCACTTGCAGAGCATTATCTTTGTTATACTTTTATATAATAAATATATTTTTTCATTTACGCTGCTCACTAGGCTCCTTCCATCGTCTGTACCTCCTCTAACCCTGTTTTTTCTCTTTCTGGTGTCCTCTTCAGTAGGTCATTTCAATTTAAAATAACCAGTTTTTTCGTTAATTCTTTAGTAAACAACATAATGTGTTTTTAATAATGATCAGAAGATGTTTGTCTGTAAATGTACAGTGTGTTTTCCCCTCGTTGGATAATATCACACAGTGTACACATGCTGTGTGTTGACTCTCATGCTGTTTGAGGCCTTTAACAGTACAAACCTTGATATGTTTGTCCCCTGACACAGATTCAATATTGCCTACTTGTTTGGCTTTTTCACAAGTGTTGAACTCAAAGCCTTTGACGGACAGATAGAGCACACAAAAACACTGCCAAGTGTTATAACACAGGCAGGAGTAACTTTACCTTTGGTTTCTCAATCGCACTCTTTGCTTTGGAGAGCTGCCAAGTGTCGTTCACCTGAAATGTGTGTAGAGGTGAACTCAAAACAAGTGTCATCTGTTTGTGGGTACAAGGATGTGACTCCTCTAACCTATTATTCATTTATTCTTTCCATAAAGCATACAATTAGTTGAAAATTACAATACAGAAATGTATAAAGAACTTTATCAAGTGTTCCTGAAGATAAAGGGAACATTCATTATGACATATTGGATGATTATTATTATTAGTAGTAGTAGTAGTAGTAGTATTGATGCATTAACTTTACCAGCTATGGGCCAAATTTTAAGTGCTGGGTATTTTAATCTACAACAATGTGTCATACTTTATACACAGATCCTCATAAACTGAAGTTTATAAACTCAAGAGATATTTTGTGAGTAAAATCATCCCAAGTAGAAACTGTAGCTGTCAAATAAATGTAGTGGTACTCAAGTAAGTACCTAAAAAGCTTTTTTTGGCTAATGCAGCTATTAAAAACGCAACAGGCTGCATTTTAACTGCAAAAGCAGTTTCATTTCTCCGCATCGTCTACATGCAGGCATTCCTTCACCGACAGTGAGATGTGAGTCCTGTGGGATGAAACATAACTATATAAAGTCTATGGATGAAATGGAGGAATTTAACATGTGCACATAGTGCCTCCAACTCCCTGCCAATATTGATTTCTGTCATTTCTAGTCCAAGCCTAAAGTAATAACTTGAAAAGGGAATTCCATCTAAAAATACATGTAAAGAATAGTGTCTAAAGCTACAATTCCTTAGATTTGGCACCACACAGTGGTAGAATGAAAAAACACACTGTGGCAGACATACTAGCCTGGTTATGTTTTTTTATGTAAACAGGATCATTTGAATTATGCTATAAAATTAGATGAAGAAATATTAATACAGTGCAAATACACTATGACCTCAAAGGATAAAAAACGATGAATCACCACCTCAATCTAAAAAACAACAACAACAACTATGAGCTTATTTTTTTGTTTTTATTTCCAGCAGGACTCTTGCACATTATAAAAGGTGTTATTTTGTTCATATTCTGTAAGACTAAAACAGAAAAACGTATTCTTGCATCCAAGATTTTGATTTAGTAGAAGTAATTTCAGCAAAATGTACCATCAAGTAAAAGTGCTCATTATTGTACTTTTAAATTATTGGATTATCATTATTATCAACTCCTGCATAACTGTGTAAGCATATTATAATGTTGTATCTTGTAATGTAAAATGTTTATTGTCAACTAACATTAATCTAGGTTTAAACGGTTGGGTAAGTAATCTATTAATCTATAATTGATAATAAAGTAATAGTACAGCCACAAAAACGCAGAGATAACAGAGGAGGTAGCGTGGCCGAGTGGTCTAAGGCGCTGGATTAAGGCTCCAGTCTCTTCGGAGGCGTGGGTTCAAATCCCACCGCTGCCACAAACTTTAGGTCATAATAGTTGAGATGTCCTTGAGTAAAGTTATATTGACCACTATCATGTGCTGACCATATAACAGCCAATAATATAGGTTAAATAAGTAACTTGTACGTAAAGACGATAAGTAGAGGATTTTAAAAGTCCTCCATATCTATGGTAAAAGTGGAGATCATTTCAGCTCTTTTATATACTACAGTTTGTTGTTTAACTATTATAAAGACACTATTACAATACTATAATACATAATGTATTAGTTGTTATTAGTTTTGTTTTGTTTGTATTTTGTATAAAAAATGTAATCTGCAAAGTAAATAGTATGTAGTGGAGTACATGAAGTAAAGTAAAAAGTACAATATTTGCTGTTATTTGCTTCCAAATTGTAGTGGAGTAGAAGTATAAAGTGGTACTCAAGTAAAGTACCAGTGCATCCAAATTTGAACCAAATTTGTACCAGTAAATGTACTTTCCACCGCTGGTCACTTAACGTACAAAGCCAAAAATGTGAAAATAATAAATAAAAAATGTTCTCTTTTTTTCAATCTGCAGTAGCCATAATAAGAAGTCATGGTTTATGCTACAGACAATGATGTCATAAAATAAGTTTGTTCTCTGAGTCATTTTGACACTATATGCAGGTTAAAACACAAACAGCCCCGATATTGTTAAGAGCTGTTTCAGTCAGGGAGACGAGTGTTGTTGAGTGTAAAGGATAAACAGTAGAGGGCGACATTTATCTGAATAACACTGAAGCACCTGCAACTCAATAGTTTCTTTAGTCTTGGAAGTATTTGACAGTATATGATTAGGAGTCATTTACAATATGTGTTATATGTGTAATACACTAATAATGAGTAACACACTAATAATGAGTGTCAAAGCACTCAATGATGGTTCAGTCCAAATGTACCTGCAGAAGTGAAAGTAAAAAACAAACTTAGATTTTGAAAAGATGACCACAATTTTCAAAAAACCTTTTGATTTTCAAAAATATTACCTTAATTTTAAAAATATCTTTCAATTTTCAAAAAATTACCTAAAGCAGAGGTCTTCAACAGACTTTTTTATTAAATTTTTTCAACCAATTTTTTCCCCACAAATTTACATGAATATATGAACCTGTGTATTAATTGAATAGCTTAATATTGAATGCACAATAACAGGGTAGCTATGTTTATACATGGCATTAGGCCCAGTTTAATATAAAACACTACAATATATATAGTAGGGGGTCCCTGCTCCATCGCTCCATCAGGGGGTCCTTGGCCTGAAAAACGTTGAAGACCCCTGCTATATAGTATGGTATAACAGTAAACTCACTATATATTGTCCCGCAGTGTTTGTCAAAACTTCTTTCAAAAATAATTTTTCAGCGCAAGTACGCCCTGACCAGCGCAAAACATTTTTTGTAAAACAAAAAAAAAAGCCTATATAAAGAGGGACAATACAGCGCTGCCCCATCACTGTCTGGACATTGCTACAACTTTTTAACTGAGAAACATTTAAATGCTGCATTTCAAATGTTATAATCTATCACAAAATGTATAGCAAACCAATTTTTTGTCATCATGCAATAACACTACAAGAGCATTGTAGTTGAATTAAACTACACCTTTTTGATAAATGACAGTTTACAGCAGTTAACGATTTCATTGAAAATACAGATATTGAATATAAATTGGGGTTTATCCAACTTACCTTTACAATTTTTTATTGAACTTATTGTAGTATAATTATTTTAAGAACTATGCATAACTGATATATTTTAAATTAACAATTTTTTTTTTTTATCTCAAAATGACGATAAGTGTCCAAAATCTCTAGTTACTGCTCACTATTGAGTAAACTTTTGAGTGTCCATTACATAGGGAGTAGTGAATGAATTGACCAGGTATGAGTGATAAGACCGGAAGACTTTGACCCTCTTCAACTTCAACCTGAGCACAAGTCTAATGATCTACAATATGTACATCATTAACAATACATACAAACATAACACCTGTGAAGGTGTTCAGGGCCTTTAAAAGGTTGCAGTCAATGCATGTGAGTGTTGGACAGAGGACGGTGTGTTAAAGAAAAACATACAGCAGTGTAAAACCTTTGAGGGTGGTTTCATTTCTTGCATGGTTTTTGTATAAAAACAATTCAATGTGATTGATCATTCGTGAAATAAAACAACAGTAGTTGAAACTAGTATTTTTTTCTTTTTTTATATTACAGTAGTCAACAGTTGGTGTACCATGGGTCCAGTAAACTTATAAGAGCATGTTTAAAACATTGAGATAAGTTGGTCTTATATAAAGTACAAAGAAAAGGCTCTTGCTTTATGCTCTACCTGAGACTTTGTGTTTGTGAGACATAGCTTACAGATTACGGTTTCAGTCAATCAATGCAAAAGCTTAAACCACTGATACAGAAGAGCACAACAGGAACATTGCAGCAGCAGATCAGGATTCTTTCAAGACTACAGGCGTTTTTCCATCATTAAAACAGAGACCTTGGCCAGCGTTATCATCCAGACAGGAGCCTGTGTTTCAGTGTGTGAGAGGACATGGCTGAACCCCAGTTTCCTGTACAGCGACACAGCAGCCGTCTGAATGGAGCTGGTCTCCAGCACGACTTTGGAGAAGCCTTGTTCCTTACAGAAGTCAACCACAGTCTGAGCCATCCTGAAGCCCAGGCCCATGCGTCTACACAATGGTGAGATGATCATTCTGAACAGTTCCCCGTGTCTTTCTTTCCCACTTTGTTTGCCCACTACAGCCACCATACCCATGATCTGGGCCCTCCCATCAACCTCAGCTTCCGCTACCCAGAAACAGTCATCCGGTCTGCTCAGATAGTTCCCAGGGATGTCCTGCATGTCTGTCTGGAGTTTCTCCCTGACGTAGCTGGCATATAGCTCATGACAGCAGTAGTAGACAAGGCCCGCCCAGGCTCCTGGTAACACCACAGCCCCTGACACGGAGCCGAGCAGGTAGCCAGCGACACACAGAGCCAGCGTTATGGCGAGGTAGATAGGGCTGGTCATGGCGTTGTGAAAACATGGACGGATGTGCTCCTGGATGCCGACGCTGAACAGGTTGAGCACTGTGTCCTTGTCCGAAGGACGGTACCGGCGGATCACCAGCTGCATGACCAGAAGGAACTAGAGAGAAATAAAATAAAGGATTCACATGTGAAATCTCACAAAACCGCTTCTTATCTTATCTATGTTCATTCGTTTGGGGGGCCAGATGTTGCAGCACAAATGTGCATCTGTGTCGATGAAGCCTGTGTATAGTATTGGTCTTGTTCTATCATATAGCTGATATAATGTGTGAAATGGGTAAATAATATAGTTTTGAATTGAGCCCAAAGAGGCAAAAAGTCATACACATCAAATAAGATTTGCTCATGGAAACAGCTTGAGATAAGTGCATTAATGTAGCAGATGCTAGAGAAAATACTTTCAAATTGGTGTATTTTCTTGGATTTCGCCTCTAGGTGGACATCTATTGGTCCAATTATAAATTATATGACTGACAGACTTTTGACAATGTATTACCTATTTAAGACAAAAATCAAGAAGAAATACCAAAAATTCACTAGTTCCAGCCTCTGAAATGTGAGTATTTGCACTATAACATTTCCACTATATTCTAGCATTTTGTTTTTTGGACTAAACATTCAAAACATTACATTATAACTAGACTATTAGATCAACAAAATAATCATTATAGCCAACATCCTATCAGATGATCATCTTTCAAACAGCCACGTGCTGTATCAACGTTACTTTAAACCGCACGTGCCAGGGTTGTTATTGAGAGAGACACTTATTACTCATTCTACAGCATTATAAACCGTCTCCTGTGTTAGCCTGCACTGTTAGCCGACTGATAACATGGCCACGGCAGCGAAGTCACCACATGATGAAAACCACAAGACGTTACAAGCTAACGTCCATCACAGAAAACAATCCGGTGTTAGCTGAGTGAGTCGGGATTGGGAAACCCCGTAGAAGAAGAACCGTTAATGTACCGATCTACCGTTGAGCCTCCGTTAGGAGAAACTCAACGTTAGCAGCTTAACCTCAGTAACGTAAAGGCCCGCAGTTCACTATTTAACGAGTAGCAGACTCTCCTATGTAACGTTGTGGGCTTTAAACAAACTTAAATCCCAATTAGTGCAATTTAATTGTCTGCGAGCGACGTTATCACATCTCATTTAAATGAACATTGAAGCTCTTTTAACTTACGTTACTGTGGCAACTTGTGAATCTGGTGGTCGTGGTCGAGAGAGGAGCAACTACCGGACACTGGAGGTAACACGAACTTCTGCTGTTTGAAAATGTGACTTTAACCGGGCAGGACGATCACATGACGACTGACTGACTAACTTCATGTGTTATCTTTATGTTGGGTCAAAGTACAGCGAAAAAGTAAAGATAGTAAAGATAGTAAAGATAGTAAAGAGTCCGTGCAGAGAAGTGTGGACCGTCCTCCTCAGACAGAACTTGGTAAAATAGGGAAAACAGCAACATTGCCCAAAACTGCTGCATCTCTGACCTCTCTGTAACAGAACCACACACATGAAGGTTTATGTGTGTGATCTTCTCTTGATAACTGAGGTAAGAACCAGTCTAATGTAATATAATCTCACTTCCATTCACTGAGCCTCCCCTGAAACTGTTTGCAGCCCCCACTCGGAAACCTATTGTTTTTATAATTGTTTCCCTACTGATGCATGTTTCATTGTGTGTGTTTATTCATGACATTTTTGACTTTTTTGATAGATTTAAGACTTCCTAGAAACTTTGGGTGCACTTATCCCATGTAGCCTACGCTGTGGTAAAATAAGCATTATTAAAGTAAAAGAAACAATAGCCTTCCACAATGTAAAATACTCCATTACACGTGAAGTTCCTGCACTCTAAATGTTACTTAAGCAAATATGCATAACTTTTATTGGAAAAAGGAAACTTAATGTATCAAAAGTGTTCAGTCTAGATTGATAGGAATCTCATTAGTTTTGCAAGTATTTGGTCATAAACCAGAGAAAAGGACACATTGATATGTTGACCCGATGATGTCACTAGAGGAAGAGTTAAGTCACCAAAGTTATTACAATTTGTCTTGAGGGTAACAGGGAGGACATTGACATGCCGTTAGCATGTTACTAACTAATAGTGAGGTATTACTGTAAACATGTAGTGAGTGAGCTGTCAGTGGTGTATACTGTAGATCAGGGGTCCCCAACCACCGGGCCGCGGACCAGTACCAGGCCGTGGATCATTTGGTACCGGGCCGCACAGAAAGAATAAAACTTTTTATTTTGTTATGTTGGTGATATTTATTGTAAACATTTTTTTGTATTATATTATATATATATTACAATCTAATGATAATATAAATAAAGTGCATAATATACAATTGAATAATTACATTTACATTATATATGTAATAATTAAATAATATGTGTTTTGCTCTTTTTGCAAATTGTCTTGCATGAAGCCGGTCCGTAGTGCAAAAAGGTTGGAGACCGCTGCTGTAGATATTCTAAGACAGAAATCATCAGAAGGCTTTCATCTGAAATGTGTCACCTCCTCACCAGGTAGGAGAAACACGGTCACTGCTGCTGAGCTGAAGGTGTGTGAGACACAGGCAGAGTGTCTCGGCTGGTCCACACCGCAGGTCTGAAACTCAGATCACGGTGAGACTTTTACACCTATCAGACTTTTAAGGACTTGAATAATTATGTAAAAAATACGTGGTCAATAAGAAATATGCATGTAGTCAATATAAACAATGGGACGTTCCCATCCTTTTCTTTAAATAAAAACAAGAAGTTTATATACAATGTAGGCCTACATAAAAGAATGTTATATAAGCTGAATTTCTATTGTCTGCGTCATTTTCTTTTTCGTAATTGCCTTTCTGCTTCCTGTACAGACTATGAAAACTGCAAGACATTTGAGCACCAACACCGTGAGGGAATATTACCCAAGATGTTTGAAAGACTGAAAATGGTGCGTCGAGATGTGATCAAATGTGTCAGAGAATATTTTCTCTCCTACCTATCATCTCCCCTTTTAGAGAGTTAAATGGCCATAATTTGCTTGTTTTACCTCGGTTAGATGGCTCCCATATCAGACTTCAAACCTCTAAATGGATGTCACTTTTGATCACTGAATTGGATTTAATAACTGTGAATAAAGACATAAATGCCAAAAATGCCAAACTCTAGGCTTCCAAGCGGTGGCTACGTCCACTACTTTTAATACATTCTATCCATTTACCATGTTCACAATCATCCGCCTGTTAGCATGCTATCATTTGCTAATCAGCCGTAAACACAAAGAACAGCTGAGGCTGATGGGAATGTCTCGCTCACTTCGCTCTGCATCGGCCAATCGGCTCGCTACTCCCTCACTGCGAGTGGGACCCAGATAACCCTCAAATAAAACCCGTCTGTTTGCTATCCTGGCTCCAAAATGGTGAAACGAGCTCCCCATTGATGTCAGGTCAGCTGACAGTCTTCACACCTTCCGTCGCAGACTGAAAACACACCTGTTTCGACTGCACCTTGGCCAATAATAAATAGAAAATAAAAACTTTTTCCCCCCTGTATGTCCCCCTGTTGGTTGGCTTATTTGAAGCTAATGGTTGAATTTTTATTCTATCGTTTCTGTATGTTGCACTTACATCGGTTTGGCTTATTTGAAGCTATTGTACTGCACTTAAAATGATTTCACCTATTTGAAGCTAATGTACCAGGAGTCATATCCTCATGATTGTTTGCACTTATTGTAAGTCGCTTTGGAAAAAAGCATCAGCTAAATGTAATGTAATTAGTTTTATTATACCTTTTAGATATTTGGTCATGAACCAAAGTATTAGTATTTTATATAATTAATGGATACAACAACAGCTGTATAAGTCTATGAGCAGCAGTTCAAATTAAAAGTATTTTTTTATCTCTATATTTTATATATGTTACAGAAATTCTCACTTCCTGGTAAGCTTGAAACTACGTCTTTAATAGAACATGTTGTAATAGTACACTTGTTTGCCGTTTTTAGCCCAGTTTAGCTTTCAGACCATATTGCTGTTGCTCGTTTCTCTTATATGAAATACGTATGCTGTTTGTTTTAACCTCTTCCTGTTTTGCTTGAAGTGTGTTGCTTGCTCTTTTATGTCGAACTTTTTTTTACGCTGCTGTCTTGGCCAGGACCTTTTTAAAAGAGATTCTGAATCTTAAGAAATAAAGGTAAAATAAAAAAAAGGATTTAGCTGCATTTAACTGAATAACTCCCCCCCCTCCCCCATTTTACAAGAATGAGGTAATGAGCCACTGAATGTAAAACCGTGGGAACAGCGTGGCCTCTTTCAGGACCTTCGCCAGGCTCAGAGGCCATCCTTACTATAACACTATAAGAAGCAATGAGAATCAGATGGCAGCTGGCGATACCAAATGTAGCCGTACAGTGCATTCATCACCAACAGAGGTGTCAGGGTGCAGAGAAATAAGTTGAAGTAAACCAGGTATGACATGGAGATCACAGCTATAAACTCACAGAGAATAGTAGAGCTGATCGACACAGGCAGAGGGTCTCGGCTGGTCCAAACCGCAGGTGTTAAACTCAGATCGCGGTGCTAGTTAGTGTCATTTCCTATTACAAATCCAGACCTGGATGGAAAGAAAACCTAGACCCTGCATCCTATTTAGCTGCAAGCTCCAGAGCAATGCCACTGTGCAAGCTAACTCACCAACACAATTTACTGACGCAGGTTAATAGAAAAGAGACATTTTTATTGTTAATATTACTTTTGGTTTTCCTGCTATGATAAGCGGACATGTACACACTTATAGAATCACTGACATCTGTGATAAAATATTAGAAACACCATTCAACATCGTGTAATATCATTTCACAGCACAAACACAGCCTTCATAACACCACTATGACACAAAAAAAGGGATTCAGGGATATCCGTTCTTTTGAACTTTTTCGCTTTTTATTTTTATTTTCACATGTTTTCAGTAATACTGATACTTTATTGTGTCTAGTCTATGGTTGTAACTCTTTTGTTCTTTTTGTGCCTTATTAAATGTGTTGTTTGTTTGATTGTTTGCTGGTTGTTTGATGTTTGCTCTGTCATTGTAGCGTTTAATGTGTTATATATGATTGTGTCTTGTACTGTTTTGTTTTCCATTTGTTTGGGACCCCAAAACAAAATGATTTGCCACATCTCAAGGGGTTTATCCCCTAATACATTTCCCACACATACCTAGTTATATTCCACCACCAGTTCCTGTTATTAAGGTTTTTATTTTATTTTTATTTTTTACTAATGTAACTATTTAAAACCACTGTAACGTTAAAGCAGAGAACCAACGGCAGCTGCTTGACTGACAGTTGATCTTTAGCTTATTCTGTGGTTGCCTAGCAACGCCAACTCAGAAATCTAGACGGCTGCCTTGCTTTGAATGCTTTCATTAAAACACATATTAAATAACGCTTAATAAACATAGTAAATGAAAAATACGTTTTTCATGTTAAATAGAATTAAAAAATTAAATAAAATAAATGCTTACGTTTTCCTTAAAACGGCGCCACAAACCCGGACCCATCGGCTCTAGGACCCTGGTGCGGCAGCCACCAGACACCGGTTGATGAGATGGTCCAGTCGGCATTACACATCTAATTACCCGACAAAGAGTGGCTCTTCTCTCCGGTCAGAGTAGTCGGAGGTAAACTTACCAGACGGCGAAGGTGGACTACAATAACGAGAGAAGCGATAGCATTTTCCCTGCTCTCTTTGTCCGTCAGTCACCCCGTCACCGTGGCAAGAAGACCCGTCGCTTGTCTCTCACCGGGCGACAACCATGAGCCAGAGGTTCACCGTCTCCAAGAGCGACGGCAACCGGCGCCCCTCAGACATCCAGGGGGAGGTGAACCAGCTGTTTGAGGGAGACGAGCCCCAGACCTGCAGCGGCGCGGAGGGAGAGGATGCTGCCGGTGCCGAGGTGGTGGTAGTGCTGAAAGGTAGGGAGACACTTAAGCCGGCTTCACTGTTTGTTAGCTATACTAGGCTAAATGCTAGTCCTGATGCTTGACTCCTGTTCGGTGACACCACATTGTCTGTGGACAGATGTGTGTGACTGGAATTTGTAATGGCCCCGTAGGGCACAGTCTGGCAAATAACAAAGGCACTGCAAAGGGCACACATTTTCCCTTTTTTTTTTCTTCTTCCCCCTTTACAATATTGGTATTGTTACAGGTGCATTGCGCAAAATATGTATGGAAGTTGCGTGTCGATGTTGACAAACACAATGGGGGTATGTTTTTCTTTGTTTTCTAGTGTTGCATACGTTTAAATGTGTGTTTCTTATTCATTTTTACTGCGCCAGTCACAAGTTTAGTAACCCCTCAGTTATCAGACAGTAGTCTAGATGCTCTTCATCTCGAGATGATAGGCTTAACTTTATGTGGTCTGATTCATAGGGTTTCTGTGTACTTTCAGTTTTTTTTATATTTAAGCAGTCAATACTTCACCCTCGACACATGCTTTGACATGCCTCTTGGAACTCTTGTGAGGAAACTACTTGCTTCCCTGGTGATGAAAAGGAGATGTCAGTGGCAAGTACGTTTCAACCTTGTGGCTTGGCTTGGATATAATGTGTTATCTCGCTTTTGTCGCAGTTGAATTGTATCCCAGGTGAGTGCATACTGGACACTTCCTGTGCTTACCATGAGGATGCATTAGATCTAGGAGGAATATAAACATAGCTGGTCAAACCTTCATCTCCACAGTTAAGTTATGGCAATTTCCTGCAGTGCCCCTCTCCTGGGAAGCAGATCCATTGTTGTGCACTCCTGTCACCAACTCACCAGAGTGAAATAATCAAGGTGCTGTCAGTCATTCTCTGAATTGAATGCAGCAGTGCAGAACAAATGGTGGCAGAAATTCCCATCAGGCGAGGAATGAAGGCTGTTACCATTACCAATGATTTAGCATTAGAAGAAAGTGCAATCATTCAGGTCCCGTCAAGTGCGAATAAAGATTTATTTTGTCAATGAATCAATGAATTCCATACTGTGTTTAATTTATGAATGCTGCCACATTAATGACGTTTCAGATTAATTGGCCAGCCTCCCTAGATTCCCATAAATGCCATTTTATTGCAGCTCTAGATTTGCTGCTCCTTAGTTTCTGTGCTTTGCTCTGAAGTCTACTACAGTGACCTGTTCAATCTCTTATTCATTGGTGAAAAGCTCTGAACAGCATTACTGGAACAATAATAAACATTATAAAAATATTTTTTTTCTTTTGCACCACTACCTTCAGTCCTTCCACTTACTTGCCTTCTCGCTGGATGTATTAGATGTCATCTCCTTGTCTCGACATCATGGCTGCTGCGCCAACGTTCAGCCGTGCTGACAGATTTCCACTATTAAACCAGCCGGCCACTAAGGTGACGAATGAAAGCTTTTAATTACCAGTCCAGCACTCCCCTTCATTGCTATAGAAAGCCTTGGAGGCTAAAACATGCCACCATCTCCTCCCGTGCCGCTAAATTAACATGGAAATGCCTCCTCAGCATTTCTCGCCTTGAATAGCCCAGCGTGTATCAATCATTCCTCTGGACAGTAAAGATAGCTGTGTGGGTCGGTAGGAACAAATCTCACCATCTCCTTATGTTCCTCCCAAGAGATGGGGAATGCTTTATTGAAGGACGTCCCCTTGTGTACAGTATGCTATGCTCTTGCCGAGCAGCAGCCTCGTGGAGACTGGCACCTCGGCATCCACTTTGCTGGTTGCCATAGTGACAGAGTATATTTTCACCAGAGTTGTCTCTCAAATGGTCTCGCAATGAGGTGGAAACACTTCAGATCCAGCAAGTACCATTATGAAATCAATCTCTTGCTGGGATGGAGTCATATTTTCTCTTTCCTGTGTTGTTATTCTGTGCGGCTTGAAGTTGTTCTAATGGAACAAAAAAGAAATCACAGACGAACTTTCTCGATAAGTGCACCGGCTATTATTGTAGTTGGTTTTGCTCTATATAAAAACAATTTTTTTGCTACTGTTTAATAGAAGTGCATATAAGGACCAACTATTTTAATTATTGATCATTTCATTATTTTCTTTACTTATTGTTTCGTTAGGAAAGTGTGTATTTTATGTGACCAGAAGTCCAAAAAAAAAAAAAGATTGAAAAACATATTCAATTTCCGTTCATACAAGACAAAGGAAAGCAAAAATCTTGACATTTGAGAAGCTGAAACCAGAGAATGTTTGTCATTTTATCTTGTAAAATGGCAAAAAAGATGAATCCTTTATCAATATAGTATTTGTTTGTCGATCGACTAAACAAATAATTGACTAATCTCCGCAATTCTAGTGCATAATGATAAGTATAGCGGTATAGATGGCATCAAACCCAGTGTTGTGTAGTGCGTGCGAGTTTTTTCACTTGAAACGGAGGGCTTGTGCAAATATAATGTATACTTGCACAGGTGTGTAGAATAGGACTGTACATGTGTTCAAGTCTGAATCTGTCAATGTAGTTATGCCATTGTTGGCATTTTCCTGCCGCGTAATAATTCCAGCGTCAGAGCAGTTTCTAAATTCTTCCCCCTTGGCCTGGACCTGTGATCCTGTTTCTATTGATCCAGAGGGAGGTGTGAGCTCAGCCGGCTCGGCCAGCCAATGTGGTTGATGATGACTGGCTGCAGCAGGAGGAAGATCCTCATCTGGCTGCCAAGTGCCCTCTCTGCCCTTGACCTTGCAGCGGTGTAATGTGATATACAGTATCTCCGTTAGATCAGTCGGGCTGGGTAGAGTGGGCTACAGATGGATTCAGAATGGTCCGGATGTTTCTCATGTTGCAGTAGGGAGGCTATAAAAACTATAAAACTTCCTTGTCCTTCAGAAACCTCATATTTCCAACATTATTATTATTTCAACCTTAATTTATTTTAATTTTTTTTTTTTACCACTTAGGTGCAGCACAGCAGGCTGCAAACACAACCTTGTCACATTATTTATTCGATTAGTTTGTTTGACAGGGACAACGTGCACTGAATAATGCATATTCTCACCTTTCTGAAGTTTATATGGTGAGTGTAAGCAAGCAGTTGCTTGGAGCAACAATAACATATATTTTAAGTTGTGTGTCCCAGGGCTGCTAAAGATTATTTCCGTTATCGATTAATCTCCAGATTCTTTTCACGATTCATTTTTTGGTCCACAAAATGGGAGAAAATAGTGAAAAGTGTCCACCCAGTATATCAAAGTCCAAGGTGATGTCTATAAATGATATTCAGTTTAAAAAGAAAAGCAGGAAATCTATATTTGAGAGGCTGAAAGCAGCATTCTCTGCTTTTTTGCATGAAAAATTACTTAAACAATGAATTGAATATCAAAATAGTTGGAAATAAGTTTTCTGTCCATCGACTAATCGAATAGTTCACTTACCGTTGCAGCTCTATCGTGTCCATCTGATGAACGTAAATGAATAATTCACTTTCCCTCTAGCTCTGTTTGGTTCTCCATCAACTCCTGAGGAAGATCTCTGGCTCTTCAGCTGCTAAATGCTCCAAATATGTTCACCATCTAGTCGCAAGGTTTTTCTTTCTGATGTTTGGTGGGCAGAGGGCATACAGTGGGTTGAGCGGAGAACTTTTTTTTTTCTCAAAACAATTAAACGCAACTAATGAGAGCACTGAGAGTCAGAGTTCTGTAAAGCAGAGAGGAAGTGCAGAGTCACTTGAAAATGATCTGTGGGTTACACATTATACAAAGTGATTTGATCCATTAGTAATGCAGAAATATCGATTGGAGCAGCTTTAAGATAAGAGCGCTGCTCAAATCCTTGGCTTGCTCACTGTAACGGCCTTAATTAAATGCAGCTTTTACATGAGTGAGCAGACCTCCGTATGTCTGAACTATTTGGGGTGAATTTGGGGTGTCTCTTTTATATCCATCTATAACTGATGCCTCGACTCTTGCGGTTTCCAGCCGAGCTGTGATTGCTAGAAACAAACTGTGTGTGTGTGTGTGTGTGTGTGTGTACTGTGCTTGTGGTTTAGTTTCATTAATGTATCAGCATTAGCTATTTTCGCAGAAGGGCTTAGATCTACAAACATATACAGTATATTTGACCGTAACTGTAACCCAATTTGTAACCGAAGGCCGACTTGGCTGAGGTTTAATCTGTGTCAGGATGTTCTGTTTCCTTGTAAGCAAATACAGTCCAGAAGACAATGACACAGCATGGGAGCACAGCAACAGCAACCATATTCACAACAATAACACAACCTCATAACCTTATGACAGCAGGAAAAAAAAACGGATTTTGCTGGTCTATCTCTAGGCAAAAAAAAAAAAAAAATCACATGCGTGTGTCAGTCACTTAGTATGTGTAGGTCAATTTCTAAACTGTATTCTGAATGTACAGTATATACAGAACTATGTGTGCAAATGGAGTGTGCAACGTCCCATGTACTTCCTTTCACTTTCTGTGCTTTTATCATTTTGTGTATACTTTCCTTTTCCCACCAAACCCAAAGCAGAGTTGAGCAGTCCTGTCCTGGTCTGATTTAAATGGGCGTTATCAGCCTCATAGGTTGGTCACCAAAAGGAGAATACAAGAAGACGACACCAACCTCTAGTCATAATTACGACGGGGCGTCAGGTGACGTGGTATAAAGAGCAAGAAACTCCATAAGGAGTGGAGGTCGGGGGGGATGGATGTAGGGCTACCACGAAAAAGCCAGTTGAAAAACGACAACATTTCCCCTTTGAGAAAATGTTTCTGCTGGAGACTGACGATGCCAGTGTGTGTTTTATGCGCGTTGGGCTTGTTGGGACATGTACCTTATCAAATTATTTTATTTCTGCCATTATTTTAGGCACATTTCTGCCAGAAAAACATAGATAACATTTGAATAATTGTTGGATCAATATAAGTAAAGCTGTTAGTTAAAGGAACATGGGGAATATTACTTTGCCCTCATTATTACATGTTTGATAATTATGATGTATTTGTTTTTCTCCTCTCTTTCTCATGTTGCACTTTGTTTTAAAATACAGACTTAACTTTTTTTTTTAAGTGTGTCTCAGTATTTTCTGACTTTCTGTAAGTCAAAAAATAGTCTGTCCTGTGGCTCTCAGCCCCAAGCACACTGGTTCCTCGTAAAGGGGAAAATCTTACAGGTCATAAATATATACTTTCATTTATAAAAAAAAACAAAACAAAAAGGCTAAATAATTTCCTCAAACAGCTGAGCACTGTAGTTTTATGCAAATGCTACTCAATCAGTTGTAAATATTGTATTTGTTGGGGACTGTTAGTATATCATTATTATAATAATAATTATTATTATTATTATTATTATTGTTGTTTTCTATTATTATTATTCACTCAAATTTGACTTAAATCCGAATCCAGCAGTAGCCGCCAGTGATTGTGCTCCCATGATAATGGGCTGCTGGATGACCAGACGGAGGATTGTTTGTGTGTTTATTCAGGCATTTCTGCCCCTGTGCTGTAATGAATGCCATGTAAATAATAGAGCACCTCTTTGATATAGAGGTGCAGTCCGATGGTGAACACAGATATTGAGTCACAAAGGGCCATTGTGGAGGACTCCTATTGTAGGAATAATATAGTGGGATGGCTATTTGTAGTCACTCCTGGAAAGAGTGTGGACACCTGATTAGGATTTTTATGGATTATTTATCAACCCCCGGAAAGCCTTTGTGTAATCACAGCTTTTCTTTTCATGAAAGGAGAAATTTGACACTAAACATTGAATTTGTTGTTGTTGGCCCTCTGTTCACACACACACACACACACAC
>CALSCE010010723.1:9090254-9145804 GCA_943593645.1 Bovichtus variegatus
AGTGACAAAATCCTCCTCACATGCAGGGAGGCTGCAGGGCAAACCTCAGTGATACTAACATGGGACGAAGGAGGGGGGAGAGAGGAAACCTCATGGGGGAGAGGTAGAGCATTTCTCCCCTACCATGCAACTCCGACGATGACACATCCGTCACAGGTCCACGGATCCAGTGACTTGGACAACCACAGCTCGTTCTGCACACGGCCCGATCCGCAACCTTTACACTCGAGATTTCTAGCGTGTCTGTGTTCTCACATCGTCACTACCATCAACTTCCTGCATCGATTCAGCATGTCAGGCTAGTTTACAACATGCTGTAAGAAGTGGACATGAATGTCTTTTACCTAAATGTTATAAAGAATAAGGTGCATTTTGTGCGTATTTTGGAAAGTATGGCGTGCTTATTGCATATGATATAATATTTACTGGAGCTGAAACAATTAGTCGATTTTAAATTGATAAGTCAGTCGACAGAAAAAGTAACTGGTAACAAGTTTCCGAAGCAACAATGGCAACATTTCACTGGTTAAAGCCACTAAAATGTGAATATTTGCTGTGTTTTTAGTCTTCTATGATTATCTTTTTGGTTTTGGACCACAGGTTAGACAATTCAAATTCGGCAACTTGAATTAATTTCCTGATTGTTTAGTGAACATAGTTGGCAGAGTAATAAATAATGAACATGGCTATTGTCTAACAATAATAGTAAAAGCCTAGAAAGAACAATTGTCCACTGTGTGAGGTTGTTTGGGGCTAAACAGCCAATTGAATGAGATAAAATAATGTAGATTTTCTGTACGTTTTTCCTGCGATGACAGTCTACGTCAGCCCCCGTCTTTCCTCCTTTCCATCGTGACGTTTGATATTTGCATCGCATGTGTCACAGTCGGCATGTCATGGCGTTGCAGTTAGTTTCATCATTCTGAATTTATTTATTAGTCCTGTGGGATCCGCCTTCTCTCAGCACAACGCCGTCCGGATCTGTGTGCAGTCGAGTCTCTCAGGGCTCTTCTGCTCACATTTAACAGCTGAACCCAGGGGGGACAATTCACTAAACACTGTTGTGTAGCAAAGTTTGATGTAATATTTCCCACCAAAAAATCTGCTTGTATCAACTCAGTTTCTGGACATGCTAAATATAGCAATGACTGGGGACGGGGACTGGGGAAGTTTATTTTTAATAGGTCACTATGATAATTTATTAGACGTAGTTTGCTGGAATAAATCACCCCGTGTGTGTGTGTGTGTGTGTGTGTGTGTGTGTGTGTGTGTGTGTGTGGTTTCGGTCTGATTTGGAGAGCAGTGCACACTCCATCTACTGAGGCGATGGAGGCAGAGAGCAGCGGGCCAGAGATGCAGGTCATGGATCCCCATGGGGCTGGGCTGGTATTCAGGAAATATACCAGGCCTTCCTGTCCCTCAGGACCGCCGCGCTGTGTTTTCTCTCCCTCTATCTCTCTCTTTCTCTGGCTGGGAAGCAATTTGGGGCTGGCGTGGGGGCATAGTTTGGGTTTGGAAAAGGTGAACTGCAAAGGAAGATATATGACGTAAGAGTTGTGCCACTAGCTAAATGAATTTTAATTATGTGCTTTCAATTTGAATTTTGTGTAGTGCATTTTAGTAATGTTTTTTGGCTGGCTGGCTACCAGGCAAGGTGCCATAGTGCTGCATCAGACAGGAGGGAGAAGGATGGGTCTTGGCCCCCATGTGTCTGTGTGCCTCACTGGAGTTGTTCCCCAGCCCAGTTCTCTCCACAGTCCACAGGTTCTGTCAGCTCGTTGCGCTCGGTTGGTGGTACACGCTCTCCATCACCATTACCATGCATGCCACTGCTGTGGCGCAATGTCAAGAGGGTGACTGCAGAGCAGGCCTGGGTCATAGAGGATTTCCAAACACTTCTCATTGTCTACAGTACAAACATCGAGTATGTTAGCCACAAGAGCAATCAAAGGAGATCTTGGCAGCTAATATCTTTGAAATTCAGCTGTTGCCTTTCTGACAGCTCGCCAAACGCCATTACTTTATCTGCTTCTCTTAATAGACTAAAGAATGACGCTGTTTCACAAGGTTGTTTTTTTAAAGTATGTGGAATAGCACTTGCTATTGGCAGTTTGTCAGTACGGACACCTGCTGTGGTCAGACTCAGTATAATCCAGCCACAGCAGTTTCAGACCTGCAGTTCTGCTCATGTCAACATGCACCACTTTTAGGCAAGGAACGTAATTACACCAGCAAAAGTAGACAGTACGGCAGATACTTTAATATTTTACGATGTATTTTTTTACGGAACTATTTAATATTAACATAAATATTATGAAGTTGTTCTTCCATCTAAAGTTGAGCTGGACAATAATTCAGTATTACCATTCATTCATTCTTCAGTCGAATTGAATCATCGTAAATGACGATCACATCGCTATTGTTTACTCTCAATAGAGGCTTATCTTATCCTATCTTAAAGTGCAACTGGCTTGTGTTGCCTTACCATTTGTACTGAGCAAGGCTGTCCAAAATGATACTGGAGGAACTGACCACCTGTAACATGGGGTGAACTACAGTGTTGATGGGTTCGGCACGACTGGAGGTGATGTGAATTAATGACGATATCAAAAACATCCCTGAATGCAGTGTTGAAAAAATGTATTGTCTAATAGTTGTGTACAATTGCTCTTTAGGTTGCACATTACAATGCATAGTTTCATAGCGTATTCATCGTTATTTCCTCATAATTAGTGAATATTTTGATATTAAAGAAGTAGGTGTATTGTGTTCTGCGTATTTGTGCATTCAGTTGCATAACACTAATGAGCTTCATATTGCTTCTGCTGCTTCTCCCATTACTTTAATCACTTTAAGTCCTGAGCTTGATTTTAGTTATCTACTTAAGAAAGACATTATTACATAGTATTTGTTTTTGTGGGCTTTTATTTATTCATGTATTCATTTTATTCAAATTAGGCTTCACGGAAATGCAACAAAAAACTAAAAATAACACATTTCGCTCACTTTGTATGCAGGCACACACGCATTCATGTTGCCACAGATGCCTGCACAAGCACATGTACACATATTCAGTGCACTAGTAACAATGGTTGAAAACTGGAATTGCACACACACATATACACAGTATATATATATAGTATATATATATATACACTATATATATATATACTATATATATGCACACATAGAACATGGTATATGATTTACTTTTGCAAGTGAACTTAATCCAGTGTAAAGTTTAGCTACATCCATTATACTACTCACATTTTAGCTTATAACCATCCAACCATATATTAACTCTTAACTATAATTTTATGATTCACAATGCTTTTACTTATTTTACTTTTGTAAGATGTTGAGTTTTTATTTATTTATACCAGAACATGTTTTGGATCATTTCATTTCAGTACTTTACCAACATGAATAGACAGATGCCACTGGTTTTAATAGATCTTTAACTGAAAGTCCAACTGCAGGCAGTTACTGGGTGTTTCATGGTGAGAATCAACTACTGTGAGTTTTAGAAAACTTTATACTTAGCTGTTTTATAAGGAACTTCAGTTGCTTGTAAAACATTACAGCGTCTAATGACATCTTGCGAGCTTTTGCTTTTGATTTCACATGAAGCGCCTTTCTTATATTATTTTGCCCCGAATGTCTGATGCTGCTTTCAACTGCTCTGTAAACTTCAACGTCTGAGTTAAAAAGATGTTGATGGGACTTGACATGCATTGTGCTTTTGGATAAAAATAATTTTTCTTTTAGACTCGAGCAGCACAAAACTACTTGATTTTTCTTTCTTTTTCAACAGAGTAAAGAGGACAGAGGAAAACTATAATTCATGAACTCATTCAATTCATTCAATAATTCTCATAAGTTATTCACATCATGTGCTGTAATTGAAGTTTTTAATAACTTACTTACAGCTTGTGGCATTATAAACGCATAATAACTTCAAACTGTGTGTAGGATGCCAAGTAACAACAGAATAAGGTACATGAATAATAAATATAGCAACCATGATACCATCAATTGTTGATATGGCTTCCAGCGTCACCGCCCCATAAATGCAATACCTCAGCAACTAAGAAGCTTCGACTTCCCTGATGTATGTATGTATGTGTTTACCGCTTTGGTGGGTTGTTCATTTGTGCTCAGATTGTACTGTAGTTATGATATTTCCAAGTGCATTTGAAGAGGGGCCAGGTTGTGCTCAATGAGATGGTGAAACATGTCATTTCAAGCTTTAAGGTGAGCAGAGTTACCGTACAAAGGGACTAGTTGGATTAAAGCTGTCAATGTAAAACTATTTAAAGTTGGGACAAAGCTCAAGATTATTGAAGGCTACAAAGAATAGATGCAGAACGACTGTTTGCACCAACATGGCGGACAGACGGAGGCGCACAGTGAAGGACTGGACGACAGGTAGACCATGAGTGGAGTCAGGTCGCTGGCTAACCCCCGACATCCGTTGTGTTCCTATCAGAGCTGAAACCAAACATTGATTAATCAGAATCTGCAACAATTTTAATTATTAATTAATCGGATTAAAAAAAAAAAAAAAAAACATTTGTTGCAAAAATGCCCCAAAACATGAATATTTGCTGGTTTTCTCCGTCTTCAAGTGAATAACTCTTGGTTTTGGTCTATTGGTTAAAGCAAAACAACCCATTTGACCATGTGAATTTGAGCTTTGGAAAACTGTGATGAGAATTCTTTTTATTATTTTCTGACATCTAATTGTATTGCCCAATTAATTGATTCATCAAGAAAATAATCGGATGAATGTAATGAAGATGTTGATAGTTGCAGCTCGGTTATAGTTCTACTTCCAAATCTGAAATAGATATTACTCAAAAATGTTTGCCTCCCAACTTGTGAGAACATTTGTGTGAAAAAGGCAAAGAAACAAAGAAAAAAAGAATACCCTTTGGATGAGAAAGATTATTATTATTATTATTATTATTATTATTGCTACTGTCGCCACACTTCCAGACAAAACACGCTCTTAAGAACATTAGAGCTGCAACGAATGATTATTTTTTTATTATCGATTAATCTGCTGATTATCTTTTCCATCAATTCGTTGTTTCATTGTCAAGTAGTTGTTTTGTCTATAAAATATCAGAAAGAAAAATTAAAAAACGCACATCGCAACTTCTCAGACTCCAAGGTCGACTAGTCAGACAAAAGCAGCAAAATCCCATTTAATAAGCTGATATCTTTTGTCAATATTGCTTGAAAAGTGACTTAAATATCCAAATTGTTATCAAAATAGTTGCCGATTTGTTCTTCTCATTTATAAATCGACACATTAATCGCAATGGATGTCCCTGCCAAAATGATGTTTCACAATTTTACTACATTTTTTTGCGACACTTAACCTTTTTGAAATATGTGCAAGATCATTATTCTGCCCTGCCTTCCACTCATCTCTTCATCTCTCTTCTACAAGTGCACCACAAGTTTATTTGGACACATGGCCACTATCAGCCCCACAGTCGCTCAAAGAGTGGATTGAGTCATGACAACCCATTAATCCTCTCCCTTTCTTTCCCCTTTTCGCCGCTTGCTCTCTTTCTCACCTTCCTTTTCCTTTTTCATGTCACTGTGACCTTCCCTCTATCTGCCTGCCAAAGACCCGAGTGCTTCTGGAGTTGCTGTAACAAAGAGTCTTTGAAGAATGCACGCTATGATCCTCCGTCTCCGCAGTCATTTCTTTCCCCACCATGTGCTTGTTGTCGGCCAGGTAAACTGCAGACATTACAGCTGTGACGCGTGCATCGTCTATCTTTATCATATGTCCACCTGATGTGTATTTAGCGCCCGCTCTCCATCATTTTAAACTAGGATTTTCACACATGGCACTTTTTCACCTGCATCCAAATCATCTCTCCCTCCCTCCCTCCCTCTCTCTCCCTCCCTCTCTCTCCTCGTGTTATGTTCATTCAGCTCGGGGCCACTTTTCGCCTGTCTGGCCCACTGAATGGATGGCAAAAATCACCAGTGTGTGAATGGGTCTTTGGTTGGCTTGCTTTGTTAATGGTGTGAGGAGAGGCTGATAGGTAGGACTGCTCAGCCTGCATTTTGTCAGTGCAGGCAAAGAAGCGTACAGATGTGTGCTGCTCGCGGCGGCAGCCGGGGATCAGGACTGTCTCTGTGAATAACAGAAGGTGAAGGAAAAGTGAAATACTGACATCTTGGATTTTAGCCATTACCTCCCCCCCCTCCCTTCTCCCCCACCCACCCCAATTGTCAGCAGCGCGAGCTAAAGCTAGATGGATGTCAAATAGGTTTAGTTGTGCCTTTTCCTCACACACACTCCGTCACACTCCAGGTTTCCTCTCCATCCGTCTCTCTGCGATCCTTCTTGTTCTCTTTCTCCCTCTTGATAAAGTCTGTTTTTGCCTCTGCCGTTACCCCCTCTCTGTATTTTTGACTCCCTCTCTTTCCTCTCCTCTCTCTATCTTTCTTTCTCTCTCTCTCTCTCTCTCTACCCACCCCCTCACTCTTACACCCTCTCTCCCCTTGGTTTTGGTGCATTGCAGTGGCTCCACCACCACATTGGAGACACAACAGCCTTGGCAAACGAGGTCTCTCTTTCTCTCTCTATCACTTTGTCTCTCTCTCCTCTCTCTCTCTCTCTGTCTCTGTCTCTCTCCCTCCCCCTCTCTCTCTCTCTCTCTCTCTCTCTCTCTCTCTCTCTCTCTCTCTCTCACACAAACACACATATGGACAGACACACACTTTCTACTTTCTATTCTCTTGTTTTAGCCCCAATTTCCCATCTCTTTCACTTTCGTACTCTCTCAAGGCTTATCGAGAGCGAGAGACAAAGCCTGGAGAATGAGCTGAACAGTAACCTCAACCATTTCCATATCAAAAAGCTGCACAAGATTTGATATAAAAGGCACAAACCCAATCCTTTGCCCTCATTCTTGCTAGGAAGACTTGCAGATTTCCATATGCACACACCACAGCCTTCAGAAGCCCCGTGCTTCTCAAACGGTTGCAAGGCAACCACCTCTTCAAGTTTCATATGATGGATTGCTCTCTGATTTCTGGGGAATAAAGACACTTCATAGATTTAGGGAGGACAAAGACTTTGTAAGATTCGCTGTTTGTGTCATCTATCACACCTGAATAGACAACCAGGCGAGGGGCACTGTAGGAGGTGACTGTTATTGTGTCATAGCATCAATCCAGCTCAGCTGTCGTTCCTGATCTGCCAGCTCTGATTAAACATATATTTGATGAGGGATTCTTCTCCAGTATCATGTATTCTCAGCTGGATATACCAACAAACCAACGAAAGGATTTCAGTATCACGATGGAACTATAATGATCTCACATCTTTCAACCCCTCTGTGTGATTTTATATGTTTCTTTCAGGTAATGTTGAAACAGACTCTAATTTAAGTTTATAGGCAAAACACATGTTACAACTACAGTACAATACCTTCCACACACACAGAGAGAGAAACAAAACGCATAAATGTCAACCTACTTTTTCTCTCAATTAATTCAAATACAGACTCAACAGGTACATCATTGTCCACCTTGGGCTATTTTAAGAGCATTCATTTTTTCACAGGTGATAATTTGTTTTCTCAAGTGGCATTACCTGCAAAAACGAGGGCTAACACGTGCTTGTGTTACTTATTTGTTAGTCTCTTCTGTTGTTCTTAATCCAGTCTGTCCTTTTTAATCTTTACTCGGTATTAGTTTATAAAATATTAAGGAAGAGGTTGTGAAATTTCCAAACTAACTAAATAGTTTTAAAGGGGAGAATGTAGGCCACTGATTCTACAAATAACATATTGTGTTTTATAACATGAAGAAATGAGGGTTCAATAAATAATACTGATATTTAAGTGTATTGGTTGTGCCACCGAAACACTTGACTAAATATTGTCCTACCATAACCACCTGGACTGCCCCTCCATTTCCAAATCCAATTCAGCTTACTATAAATAGTGATGATAATTGTGAAGAGATACCTATTATTAAATTCAATCCGTCTTTTATATCACTTGAACTGAATATATTTGGCTAGTTTTATTATTACATTTTATGATGGTTATTGAAAAGGATAGGACCAGGGTTTGAAAGTGGGGTGTACAGATCTACTGATCAAGGCAAGCAGGAACAGTATAATATATCACAGTCCCATAATGCTGTACAGTAGTAATGATTCAGTACACCCCAGTATCATTAAGCACAGACAAGGAAGCGGCACATAATGTGTTTTTTCTCAAGGTCTGATCTAGAATCAGATTATTTTTCATGTTCTTAAGGCAGTTAGCAGCAAATAAGCCCACCCCTGCCACAGTAGCATGCAGGACTGGATGAGGCAAACCCTGTGAAGCATCCCTCATTATAATCCGAGCTATTTAAGGCTAACACTCCCACTTGTGAAAACCCAAAGCCGAGCCTATGATTTAGAATTCCATGCATGCGTTATGTAATGCTTTTGTCTTTCATGCTTGAACTCCTCTCCAGGCACAGGCATAGTTTATTAATGAAAGGGATTGCATGATTGGGGGGTTGGTTGTCTATGTGTGTATGTATTTGCATCAGTGAACAATAGTTAGTCGTATCTGTGTGTGCATGCCTGTGTGGGCAGCGAGTGTACTGTATGTGGGTCTGTAGCTGCTCACGTGTGAGTGCGAGTGGGAGGAGATTGTGGGGATTCCTGTGCTCTTGACATGAGGAGCATGACAACATGGCCACCCACGACCACGAAAGGTCAGGGTTTGTCTTCCCTGAAGACGTATAATGGCCTGTCACAGTTTGCACGGATTACCCACTTATGCCAGCTGACATATGTGACATGTGTTATGTGCGCTGACTGAAAGGCCCACAAACAGTAGCCAAGTGGAGACGAATAACCAAGAGTTGTTATTCACTATTGCAGATGACAAAGTCGAATTGTGCTGTTGTACACTAAGTGTTGTTGTCCTGTTTCTTCTTGTGAATTATTCAGACATCCTGTCTTGTTGAAGTTTTAAAATGCAGTGAAAAAAATCTTAAAGGAAAATATGACATCACTTGTCTTTCCGCTCTAACCGCAATCTGAGGTTGCAGAGTAAAGCTGTGTTTGCCTTTTTATCTTTTTAGTTTTTCTTTTTCCGATGGTTAAATAAGGTACATTGTCTTTGTGTGCATGCAGTCTCATTTGTGTTTGTGTAATCCAAAACAAAAACAATGCAGTTCATTTTGTAATTATACAATATCCTGTGATTAATCTATCTTTATCTTCAGATGGTAGTAACATGCAGCAATGCACCAACAAAGGCAGTGTGGAAGAAAACTGCTTGTAAGTAAACATGTATGTAAACAATGCAAGATCTAAACAAGCCCCTTGGAACGGGCCAATGGCCAAACCGTGGAATTACAACATCCAGGGTCCGTCACGTGATGCCATTGGGCACAAAAAGAGTTGACCTAACTGAGACTGAGCTGAATCAACTTCCCAGTACAAACACTTAAATTGGGCTTATTTTAATATTACGTCTTAAAAGTTGTAACATTCCCTAATGGCTAAATCTAGAGTTATTTCCCGAGGCATGATGAACTGCAGTTTATGTTAATGAGTCAAGATCGAGCTGTTGGGAGGCGGGCTTAAAGTACATTTTATACTAAGCAATCGCAAGCAATTAAGTTTGGACACATGTCCTTCTAAATAAAGCGGCTCCCATTTCTGGTTTTGCCTTAAACCAGGAAACATTTGGGGCCAAGCTCATTGCCTTCTTCTGATGAGGCGTGGGGTGGCGTATTTAAATATGAATGTTTTGCAGACTTCAAATACGATTAAAAACATTTTGGGCAGCAGTGGACACACTAGAGTCTGACATTTCTTTCACTGTGGATTTCTTTCAGGAAGTAGATTGCTTCACGAAGTTGTGTGATTGGAGAGCATAGCTAGCAGATTAGAAGTGTGTCTCAAACAACGAAAGCTACACACACAATCATGCAGAGAGTTACGTGGTTAGGGCGTTTTTGAACGGATTTAGGAACTAAAGAAATCTGACGTTTTACCTTGTCTGAGTTTTAAGTCAGTGTCTTAATGCATGTTAGTTTGTTTTTACCCTTGAAAATGATCAAGACGAAATGATTTTGACAGTTCATGAAAGGTTAATGAATTTAATGAATTATTTAAGGCGGAAAGCCTATTGTGTCCGTCGCAGGTCGAACACGCATTGAGTAGACGCTACATACACTGTCTGTTGTCTGAAAGAGAATGAACTGTTCCTGCTAACAGTGACCAAATGTCTACAAAAAAATCGGATCAAGTCAGAAAAAAATAATGCTACCCTCTCTTGCTCATCTTGTTACCTGTATGGATTTACTGACTTGAGTCGAAGCAATGAAAAATTATGTGATTAAAAAAAGAAAAAAAAAGAATTCAAGACAGAACCTAGAAAGGTCGCCCATGTGGAAATGGATTATGTAAACTTGATCAATGGATCGTCGAAGCTTTCACGCCGTCAATCTAGTCCAAGCGCTCGTCTGCTTCTAACTTCTGGGTCAAATTAATACATGCCCCGTGTGCTTGTCAGCAGCTTATGTTGAAGCTGTCATTCGCTATCTCCGCCTGCCTCTCAGCCTAGAAGTGGCGTCCTGTCTTGGCCAGGGTTGGGTTTTAATTGAAATTGATTTTGTCTCCACCGAAGGAAGCTGCTGTAATAGATAGGCAATGTCGCGCAGCCGCCTGCAAATCTCCCATTGCATCCTAATGGCTTTTGAAGGCTCATAAGTCTAGAATAGTCCAAAACAAAGCCTCTCTTGTTAACCTGCTCTGGTGACACACGTCTAGGCACAACAATATACACAGATGCATGTTAGAGCACCAAATACCTCCTTCATTAAGTTACCCGCTATTGCATTTTGTGTTTATCGTCACTCATTTATAGCATCAGTTTGCCTCACTTGCTGTGTAAACATCTAATGAAGCCGTTATTTCGGCTTTAACCGAACCCTTCATTGCTCTCGTCCTGTTACCTTTCTCCTCTGTCTCGGCCTGTCTTCTTTTTTTTTTATAGTGTAACTATTCACCGTCTGTGTAGGTGTGTATCAGTGGAAAATTGCTTCTTCTTTTTTTTTTCTCCCTTCAAGTGGGAAAGTAGTGACGAGGCGTTGCAGTGCGTGGAGGCTTGTCCTTCGGCATTAGGCTTAGATTGGGCGAGTGCAATTGTCCAGGCTGCTTGTGTACACCTCTAATAGAATTGAACCAGACCAATTGAAACCCCAAACTGCTTTCTATTGAGTCAGATGTGAAGGTGAGTGTATTTATCACTTTTCCTACCACGCTGAAGAGAAAGCCACTTGCTCTACCTCATACCAGGTGTTATGCTCCCGGAGGAAGGTCGAGACTGCAAATACCAGTACCATGGGTGCTGCCACTGGAGCCGTGTCGCCATTGATGGGTTTCCACCCCGACACCTTAGCGAGCTCAACACAAAACCGCTCTTTCTTCACGGCTAAAGGTCTTGTCAGCCCTTATCTCCTACACAGCCCTGTGCTATGGATTGGACAGTTAAATCCCAATAGTGGTCAAACATTTAGTTTTCTCGTTCCTGCGAGAGCCTTTGGCAGAAAGAAATCCCTGTAACGAGAGCTTCACATTTTCTTCCTCTCGGCTTTCTCGCCCGTTATTCAGAGAAGGAAACCAGCGGCAACGTCACAGTGTGCTATTAATGGATGTGCCTAGGATGCCGTGTAGTCAAGGAAACCATTTAAAATAGATGTTTATTTATTTATTTATTTTTTACAGAGGCAGGTTTCTGTGCGCTCCAAATGGGACTGAGATGAGTGATGCATGTGAGAAATAAATCTTGACAAAACGGTGTTTTCTTGATATTTAAAGAAGTTCACGAGAGCTCCTGAAGATTTCATTAGCGCTCGATGGCTTAAGAGGGTTCAGCGGAGTTCCTTTTGCCGGTCTGATTTGGCTTCTCCTTGGCAGCGATTGAGATGTGGGAGAATTACAGAGTGATTCATCTCACTACTGTGGTATCTGGCTCAGTCATCAAGCAGCTGTACACAAAGTAGCCTACTCTCATCCTGTGTGTAGGATCCCGGCTCACACGTCACACTCTGAGAGCTGCACCTTCAGAAAAAAACGAGAGGTATTTTGTTCCGTCTGTGTAAAGCCAGCGGAGTAATATCAAGCTATTGCTGTGGAAAATTAAATGAGATTTTTATTTATTGGGAGATTGCATCTTTCTATCGGATAATGTTTTTATTTATTTATTTATTTTTTTCTATATATCTAAAATGCTTCATACCCAGTTAAGGTAAAACCTTAAAAAAGTTTTTTTTTTTTATTTATTATATTTTCCTTACTGCCTAATCTCTATAATGTTGTGCCCTCGGCTGCTGCTCAAGAATATTTCATGTTGCAATTACTACTCCCATGCTATTTAAATACTCGTGTTTTTTTGTATCCCACATATGTATATTGCAGTAAATTTCATGCCTCAGACCTTCCACCAGCTCCCCCTTAGGCTGTGTTTATCACCCCTGAACAAACACAAGTTAATTAATGAAAGAATAATTAGCAGAGCTAATTAGTGAGCTGTTAAAATCTCTGAAAGTGCGTTCGTCCGACTCGGACACTAGTCCTCACACCTCCAAAATAATTTGGTTTGTGCTTTCCCCTTGTGAATCTATAAGAGGCTTATGCATTTGCCAAACATTGATTTGATATTCTCTGCTGACACGTGCACGCTGTGATGGCCATGCTTGTAATCCTGTTGGCTAAATATGCTTAGCTGTGAAAGCAGATTAAGACATGGCTGTGTTTTCTTGGCCAGATATTCCCAGTGGCCCGGGTGATCTAAGCAAGAGCTTTGAAACATCTGTCCAGTGTTGTTGTGTTTAAACATTTATACCTAAGGCTGAGGTTCAATCAAGGCAGCATGTTGGTTTCCATAGTACGAGGAATATAAGCATTACTCATGTTACTGTTGTTAATTTCAGGCTGAAAGGCACCCCTTATAATTTACCGTATTTCCTCCTAATCATCAGATTCAGACAATTTCTTCAACATCACTGGCTGCAGGGCGAAGGAACGGTTAGCCGCTACTGCAGCATGACTGTTCATAGTGCAGATTTACCAAAATGTATTATTGGCAAGTTATGTGTAAAATGATACATTTTAGAAATGATAAATTGCACCTACTTTAAGTGTTCTGACTTTGCCAAATAAAGATCTGAGATAACTATCTTTATTTTATAGGTATTTCAATTTAATTCTATTTTGTGCCATCATTAGTGTTTGTTAAGAACAGCTAGTAATTAGCTTAGCAGCTAATTACAAATGGTTTGTACATATTATATTATAAGGGAAAATTGCAATAGGTCTGGACATAAATCAGCTAAAAGTCGATTAAAACCATAAACAAGAACATGCTGTTGAAATGGCTTTTTCTAAAGTGTGTCACATCTGTAGCAGACTGATGGGTATAAGACCTTGCAACCGACAAAGACTAACAGCTGCCTCTATCATCTCTATTTGGCTCTATCAGACGGTTTCCTGTGACCAGTTTTATCATAGTTTAGACTGCCAGGGGCTTGACTGTCGGGCAGGCAAGGTGAGAGCAGCATGCCTGGTAAAGGCTACATAAGGCAGAGGGGAGGGGGAAGAGGGCGTAGCTCTGGCAGTGGGCACCACAGCCTGGCACACAAGCAGCCAAGTGGAAAAGGACAGTCTGGTGAATCTGGGGCTGGACAGTGATGTACAGTGGGCTGATTCAAGAAACCAAAATAGGTTAGCACCATTTGGTTAATGACGTAAAGGAGTATCTTCTCGAGAGTTAGAAAAAGCAGAACAAAAATCATGTTGTTCTACATCATTCGTGCAAATACACACACACACACACACACACACCCACCCTTTCATTCTGTGTAAATACATAATGCAGTTGGATCTTATTTGGTCAACGATCCGCATACAATTTTCTGACTTATCAGTAACCATTTTATACCAAAAGTGCAAGCACAGCTGAACCTGCATTGCTCCCCAGACGAAAAGCGGACCATACTAAGTGTAAAGGATTGTCAATAGATATCCGATTACTCACAAATGTATCCTCACAAATCGGGATTGAAAGTCAAATGCTAATGTTTCATCTTGTCGGATCACATCAAACATGATCAGAGCCAGCAGGGCTCCCTGGCATCTGAAAGAAATCCCTCAACCCTTACTTACAGTACATTAAAGACACGGTCCATAAATATGGGATATCAGCATGGGGCCAGTCATACAACAGCCACGAAAAAAGAGGAAAAAAAACAAACATTGCAGCAAATCCATGCTGTGGTATTTACACATGCGACACAAAGATGAAACAGCGAGGAAGATGAGAGAGCGAGGGAAGGGGAAAAAAAGCGAAGGAAAGAGAGATACAGAGACTGGCAGACCAACTGCTTGCTATATTGGACAGGAGTGCCGTTGCCATGGCAACCGGCAGCCCTCGATTGGTATTTGGAGCAGCGAGTGGAATTACTGCAGAGGATTTGATGTTCAGTACACATCTGGGGTCAGCTAATATGGCGCTACAATCAGCTACTCCTTTGCTCGCTCCACACCGCGCTCGCAATCCCTTGTTTGGGACACAGCGGCTGGCACCCGAAGCCAACGGCGTTAAAATCTCTCACCGAGTGCCAGATTAACCGACGGTTCTCTTCATCCTGGCAGATGTTTGTGCTGCTAAGTACAATGTCAGATTGGCAAATGTAAAAAGAGCATGTGTTGTGCTAGTTTTACCCATTATAGGCTTTGTGAAAATGTATGTTTTTCTTCAAATTCAAGGTCAGACTTTATATGAACGCAAACAGCAGAAATACAGTTACATATTTACGAATATGTTGTTTTCACTGTCATGAGAACCTTGGGAGATTGAATGAGGATATGTGTTTTTATCGTCAATGTACAGTGGTCTTTTGGATGTGTGTTTGCCTCTTGCTCGGTGTTTAATCTGATGAAATATGACAGCTGTTTAGCCACAGAGGGCATTCCTCGACAAGACGCAGCACAGTGGAGCATGCACATTGATTTTAGAACATAAAAAAAGAAGAGGAACTTCTGCGTCAAAAGTCGCTGTGTTGAATATAACATGTTTTTAATCACAATTCTATTCACTCCCAACATATATTTAAGGGGGGGATGAGCTTGTCTCTTTCTGTGTGATGTGGTTCAGCCCTGTGTACCTGGGCTGCGGTGCGAGTAAAAGAAGGGATGTTTTCTTAGACAGCGAACAGATGGGGGGGGGGGGGGGGCGCCATCGCTACATTTAGTTACTTGATGTATTCACAAGAGTGATACCAGATGCACGAGGCGACCCCTTTCTGGAGGTCTATTTTGCAGTACATTGTGTCCACTAACTATTTCTTGGGGCTGGAGGGTTCACTCACCTCTAATGTAACTTCAGATACTGTGCTTCAAATGAAGGGATACTGTCATTGATCGCTTAAACGTCATTAGAATCGGCTCACATTCCCACCTGCGGGCAATTTAAATTATACACATGCATGTGTTTCGTGACTGTGGGAGGGAGCCGGAGAAAACCTCCACTCCACACAGCAGGAACTCTCCTGCTAACTACTGAACCACACGCCACTGTTATACACTGAACCTGCAATACCTTTGCTTTATGAATGTATGATATTTATAAAAAAAAAAAATTTAAAGTAAAGAAAGAGGATGGTGATATTCTATATTTCTCTTTTTGGTCATTAATAACTCTTTTCTTCTGTGCCTCTGGACACGCCACGGACATCAGCTTTACAAACGTAAAAATTAGGCCAGTCTTCCATTTATATCTTTTATGGCAGGGAACCTTGGGACCATTTAGGTGCTTTTACTAAATGATCTATTTTATTTTATTTTATAAAACTACCAATATACAGGAAATGACCTAATGACCGCCAATGCGTGTATTTGCAGTTTGGTTTGAGAGATTCTGTCAGCATTTATTTCGCTAGTACCAGCCGGCAGTTGCTTAGTATCTTCATCCCTTACATAGCTGTAGATGTTAACTTATCGAAACTCGGTGGAAAAGTTTCACTGCCCTGTGCTTCGTCCGAAAAACATAAGAAACAATCTCAAAACGAAAGCTCGCCGTCTTGTTTTGGCGGTGACTCACACAACACTACGGCGTATGTGCCAGTAAAAAGATCCATTGTGCTCCACATCCGCTACGTCTTGAATGACCGGAGAAATCTAAATATGTCGGACTTCAACAGATTTTCCCGATTAATAAAACGGTAATTACCGGACAGCGGAAACCATGTGTTGCATGTTCCTTGTAGTTCCCACTGTAGCTTATCTGAAGTCACTCGCACATACACCAATAGATATTCGCACACCAAATGTGTATTAATTCAAGGCTGAAAACTGTCCCCAACAAATGCACATTTACTCCTGTTTGAGTATTTTCTGAAAACTACAGTGCTCAGCTGTTTTAGGACACAAGACACAAGGACACAAAAAATGACAGTAGATATTTCTGTGAGGACCAAATGGCACAGACTGGCTATCAGAAAGTAAAGGCGGATACACACACTTGTGGTTTTAGTCTCTTCATGACCTTTTCATACCGTGAGAAAAAATAAAGTTGAGTAAGACCTTGTCCTTTTACTTCCCTGCAAGATATTGACAATATCTTTTATTTTGTCCTTCATCCTTCACCAAACATCTCTTCCCTCTCTCCTGCATGCTTCCCTCAGTGATCACAAAGCAGGCTGAAAGATCTGATGTAGGTTTAGTGAAATCACAAATAACCCAAACACCCATTTTTAGAAAAAAAAAGTATTTTGAAACCACACACTTCCAGCTGTGCCCACGAAAGCAACGGCAGAGCTTTTTTAGCATCGTCTTGTAGCCTTTGCGATTTGATAAACAAGCTTCATATATTTGTGTAATGATGTTTTTCTGTGCAGGGCATACTCCACTAAACAGAACTTTGAATAATTAGATTTTTTAAATTTCAAAGCAAACGCTCTTCTCTCTCTATCGCTCTCCCCATTTCTTCCCCGGTTTAAACTTTTCTCTTTGGCTCCCTTCAGTCTTTCTACTTGAGTTGATAAATCTGCTAAAAGGGTTCAATGTCACATCGGCATTGTCATTTAAATATTTGAATGTAGGTTTCACTTCAAGCAGGAAAAGAGGATAGCAAGCACTTTCAGTCCATTTTTAGCCTCTGGTTGTAGATCTGCACCACTTTAACACCCTTCGCCACACACTTTCCCTTCCCCCTTACTCACATGTGCATGCTATTACTATACACTAGGGCACTTGGGCGCACGCACACACACACACGCTTATATACTATAGACCTGCAGAAGAGATTTTTATCAAAGCCTTTGAAGTCTATAAGCCACAATGTTCCAGAAAATAATTAGGAATAAGGAAGAAGAAGAATGTGATGATTTAGGAACGACTGGGCTCGAATTAATGCAGCCAACCTGACCATAAATGGATTTTTCTCCGTCTTCAAGTGCTTCATAATCTCCGGCAAGACCCATTCACTGAAGAGCACCATGAGAGACCCACATGCATACCCACATCATTTTTATTAAAGACATTACGATTATTGCGCGCCACTTTCATAGATATGTACGGACGCATTATGCTTGTAGAAGCCGTCCACCCTGCAGAGCTGAATTGGCAATTAGCAAGGCGTTATGGTCAATCCGATTGTCAGTCAAACAACGGGCAGCGTGATTGGTCCACCTTTTTCACTGAGACAAACTCTCCATTGTCTTGTTGTCTTATCAAGAGACAGGGTGATTAGTTTAGAACTGAGTGGCTGCAACATCTCCCCCATCATTTTTGTAAACTGAGCAGGGTAAACAAACTCATTCAGCAACATAATGCTCGTGGCAATCAATTTTCGACAAGTAAAGCTCAAACAATGCGCTGCTGCTGCTGCTAGCTTTCAATAAGGAACTCTGGCTTGAACACGCTGTCATTGTTGAAATTGACATGGATTGGGTCCCCCCCCCCCCCCGCCCCCCTCATTTTACTGGACTGATATATTCTTGTAGGTTGTAGGAATTTTAACCCCAGGCCAGAGTTTTATGGAGGAAGGGATAAAAAATAAATAAATAAATAAAAAATGTAAAAAGGGGGCTCTACATCAAACACAATGTTACATTTGGTCACGCAAGAATTTTTTTTTTTCTTTCCTTCAGGGTTGTGGAGCCAACAGACTGACGCTTTCTTCATGTATATTGCCTTGTCGGTATCATGACCGCCTGGTCATTTTAGGTAATGCTCATAGAGCCATTTTCATTGACCGGAAATGAAATTAAAGTGCGTGCTGCCTGTTGAATTTATAGAACAAAATGTACCTGTATTGATGCACAGTACGGAGTGTCTTAGACAGATCTGCAGGGATCCGTGTTACACAATGCCTTTCTCCCCTGTGTGAATATTTGATAGAGAGAAAGAGCTTACTGCATATCCCTGTGTCTCTGTGGATATAGTGGGGATAAAAGCCTCACATTTCTCCCCTTACTCCACTAAGACCCAAATGGTTTTGTAACGCTCTCTGTTCTGCGGTCTCGCATGAGTTATGGCATGTTTTTTGACTTATCCTCAACCCTCAAATATTGACATTTCTTAATATAAACAAGTGTGGAAAAAAAAAAAGACCCAACATCGTTTGTCATTGTCATTTTAGAGACTCGATGGGTAATGAGAAGGCAGAATTCCTGTAATTAATTCAATTATTATATAAGTGAAACTCTCTACACCCCACTCCTCGTCCCTCCTCCTCTGTGTATTATTCATCATAGAGGACTCCTGCCCTGCTTCCCCGGGCTATTTTTACCCAGCATGTCCGTCACATTAACTGAGAGCCCCAATCCCCTGCTGCTCCCAACAGCAAGCCTCCCTCCATCTGGATCATGGATTACATCCCTCGTTTTCTACCCTTTCTCCTACTCTTGGTACCTCTGAGCCCCCCCCCCCCCATCTTTACATTCCTCCATCTCTCGTTTTATCCCCACTTCTGTTTCTTCACCACTCCACTAACCCTCCCGCTCTTCACTCCTGTCCTCCTTTCTTGTGTCTTTCAATCATTCATATTAGTGTTCCCAGTCCCCCGGGAATAGTCGCTACACGGCTCTTCAGAGCGCATTCATCGCCCGCCGAGCTGGTGTAACAGCGTGGCTGACATACTACAGGACCCAGCCACTCTTTCAGCCACACAGTTTCATTGTTTTGAGTCAAATCCTGCCTGGTATCACCAAATGCAGTCAACGCACAATTTAAAGCTTAACATGCGTAGACCTGACGCACAAAATCTCCTTTTTAAAAGTGGCATGCTTTTTATACGTCTTCCCAGGAGATGACGTCATACAATCCTGCCATGTTGAGATGAAGTTTAAACTCACCTTCAGCTGATGTGTACTGTCTGTAAACAGCATACAAACCTGACATGTATGCTGAGCTGGCTTGATCCCAATAGTAATAATAATAGAAAATAAAACTTTTGACAGCCGATAATTACTATTTATATTTTTGGTTTAGAATCTTATTAATGTTTGGTTTTATTAAATGTTTTAGTACAATTTGTTGTTTATGATTCATTCTTGGTTCAATATGTAGATGTAGGTCTGAGTTCATTTTCGTTATTCATCCACATTCAAAGAGGAGAGTTGTAGAAGGTGCAGTGTGTAGTGTGGGTATGATAGACAAATGCTGTAGATATATTTAGTCTGCAATATAATAATCACACGTTGACCCAGGAATGACAATATAGTAAAGAGAAGATTTAAAATGAAGAGGTGGAAAGGCATCGTTTAATAAAAAGTGGTTTTCCATTTCGTAATATTAGAGCCTCTATTGATATCCTCTCTCCAAAACTTGCTGAGCTCCCAAGCAGGACTCGGAAGTTAAGCTTTTGGCTTTACCGACTCCTTTTTTTCCTTGTTTTTTTATTTTTTTTGACAATTATAACCAGTTTTCTAAAAGGGAATTGCAGGGTACAAACTGCACACAAACAAAAACAAACGGTCCTTGTTTCGCTCTCCGCCTGGGAGTCGTGCACAGGCTACAAAACCAAAGTAGAAAAACTCCTACATTTTTGTGAAATATGCTCCTTTGCTGTATTCACAGTCAAATGAGAAGCTCATCATCAGTTTGATTGGTCCAGGATGTGTTCAGGCTAGTTTGGCTTCAGAGACGTAACGGCTATCAAAATAATAATAATAATCTCTAATAATAATAATATCTTCGTTGTGTGGTGGCTCCTTCAAACGAGGGCACGCATGTCCCCAGTCTCCTCCTCTCCCCTCTTGTTTACTCCGTGACTAATGAATGCACTTCATTTGTTTATAATTAGAGTTCAGAAAGTCACATGTACAGGATGATGCCTCCGCGTACAGGCTATGTGCTATCATACAAACAAATCAAATCAGGTTGACTTTGGTTAGATTTGACACAATTTAACTGATATGTGCAAAAGTGCACTCACAAATGTGCACTCGCAAATGTGCACACAAGTGCAGCCAAATGCATATACTTAAATTGTAATATTTATTTAAAAATTAAACATTAAAGTATATTGCAAGGCTTTTTAGAGTTAACCCTTCTAGTTATTTCAGTTAATAAATGTTTATTTTCAATGGAACACCGAGTGCAACTCCTGAAATATTGAATTTATGCAGCCCTCGTGACAGTCCTTCAGGACATTTTTACATAAAAGCAATCCTAGGGTACGATGTCATTTAATTTCCAACGAGTTCCCTATCCCTCATCAAATAAACAGGTCCTCCTCTGAGATCCAGAGCGCGCTCATTACTGGTGGTTATGTTTCAGTCTCAGAAAATGAAGTGCTCGTTCAGCAGGGTCCCAGGCTATTGCAACACATTTTTTTATTTCTCATTTAAGCCCATTTCCCCTCAAGGTAGCGAAGATAATATTTCGCAAGACCCATGAGGTGACATCATCCCAAAGAGCTCCAAAAAAATCTCTGGTAGCCATATTTGTGCTATTTCTGAGCCTCTGCAGAACATAACCTGTTTCTGCACTTTGTGAATGTATTCAGTTGGATGCAACGTGCACTCCAGCCCTTAAGATTAATGGGGTATGATATCGTGCACACTGAGCTGACAAATAGCTGTGATTACTAAACGGCCCACTGAGAAAAGTAGTGTTTGCTTTTTATTCAGAAAATGGCAGCGTCTTGTGGATCTAAAGGCTTGTTGATGGAACATGCAGGATTGTCACTTTAGTCTTTATTGATCTTGAATTACAATATATATTCTCTTGAGAAGGAGTGAACTACCACCTGAAGAGGAAGCTGACACGACGCTTAATCTGTTGTGCCTCCAGCCAATTATTCCTTCCAGGATGTGTACAAACTCATCAGAAACTCTTCAAATCTAATTCTATTGCAAATTTTTGGTCTTTTTTGTCATATCGTCATATATTGTCATATCGTCATATATTGAGATAAAATAAGAAACCAAAAAAAGGCAATTTATATTTTCTATATTTTTTGTTTTCATGATTGCGCCCCCTAGTTTTGCATTAATTCTTACGAGTACAGTTATTTCTTTCATAAATGTTTCCATTGTTTCCATACAACCAATCAAATCGCTTCATTTTCAAAAGGAGCATTTCTGATATTTCCGCAAAATACCTTTTTTCTTTCTTTTTAATAATCAAAAAACTATTGACAATACATTAAAAAAAAACTTGTTATTTTGTCTGCAAAAAGGAAAGACTAAATGGGATTTCAGTTGAACTCTAAATGTGGTTAAATAATGTACCACGCTCAGACCACGTCAGATTGTCACTCGAGCATCCGTCCGTCTTTCCCACAGTTACACAGCGGACGAGCGTGTTTCAATAATCTGGTGGTCATCCAGAATTCATAGAACTGTAGTTGCCTATTAATTCTTGTTTTAATATATTTTCCGGTTACATCATGACCTGCATTTTATTTGCGTAACCTGAGGAGTCTCCTTGAACTTCAGTGATGGCTGGTTGGAGGCTTCAGCAGGTGCAGCCGAGGCAGTAGAGGGAAGAGTAGTGTGAATGTGCTCGGGGAAAATGTAGATTTGTCCCAAACCCTGTAAATCTTTTTCAGCACTGCAAACCACTAGTTTACTAGTCCTAGTAGATTTTTTTTTGCACATTTTTTTCATTTTGTTTACGGGGCAGAATTGCATCATTTTCTTTTGTAGCTTATAGATTGGGACCAGAATCAAAAGCGACTTTACATATATGGTATTATACCAACTGTGGATTCAGTGTTGAGTTACTCGTTAACTTCCGAGTAATGAAGAAGGTTTGGGGCTGAACAAAACTCGGAGAAGCAGCTTTGTCACTAAAATGAGAAAAAGATGGTCCACCTTAACGTTTAGTCCACCTTAAGTGAGCCTGGGACAAAAAGGTGATGCTAACCCCCTTCACTTTAACTAGCAGGTGGCAAGAAAGACACGTCAACCTGTCTTGGGTCTTGAGGAATTGTGGCATTTATTAATCGACAAATAAACTGTACACACACTGCGCAGCAACACACAGCTATAACGCTATAACTGCTTACCTCATACTCACCGTCTCACTCTCTCTCTCTCTCTCTCTCTCTCTCTCTCTCTCTCTCTCTCTCTCGACAGCACGCTTGCTAACGCCACACAAACCTACACACTGAGTTGCTCCTTTTTAAAGGAGTTTGCTACTTGTATAACACACTTTAGTGAAAAAAACATCTTAAAAATACACTGGTGTAAACCCTGTTTTAATAGCATCACAGCCTTGCCTGGTTCTTTGTACAAACACCCTCCTATATGTGACAGATGCGAGCGCAACAAGGTAAAGGCTCTTGCGGTTTTCCTCTTTACCACTTACTACATTACGTCATCGTCTGTTCCTTGATGCTCTTTTCTTTTTTCCTCCTCCGCTCTCTTCGACTCTGTCCCCCTTTCCTGTCCACTTGACTCTCTTTAGCGTCCTTCATTGAGCTGCTACCCTCCACCTTCTCAGCCTCCCTCCCTCTCCAATGTCCTTTCTACTGCACACACTTCACATTAACTTACATTCTCTTCATTTGACTCCGTCACTTGTTCTGTCACCTCGGCCCGCTCCTTCAAACCCCATCTCCCCTTACCCGCTGACTCAGCAGCTGGTTTCTGAGGTTGTACCAGTTTGTGTGTGTCAGGTGGGAACAGGTGACGCCGCAGGCTGCAGGCTGACCTCACTGTGTCACTTTCACTCCAACTCACATCAAGTTTGTTTGAGACGCCGCCCTCTCTCCTTGAGGCTCCTTTCAAGCTTGTATGAGCTGCATGAAAAAAAACAAAACAGAAAAAGCTAGCTCGAGGCAGAAAATACTGGCACCCACCCTAAGACTCACTGTATATCTGTTTCTTTTTGTTTTTTTTTTATTCATGCAGTCTATTTTGTGATGTGCAGTCTTTGATTAATGTGTAATGCTCAGGTAGTATAATCCTTATATTATAGCTTTTAAAGTTACAATCCAACATTTAGGATATTCAAATAATATTGATCTGATTAGATTTAAAACCGCACTGGCGCACAAATATGTGCGGGGAAAACTGAGAGGATTTGGGATTTATGAATTAATAGAAGCTGTAGAAATGTCTTGACCTCTCCCTTTTACCTCCTGACCCCTCTGAGACGTAGCACACACACACACACACACACACGCACACACACGCACACAGATAATGCAGTGTGACAGAGTAAGTGCTAACAAGCGAAGCGACGCAGGGAGTGTTCAATCTTCCCCCTGGGTATCAGAGTCAAATGTAAAACAGAATGCCATAACGTTCACATTAGCGTTACATTATATTCACCTCCTCTCATGAAACATTCATCCTCTCTAAATATTGCATATGTTGGGAAATTTTGTTGATACATCAACCTCCTATGAATAATTGATTCCCGCTCAGTTATCCTGTTATAATTTGCAGAAAGATATCAGCCAATAAAGCCAAAAGCTATGGAAAAAGCGCCTGTAGAAAATTATAGAAAAGTTGTATTTGCACCAAAATACACACAGTCATAACCCTGAGATTCGTATGCCAGGTTTTTTTTTTTTCATCCAAGCAAGGGCAGTAGTTTAGTAAAACATGGCACAAAAAAAACTGAAAAAAAAGGACTTTTCTTGCAATGTTAAAAAGAATCTGCACCTGGATACTGAATTTCAACCAAAAATAGTTTCTTTCGCTTTGGCCTTTTACACAAAATGTCACTGTAAGTTAACACATTTTTTTGATATATTGCTAATAAAACAAACTGGACTGTCAACACAACCTCGTTCAGAGTCGTTAAAACATTTAACATTAGACATTTTTTGCAAGCTAGTTTATGTAATCGGAGCACTTCTCATTGATCAGTAGACTAAAGCTTTTTACTGCCACTTGATATGTTGTCGTCCTCCTACAGCAGGAAGCCCATTAGTGCACACAGCACACAGGAGATATGAAGCATCAATATGTGAGCTCTGATGAAATGCTCCCAAAAAGTTTTAAGCAGGAAGGCAGCCACGTCAAACTGTTTTGACACGGCATTTAATTAAAGCCTGTAGTTTGCCTAGAGCCATTGATAATAATGTGTGTTTACTGAAGCTTTCTGTGTCTGCGGCTTCAGTTTCCTAAATACTGTAAAGTTGATACCAGTAATTAAATAAGTAGGCAATGTTATTCTTGTGTTTATTTATGTTTTCTTGGCAACAAGTCTTCCAAATTAAGCAACAAAAAGAAATATTTGTAATTACCCTCCGGAAGTGATCTGATGCCTCCATCGTCAGGACGACTTTCTGTGTCAGTCCCCGAACCACTGTATGAAAAATGAAAACCGTTTACAGCTGAATTTTAAAAGAATACTCCACCAATTTAGCATTGCACTCCTATAATGTTGTTGGACTCACGATGGACAATTACAAAAACTATAAAGTATCAAAATCAAATACAGCAGAACCAGAGGTCTTTTTTTTTTTATTTCACACATTTATTGCACACATTATTGTTGGCAGTCCACATTCCCCACAATGCATTCTCCCACGGACAGTTCAGTGGGGGATTGTTATGCTTACAACTTTTTTACATAAAATATGCAGTAGTACTCCCAAAGACCTGCAAACAGACTTTGATGTGTTAAATTAACACTGATGTGAAGTCCCAAAATCTATAAATTGATCAAGATGCAATTTACATGAGATCATTTCCCATCAGCACTTCTCAGCAGTCATTGTGGTGTCAGCTGGTGTAAATGATAAAGTAAGGCACAATCCAAGTACATACACTAAGTATGTGCCAGCCTTGCAGTAACCCGGCCAATTATGTTACCCAGCCAGCCAACAAAGCAACCTTTACAGGCAGAAGATAGCTTCCCAAGATATAGCACTGTTTTTTTTTTGTTCTTTTAAATCTTGTTATCTTCACTCTAAATTACTAAATCAGAGGAGTAGAACCAGAGAAAGTCCTCAGTTCTCAATGTCCTGTGTGTGTGTGTGTGTGTGTGTGTGTGCTTCCTGCTCCATTGGGCAGATAAGATTACAGCATTTCGATTCAGAAGACTGTCAGACAGTCTCTCACGTCAAGCTGACTAGATCTTCACTGCACCTGTGAAAACCTCAGCAGCACTATATCAACAACATGCTGCTGCAGCCTTATTTTCTTTTTATTTGTGGACGCGGTAAAGACCTGCTGTGATTTCTTCAGCGTGCGACTTCAGTTCCACTTTAGTTTGTTGTGTGTGTTCAAATAGCTGCTGCATACGTAGCAGCTGTATTGACTAAGTTTACAGTTTGTTGGCCGCAGAAAATTGAACAAAAGCCCCATTGTGCATGTACAGCCTCAGGCTACAGAGGTACAACAGGGATGAGGGAATACAATGTTATGTGGGTGTACCAAGTTTGAATCCCACTTAATACAAGTTTAGTATTTGGTTTAAAATAGAAAAGCAAAACTACAAAATGACACACTATTACAAAAATAAAGACAATGTTTTGACAACCTCTTTGTGTCACAAAGAAGATATTACTGGTTGTCGTCTTCACAAGTGAATTTTCCTTCAGGTTTTACTTATTCCCAGCATCTTCTCTTACAATAAAGTCAAAGTCTTTGGTGCTGTTTGCACTGAAAGAACGGCGCCATCCAACTATTTTACAG
This sequence comes from Bovichtus variegatus, assembly GCA_943593645.1. Taxonomy (NCBI): domain Eukaryota; kingdom Metazoa; phylum Chordata; class Actinopteri; order Perciformes; family Bovichtidae; genus Bovichtus; species Bovichtus variegatus. The sequence continues at coordinate 9,116,415 of CALSCE010010723.1, forward strand.
CAGATTATCAGCAAAAGCCAGCGTGCAACGGAGGCTTTTGGTTTTCTTTTGACTGACTCAACCCTAAATAGAGCCATCTAATTATTTAGTTTCCAATGATACTGTTCATCCCGACATATACAGTTTGAACTTACGAGAAATGCAGTGTGGACGCTTGTGTGGTGAGTTTCTCAACGATCTTTGAGTTGAGATATATATGTATATATATATATATATATATATATATATAGTATATATACGTTATTTTATTTCTACAATTTTTATTTTTTTTATTTTTTTGCCAGTGATTATGATAAATGATTGTGATTCTTTAGTGTAGCCTCCAAAAACAATAAATAGCATAAATGAATGATTGAAAAACGTTGAAAGATATTGACACGATGTCACTATCCAGGGTACTGAATATGTGAGGTGACACACTGTCAATGTGTGACTCTTTCTACACTTGAATCCAGTAGTATTTCTATAACCTGAAATGATCCACCTCCCTGATATAGTCTTAATTCTATCAGCCACGGGCCGAGCTGTAATCTTATTATCTGTTGTTAACAGAGTTGGGGTTGGGTGGGGGCTTGGCAGTGATGGGAATCTCCACAGGGCAGATTACCTCTGCATTATCCACTCAGAATAGGACATTATCACCTATCACAAGCCAGAGGTGTCAATTGATCCAATCAGATTGTCCCTCTAGTGATGCGGGCCACTCCCATCGCCAGTTAATTATAGAGAAGACGAGACAATTTACCTCCGTGGGTCGAGCTGGTGCAGCCTGCTGGTCTGTGGATGTACTGCACGTTGCTCCACAGCTGAACAACGTGCTTCATGTGAGACGTCTGACCTCTGTGAAGGTTGAGTGTCACTTCACTTTGTGCTCAGTCACTTCCAGATGTAAGCAGCAGCTGCTACTCAGATACTGCGACTAACAGGGAATCCATGAGTGTTTTTCATGAATAGATATTAAAGCTCAGCCTTGTTAACAAGTCTTTCAGTGACTTTTTTTTTTTTTTTAAGTGTATTGAACTTCCAACAAATCTGCTGGACGTCAATCATATATTTATCTGCTTTATCTTTAATACTTGGACAAATTTTCTTCATTTAAAACATTGTTTTGGGTCACAAGATTTTGAACCTCTGTGATCTTATATAAGATGTCCTTTTGCAAAAGTCTTGAAGGGCAATTCCAGCATTTTTTCAAACTTATTTTCATATTTTTTATTTTTTACCATTTTGCGTGATGGATCAAGCACTATGTATATCCCCTTAGCTTCTATGTTTTCTTCATTTGGCCTCAAACAACCATTTGAATGGATTTATGTGTTTATTAAAATAGAAGTTTATTTAGCGGCTTGAGCTCCTTGCCGCTAAATTTGTTGTTTTGTCAGGGTTGCAGTTCCAAATCTCTACAACAGAGGTGGCAAGTGGAAAGTTACATGACTCAAAGTCAGAATAGGCACAATTATGAGAACAACACCACTGTTAAAAAAAAAAAAAATGCTGGGATTTTTCTTTAAAACTGCAATCACTAAAAAAAATATGGCCACTTGGGAGCAGCAGAAACTAATCTTTAACACAACACTGACATATCATCACCTTTTAAGTTGATAGGGTGAACTTGTTAGCAAACAGTTGCTTATTTACACATCCAGCAGTTACAGAACATTATCATTCATTTGCAGTCGCGTCTCTGGCCACTTGATGAAAGTCAGTCCAATATTTACTCTGTTTTAGCTCTGTTTTAGCTCTGTTTAGCTCTGTTTTAGCTCTGTTTAGCTCTGTTTAGCTCTGTTTTAGCTCTCTTTAGCTCTGTTTTTGGTTTCAACCAACCTCTGAGGAGTCAAAACAGTAAAGTTGCGCATGGAAAGCTAAACAATGAGCTGAAACTGGCTATAAAGCTCCACAAACCTTAGGTGCACTGCAGATTCAGGTGATAACTCTCTGTAGATCAACCGAGCCCTTTTATCACATTGTTTTCACGTTGTCATTTGATACATTATTATAAACATTGATTATAGCCGCTTTAAGGGTTGGGTGTGGCGGAGAGCCACCACGGGACAAAGATAAAGAAGTAATCCTTCAATGTTGTGGTGAGCTTCAAATGGAGTGCATGATCCTGTCCTTATTGATCAGCCATATCGTGCCACTTGGCTTCCCATCCAGTTTTGTGACCACAAACACAAAGTACAATCCATTATTAATTGTACTTTGCTGCCAACAGAAAGAATAAATGACAAAACATCCATGTGCATAAAAAAAACAAAAAAAATCCATTTTGGTACGTCCGTCATAAAGAAAAAAAGAGTGTTTGATGTTTGATTGCCTGTCATGCTGAGATATTGTCCAAGTGGAATACACAGAAACCACATACATAACAGCCACATGCAGATAATAGTCTTGGTCTCTGCAATTGCAGCTCAGATTTTCAAATGCTTTGGCTGCTTTTCTTTTGCGTTAAATTGTAGTAGCTGAAAACTGGAGACCAAAACAAAAAATAGTCACAAACAGAGCAGCCATGTTCAGACACACCTTTTTATAACAAAGGAGATTGTTTCTGTTTATGCTTCATTATGTAATCATTTTCATTTGCACCAGATTGTAAAAATGAGGAAAACTTAAGGCAAAATAGCCAGAAATAATATGAAAAGGTGATAGAAATGTGATATGAAAGGGCAGAAAGCTTTACCAAATGACATATGCTCCCAGTGTCCATCTTCAGTATACTGGTCCACTGGCTCTTTTTTGCCTTGAATCCACGTTGAGAAAGATATGAATTCTGGATCAAAGTAACACTGCAGTCTCGGCACACGGATGTTTATTTTGGGACAACGTTGCACTAACACAAAACAGTGTTAGCTGTTAATGATGTCGACCATTTTCCTCAGCCTCATCTCATCCCATGACTAAGGGGTTGTTCTGTGGTTGAGTATATTCTCTCCGTCAATGCTGCACCCAGTGTTAAGCCCCATTCACCGCCCATTCAGCCGCACACAATTCTCTGGAAACAGCCTGAGCAGTTGCCGAGTGCCAGTCAAATAATCAACATCGTGTGGTGCCGTGGCCACGCTGGTCATAAAGGTCTGCAGACTGGGTGGGAAGATGGCTTAAATGCGGAACACGGTGTGCTCTACTAACTACCCATGTCGTAAGTGTTTGTCCCCTCCTGTGTGCAACTGAGTATTTTGGTTGGAAATGTCAGCTTGGTGAGGACTTGCCTATAGGTGCACTGTTGCAGAATAGACAGAAATAGAAACAAAGGTCAATGTGGCATAAAATTACATCAGATTACTTAATGTGGAAACGGTAATGAGTCGACCTTTCACGAGGAATGCATATCTTGTAAGCTTATAGCGCATAAAGCACATGAATGGGAAAAAAAGGTTCCTCCGATTTGTCAGATACAGGACCTTTTTAAAAGAGTGGGGCCTTATTTCATCTTTCAGGAACGATTACGCGTTTGTGTTTGCTTCCAATGAAAGAGGTTAAACTGTATGTTCATTCATCATGAAGCGCGTTGGTCACAAAACATTCTCTCTAGTAGTCGCTGACCTGTTTGTGCAGTCCCCATAAGCTCGTACAGCTGCACGAGATAAATAAAGATAAAAGACAGCCCTTTTTAAAGCTCACTAGATCTGGACCTCATATCCTGTGGCCCGCTGTTTATGAGAAATAGCGCATTACAAACTAGGCAGGGATCGCACCTGGCTGCTAAATATGTATGGTTGGATACCCTTGAAGTAATAAATTCCATTTTTAGCCCATTTTGAACTTGTGTTCTCCAACATACTATAAATGTTCTGATACAAAACTCCCATGGAAAAAAAAAAAAGTGCATTTTATTTATTGAGGACCCACCCATCATCCTGTTTGGATCTAGATCGGTCTACAGTAGATGGGTGTGCCAGTGAGCCAGCATGCACATTAGCAGGGACCGGGCCCTGGCACAGCGAAATGGAACACAGTTATTATTAAGTTACACCTGTTTCACATTCTCTGCCAATGTCTGCTGGCAGTTATTAATCTTTTATTAATGTTACAGTTAAAAAAGAAAAAGATTTGATCAGTGTCTACTTAATGCAGACAGACCCCACTCGACTACTCGACTACTTATGTGCATTAAAGGGATGAAGGAGTAAATATTCAATATATTAACCGGACTCTTGTATTTAAACTATGCCGTGTCCTGTCTCAGTCTAGCAAAGTAAAAACAATGTGCTGCTTTATTTCTGCTTTGCTCGGCCATCCCTGTGTGGTCGACTTTAAGGCATGTGTATTTCAAAAATACTAAGCATCAGGACCATAAAATTAGAATTGAAGCAGTGTTTAGTCCTATGCTAACAGCAAACACAGCCAAAAAAAGGCTTTCTGCTCAGAGAGATTTTGTGTTTGTAGGTGTGTGTGTGTGTGTGTGTGTGTGCGTGCGTGTGCATGTGTGTGTGCATGTGTGTACAAAATTAGCGGCAGCAACACTAGAATGTCTATAAAAAAAAAGGAAAAAGCCCACACATTTTACAGTAACCCTGTAAAACCTTCCTACTTTAGTCCTGCAGGCAGAATATTGTTAAATGTTATATAACGGAACCATTTTCATATATTATAACACAAAAAAAAATTGATTTCAGCCAACAACTCGCGTCGCGTCTCTTTTCAAACTTATTTTTGAAGCCAACACTCATCGGGGATGTCAGAGCTACTGTTCCAGTTGTGAAAGTTTCTTTGTTGTTTTTAACACAACATCCACTGCATCACAGTTTCAACATATTTACCAAATACGTCTGCCAGCTCCTTACTAAGATAATCCCTCTGATCATGTTTCTGTGAAGCCTGAACCAAACATTGATTTGTGTTACATTGGATAAATCGCCCCCTTTCTATCTCAGTCAAGTGTCTCCTTTCTGACGTAAACAGATGTTCTGTGCTCTAAAGCAGCTTACATGAGCAGCCTACAAAAACCTTCAGTACGCTGCTCCAAGGAAGGAACTGCCTACAGTACCTCAGTGTTCTTGACATCATGTACCGGCTTATTGATGTGCTGTTTGAAGGGTGTCGGAGTGTTTCTTATTATAAAAAAAAAAACAATGAGAACGTTTAATTAGGCCTCTGTGTACATGTATACTATTGTGTTATGGTCACAAATGCAGACATAGCCAGGCTTGTACCAGGGGGGCCAGATTTACTAAGAAAAAGAGAGGGAGTGAGAGAATAGGTGTGTATCCATCCACTTCTTTTTACGTGCATTTTCAATTTGTGGATAAAAAAACCTGAGGGGAAATGCCAAAAATTCCCCAAAAACCTTGAAAATTGGGAAAAAGTATTACTCTCGGCTGAGGTGGAAAAGTTGGTCGATAAAAGCAAAATGCGACACATTTCAATGGAAAGAGATTTAGCGAATTAATGATGACGAAGATCTGCTGTACCCTTGTCCTATTTCCATCAAGTTTTTTACATTGTTTTTCACATATTAAAATAAGTCTTTTTAAATACGTCATCTTGTTGTGTTGCCATATTTTTCTGCAACGTTTTTTCCGACAGGATAAATGGCGCCACCTACTGCTGATCCTGATGAATTCATTTGCATTTTCGTTAAAGTTTGCGATACATTTGGACGCAAACCTGGCTACAGAGACCAAAACGAAAGGGAGAGACAGAGAGGATGAATGACAGAGGAAAAAAAGAGAGACGGAGAGAGAGAGAGAGACGGAGAGAGAGAGAGAGTCCAGCTGAGCGCAGCAGATATAGATAATGTTAGTTTGGATGTTAATACTGAGGTAAATGTAGCGAAACACTCACTTAAATGTCTTGACAGAACAAAGAAGAGTTTAATTGCATCCTTTGGTTAATTTACATCATTGATGGTCACAAACCACAACATCTGTCCATGTGTTTGTGTCAATCAGATATTGTGTTCATTAATAACAGCTCATTGCTTCCTTTTTGTCTCTAATAAATACATCACATGTGTTGTGCATCACAAATGAGGCGTAAAAGCCTCAGTAAATTTGGCCGTATGAGTCTTGTAACACTTTTCAGATGAGAGATTATTCTGGTTTGACCAAACTGGGGTGGTGATCGTTGCGGGGAAGCCAGAAGATGTAGAGCCATGTATGGAAATGAGCCCTCATTACGTTCTGTTCTCATTCAGGGCGATGCTCCCCGCTCCCTTTTCTTCTTCGCTCACTTCATTTCTCTCTCTCTGTTGCTCTGTCTGTTTTCTTTGGAGGAAATAAAACTGGGTCATATCTTCCTTCCTACTCCCTCCTCCTCCTCATTGGCTTAAATGGAATACATAGAAGAAGGAAAAAAATGAACGCAGTGCTGGTGGATGTATGGTGAGATGTACAGGAGGCAGTATAGGCATGGTCACACACACACACACACACACACTCACACTCACACTCACACACACACGCGCAGTGCAACACTTCATCTAAAAGCACTTGAAACGTATCTCTCTCTCAGTGCAGTGCGCCTTCTTTTCTTTTTCACTCATACAAAGGTGCATCTCGCTGCTGCTTTTCTTCCCGCTACGTCTTTATCTAACATTTCAGGGGTTTCAGCGTGGACTGCCTGCCGCCACAGCTCAATAGCTCTGTCAGGTTCACCTTTTTAATGTGGGAAGATGTCAGAATCTCTTCACACACACACACGCACGCACAAGCTACACACATATGCTACTATATCCTGTACGTATAACTAACAATGCATTACTATCACGATACTCTGAGTTGCACATGATAACAATGATGACACAATACATTATAGCCCGACCCATATAGGATTTTCAAAGCTGATGCTGTTGTCGATATATAATTTTCCGATTTTTATAAACTCTCAAATATCATTATTTATGAAGCATAACACATTAACAGACATTTCTGATGACGAATCTATCAAAAATATGTACTGAGTGGGACACTTTGCAGCTGAAAAAGGAAGCTGTCGGAACTCTCTGGTGAACAAACGATGTAATGGCATCTCTGTTTCTAAATTACAAGCAATCAAATTACAAATTGTTGTTGCTTTTGGCCAACATATACAGCAATAGCGATGAATCTGCAATAAGAAGATATCTGCTAATGGGCGATTTATCTGTCTACGATAGTCAAGCAACAGTTCTACAACACAGGTAGTTTTGTAAAATTCATTTTATGCAAGACAATCAAGACAATTGCTGTTACTTCTTTGTAAAAAAAAAAAAAAAAGGAACATTTTTCATATGTGGTATCCATCACACTATTGATAGAGAAAACAAATCAGCATTGTTCTGATGTAAAATAGTTGATCCGTAGTTTTAATAAAAGGCGGTGACACCTGATTCTAGTATTTTATCGCAGGAGAACACATTCCAACATCTTTACATCCTTCCCTAAATTTAAATGGTCAGCGGTCCCCGACCTTTTTGCACCACGGACCGGTTTCATGCAAGACAATGTTTCGCACAATAAAGTGCAAAACATATCACTTAATTATTACATATATAATATAAATGTAATTATTCCATTTTATAGTATGCACTTTATATATATTATTATTACATTGTAATATATATAATATAATACATAAAAATATTTACAATAAATATTTACAATAAATATTTTTTTTAAAGTTTTGTTCTTCTGTGCCGCCCGGTACCAAATGGGCCACGGCCCGGTACTGGTCCGCGGCCCAGAGGTTGGTCCACACAAATTGGCTTAGGTGGCAACAGGCATGCTAATACTGAACCTAAGTTGAGATAAGTGCTTTGTATACTAGAGTTGCTGCATCAGTGTTCAGTCTTCAAACGTACCTGAAGCAGTCTCATACATAAAAGCACATTTATTGCAGTAAGTTTTTCTTTTTTTTAAATAAATGCATTCACCATCCTGTAATCCTGATATCATGTTTTAACCTGCTCACTCATGTTCAGTGTTTAATGTTTAATATAGAAATATAACCAGTTATTCATGTTATGCAACAGCCTTATAATTATAAGGATTCACCCTTTTTGATTAGTATCTCTTATGCATACGGAAATTAAATTCACTGAATAAACCACTTTGGAAATGAAAAATTTTAAATGAGCCAAAATTCAAGTTAGAGGGGAGAGACGTGACGTTTTTTTCACCCCAAGTCATCACCGCTTTCACCGCCTCAGGTTGATTGATTTGTCTGAGTCTGCTAAATTTGATGTATTCATGCTCATAATATTGTCAGTCTTTTGATATAGAAGGTCGTTCCACCAAACTGCTTCAGGAATGTATTGTGTGACATTCACACAATAAGACGAGGATAAAAATGAATGAATCTCAAGACGTGAAAGGCTCCTATGTCTAACTGCATCTTGCCCTGTTATGTTTTTATGTTTTATGTGTTAGAAACTTTTGATTTCTGCGTTTATCTCACAGTGGCCTTCTCTGTCTCATGCATTACAAGTTCAAATTGCCAGCAGCTTTTTATTAATCTGCTGCTTTTGCTTTTATTTCTTTGGGATTAAATGCAACTGTCCTCCACATATACATGTAAACCTCTGTCTACACCTACACTTACACAGTACACTACCTTTAACACACTCAGCATGTAGAGAGAGTAGATGACGATGCTTTTTTTTTTTTTTTTTCCTGAGAGGCTTTCTGCTGTGGAAAGATTAGACGATTACAAAGACAACGCTCTGAGATAGGCCGGCAGGCCTCATCAGATAAAACATGTTTAGAGTAAACAAAAGCCCAGCTCTGCTGTGTCGAAACATCGCCAGACCACTTTGATCTCCTCACTCTTTCCTGCCCTGGCAACGAGAATCTCTCTCACATTTTCCGATGCCTGTCTTGCAATCAAAGCCTCGTCAGATGTGGGGGCTCTCTGGACTGCCGCGGCTATTCTCAGATTAATTACTTGACAACCCCTCTGAGGGCCAAAAGGTTCTGCCAGCCCTGCAGGTTTCAACACTTAACAAATCTCTGACAGCATACACATGTAGTCGACTCTCTGCTCCGATGAACAATGCATTATGTTGTCCCATCAGCTGGGGCTAACCAGGACTGTGGACACATATTGAGCTTTCAAAAAGTTTGACACAATTGTTCCTAATGGATGTCTGCTCTTCTCTTTCTCTTTGTCCCTCCATCGTGTTTCCCAGTCATATGTGTTGATGACGGTCAGGGAACGTGTTTTTCCCAACGCGAAAGCGGCCCTTAGCGAGGGACAAAAGCTATAATTAGATTTGTTTGTGAAGGACGAATTCCAAAAAAAGCGAGTCGATTCAATAAAGAGAATTTACATGGTGGGTGTAAACTTGTTATTCAATTTGGCTGCATCAGGTAAACTGATTGACAGCAGTAGATGGAATCCACCCAGCCGCTCCTGAATAACGTCCATTATTGTCCACAGCCTACTGTAAATTACCCCTCAGGAGACCAGGCGTAAACTCAAACAGTTGCCATGTAATTTTCTTGAGCCCATCCTAACACAATTTCATACAAATAAACTGATAACAGCATCCTTAAGTGTTTGTGTGTGCGCGTATGTATGCGTTTGTCCTCGGGCTTACCGTAGGAGGATACCAGGCAGTTCTTTGAGCAGAGCCTGATCAGATTTACAGTCAAGAGAGAGAATAAGACACATGAGAAATACAATCAAGCTGAACTCATCACCAGAAGTGCTCGGGTATTGTGCTAACAAACGGCATTCTCCAATTGTTTCACTATGGCTCTGCAACAACCGACTCTGCACATCAGCCTCACTTTATGTTTATGGAAGTCATTTTCCTGTTTGCATATTTCATTCCCAAAATGGCTGAGACAGAAAACCAAAATGCATTATTTATCACAATGCAGCTTCAATTAGACTCATTGCTGCCATCGTCAAGCAAAGATTTGACTTACGAAGGGTATTTTGGGCTGATTAACTATAAACTCTACACATATAACAAGACTGTATTAGAGTCTAAATCAAACCAATGCCGAACCTGTTGTGAGCGTCGTCATTTTTTTTTTTTTAGATCAAATTGGTGTCTTAGTTGTGTCTTATGCTGACTGAGCTTTATGTGGCTGTGATTTCTTTCTTTTTTTTTTTTTTTTTGATGGATCAAGAAAGCCTGTGTATTACATTATTTAAGTGTGAGTGCCTCCTCTCACTAAAAAATATTTTTCTGATTCCAGACACTGAGGGAATTCATAGAGAATATTACGGATGCTGTTTCATTTCAAAACTTTTGACGCTTCCCTCTCGGCACGCACGCTCGGAGATGAGGCCAACCACATTTTAAGCTTCCTGAGATGTTTTGTTTCCTGTTTAGTCTTTTGTATATATTGTGTTCGTTTGAAGTTTAACTCTGAAGTGTCCAGGGCTCCAGCTTTTTGTGACTGCTGGATGCTGTAAAAGGCTGCATGCCCTTGACAACGTTGGAAGGTGCTCAGACAGACCATAATGATCTGGCAAGAGTCCAAGACACAACACATGAGGAGACGAGCCTCTGCTACTGATACTGTAGGTTGGAAGTGGCTGTCCTCTCGCTTTATCTCATCCTTTAACAACACAAACTCCTTGAGCTGCTCACCATTGTGCAGAAAATGTGTAGCAGTTTAACCTCTGTATGTCCTAAAAACCTGGAACTGCTCCAGAAATGTACAAGACCTGGGGAGTAATGGAAAAACTGCTTTTTTGATACCAGTAATAGATTCTTTAAAGCCACGTTTTGACCTATGTAGAGCTGCAAGTAATGATTTTTCATTATCAATTAATCTTAAGATTATTTTCTTGATTCATTTAATTGTCGTTTTGTCTATTAAATGTCAGAAAATTGCGAAAATGGCCGTTATAATTTCCGCACAGTACGAGGTGAGGTCTTAAAATGTCATGTTTTGTCCAACCTACCCCAGAAAACTCAAGATGTTCAGTTTACTAACATATATGACAAGGAAAATGATCAAATCCAGATATTTAAGATGCTGGAAAAATGACTAAAACAATTATTTGATTATCAAAATAGTTGCAGATTGATTTTCTGTTGAATAATTGACTAATTGTTGCAGCTCTAGGTCTATGCATTTCCACTTAGATTTCTATAACATCCTTTGCATGTTTATATAAATCAGGTAGACTGATTCTAGTACTCCAAATTGTGACACAACAATAGAATAAGAATCAGAAAAACTTCATTGTTCATCACATGGCAATGAAATTGTGTCTTTGACGTGACTAACACTGTGCACATCGAGCTATAACTTATAAATATATATACATGTATATATATATATATTTTAAATCACTACGGAAACAAAAAAAAGATATTGCAAAGGAGTCTGCAAAGGAGAACGTTTGGACTTGTTGTCACCAGCAGCAAGTGGAGACTTCAGGAAGTATTATTTAAGTATATTATTAAGAAAATGTTGCCACATAACCCTGGTAATACCACAAGATGACATTTTTACACTTCAATTGCAGAGGTGCTTGTAGGCAGATTTAGTTCATTCTGACAGAGCCAGGCTAGCTGTCCCTACCCTTTTACAGTCTTTATGCTAAGCTAAGCTAACATGCTGCTGGTTGTAGATTCATATTTACCGTACTGACATGAGTGGTGTCTATCTTCTTAACTAGCACTCCAATAAGCATATTCCCCAAAAAGTTTAACAATTCCTTTAAATACAAAGTTTGTTTTGTATTTAACATACAGTACTGTTGTGTCTTTTTCACCTAAATAATAAATTACTACAGCACCAGAATTTGATGAGAACCAGAATCAATAAGCAGAATCACTGTCTATAAAATCTAAATCCAAGCAAATCCTTTGTTTATTGTGTGCTGTACTGGCTGACATGGTGTATGATTTAGTAAACACAGTTTACTGTTGTTTAGCATCATCTCAGATGCGTTGTCTTCTGCACCATAACACACAAAAGGCTTCTCGTTGCTTGACTAAGTCAGCTAGAGAACACGTTTTTTTTTTGCACAAAATCGTACGTGAGCTCTTTTCTCTTGACTTGGTTTTATGAATCGGCTCACATCCATTTACTCCTTGCGTCTGATGAAGGCCGGCACCCTCCAGTTCACCTCCCTCTCGCCCTCCTCTCCTCTCCACCCTTGCTCCTTCTGATGACACAAGGTCACAAGAGGTCAGCAAGCCCGACTCAGAAACATAATTGAATTTCTTTTGACCGTGGCCTGTCATCATTAAAAGTATTTGGACTGTGCGAGTTTCTTTACTTCATTAGTGGGCTCTAGAATAGAGCGGAGCAGGTCAGTATGACCTTTGCATTGCTCCACTTAGCAAAGCATTACTCAACTAAGATTGTCCCGTTACGGATCCTGTTTAGAGCCCGGCTCTAAGTTCATGACATTTAAATGAGCCTGCAATCGATGTAAATGCAGCTTTTCTGTTTCAAAAACCTTTCGAGAATTTGTTCTCACAAAGATGATTAATCGGTAGGAGTGCTCCTCTGAGGAAAACACGACATGCAAATGAAATTGCACACAAGTATGTTCACACATGAATGGCGGCTCACACGCATGTAATCAGGCACAGATAACTAGTACAACTTCAGGAAAAAATATGTGACTCATGCGTCTGCATTTGGTCATAAAATCTCTTATTTCTGATTCTCTTATTTGTCAATAACCTCCTCAACTTCTGTTTCTCTGTCAGTCTGTCTTTCTGTCTGTGCCTCTTTATCACACAAACTGCCAAACCAACAACCTTATAGTAGCTACACCATATATTTTTATATATAAAATATATATATATATATATATATATATAGTATATATATATTTATAGCATATATATATATATATATATATATTGTTGTTTTTTTTAACCGACACTGGCTTTTGACTACAACGCCCCAAGGCTCAAGTGCATGTATTTTTATGCTCTCACTCACACACATATCGTAACGTATCATTGTAGTATTTCGTGCTTCTACTATCGTTGTAGTTCCTCCTGCCTCTACCTCCCATACTGTAGCCCAAGAGTTGCTTTTGGCAGTGGCTGAGTGTTTTAAGGGTTTGGGCTAATCCAATAACAGGGCCCTGTTTGTAGACAAGACACTGTTAAGTTGTCAGCAAGCCATGCTGCTTAAGAAATAAGAAAGCCTTCAGATGCCTGAGTGAGTCAGCAGTACATGCACAGAATAGTGCCTACAGAAAGTGGCTCGAATTAAAGAGGAAACAAAAAACATTAAAATGAATCGTAGTATTTGCAATTGTCTCCAGAAACCTTTTGGAATACGACAACACGAGTATGAGTGAAATTAATTTCTCTTGCGGCACTGTGCTTGCCAGACCTTTGAATATGCCCTCTCCACCAAGTTGACTTCTTCGTCTGGCTCAGTGACATGAAACAGCGGTTTCTCAGTTGACAAAAAAAACGATCGATCCAATCAGCACCACGGGCAGGCAGGCCATTGTCAAGTTGTTGTCAAGCTTTGCGCCGAAGACGGCATGTCTTCTCAATATCGCCCCGCATTGTAGTTAGTTTTGGCTTTGCTCTTAAAACCCCAGCAAACCAGTACGCTGGCATGGCTACGCATCAGTGTCGACGTACAGTGCCTTTAGATTCAGGCGGATGTGTTGGTCTCTAGTTGCAGGCGAGCAGTGTACAGCACGAGAGAACTGTCTCCTACCTCTGACCAATGAATTTCCTTTGGACAATAACGATACATTTGATTACATTTGAAGCGCTCTCTAAACTAGACACGTGATGGAAAACAACCTTTAAAATCACATTGAGTGCTTAAGTTTTTACCTCAAACTACTTTTGGATTGAAATGACCTTTTTAACTTTTTTTTTAACCCTTATTTTTCAGAAATGCAATCAAACAACGACCGTTATAAGTGTCCTCTGTTATAACTCCATCTAGTCTTATCGATACATTTTCTTTGATTTTGAAAAGTGTAACTGAGCCTTCTGTTTCTGTCTCTATGGGAAAACAGCTGCTGTGCCAGCAGGTCCCTCTGCTCCAGTGCACTCTATGCTTGCCTGCCCTCCTCCTCGTACATTCCTCCTCGTCATTACCTTGGAGCACAATAAATTCTTGTCACCCAACATATCTATATATACATAGATTTTGATGTCAAATCAACACATTGTGGTTTCCAACACTAGCTCTATTTTGTAATCAGGCAGATGCCATAATGTGTTATTGTATTAGGTGTTTCTAAATATCTTAGCTTCTGAGAATATGAAGGGTGACGGGAAATGTCTTTACCTGTACATGGTACCTGCCCCCGGTTCTATTTACAGTATGTGATGTATTGACCACCTTCTCCCTGTCCTCTACCTTCTTCTTCTTCTTCTTCTCCACAAAACTCAGCACAGGGACCATTTCAACAAGTGATCATATAATCAATGTTTCACGCAATGCTCATGATTATGTGAGGGCACCATAAGTGAGTCAGCAGAGAAGGTAGTTAGTTACATGGAGCAGCCTTTCAAGTATTTTTGATTGAGAATTCATGCACTACTTTATAAAGAAGCCCTATTTCAAGGTGAGTGTTGTTGTCAAGCAAGACAATAAAACCACACATTTCTCAAATTTACAGTTGGCTCTTTGCCGACCTTGTTTCCCCCTTAATCACAAATATGTTGCACATATTTGGCAGTGTGTTAGCTAACGTCAGCTGATTTGGTTCTGAGCAAAAAAATCATTGTGTTTTCATTTCACTCGGCTAACTCGCACGGAACGTTTTTTTTTTATCAATGTGTGAGTTCAGAGCGTGCACGCTAATGTTCGGCGTCCAGGCTGTGACATTTAAACTTGCTCAGAGAGAGAGAGAGAGATTGGTGGTGATGATGACCTCACTCCACCTCACTTAGAGGGACATTTCAGTCTGCAGGTGGATGCTGGCGTGGATGTTGAGGTTGAGGTTGAAGTAAATGCTAAGTGGTGATGCAGTGTTGTGGTGCAGCAGCACCTTAGGCAGACCAATGGAGTGAGCTTAAATACATCACCAGATTTGAAAGTGTGTGTTGGATTTGGGTTGCAGAGAGTCAAGTGTGTCACATGGTGTGAGCGTATCAGCACTACCTGAGTTGTGCATCATAACTGGCTGGAAGGTTTTGCATAATAGTTGTCGGATCAACTTGCTTTTTGTTTAATAGAATTTGTTCATCAAGTTTAACACAGATGAGTGGCGCTGTGAATTGTACAGTTTTGTGGAATATGGAGGTTGTGAACTGGGCTGCCTAAAAAAGCACAGCGCTCCCTTTTTCTAAAATAAATACAGAAAAAAATCTCGATACACCAACATTCATTTCAAGAGGCATGATGTCAATGGTAAACATCATAATAACTCTGCATCCGCCAGTTTCTAGACCTGCATGCTGGCACTGGTTAACACATTAGCCAACCTTGTTAACAATTAAAATTCTAAAATGGGGACACGATTAATTTTTTTGGGCAACACGATGGTGCAAATCTATTTCTCTCTATCCCACACGTTCCTCATTTTAATTTAAAATGTTTATATAGCCTGGACCAATGCCACCTACCACAGAATTTATAGACTCAACTACTTTACAATGCTCATCCTGAGATGGACCTTTTTACATGAATACCTAAAACTCAACAAAAATGGATCCAATAAAAAGAAGGATAGCTAAAAGTCTAAATATGTAAACTGTGTTCTCGTCCTTCTGTATGAAGCTCAACAGAAGCTTGTAATCCACAGCACGACATTAAGTTAACCATTTACTCCTCTCTCATCCATCCAAATAACATCTATTGTGGAGTTAATGACTAGCAGGCAGTGACTGCTGCAGGGCTGCAAGGCATCTAGTATGGACCAGTACTGCATCTACATTCATCAGTGTTTTAAAGCAGAAATGTATTAAATGGAGTGCTGTACCAGGATTGTGGCTACATTCAAATCAGAGTTCAGTGCGTGAGGCACATCCATGTGTACCTACACCACTTGTGTTGTTAATAATGCACCAACCAGTTTTCTTTAAAGTTGTTTACCTCTTCATTTAAGAAAAACAAGAAGAAGCTCTGTCTTCCTGTGTAACCAGTCAAAATAATCAGCATGATTTCACGCTCATGCACATTTAACCAATCAGATTGCTTGCTTGAAACTGCATAGTATCATGTACATTAAGGAATAACGAGCAGATTATTCAGGACACAATTGAACTGAGTGTTTAAACTAAATGTAAATGCAGAGGATCTCCCCTAGTTGATATTGTAATATAATTTGTGTGCGTCTTTTGTTGTTACAAACAAAGTGCTGCCAATGGTGTGAGTACTAATGAACAAAGAGAGAGAAATGCACCCGTACACACAGCTCAGTAGAGAAATGTATCGCCAAGCTTCAAGGTATTGGTTCTTTGTCAAGGTTATTGTACCTTGACAAAACCAGTTTTGTTTGAGACATCGGTAATACATTTATTCACTAGAGCCGAGCGTGCAGTTATATTTTTCCTCCTTCTCTTTTTGTTGAAATCTGTTCTGTGCATCAGCGCTACCATGACTAAAACCAAGATTAATTGCTTTCATATCTCTGGTGTGGGATCACAACCGCTGGGACACACATAGAAACACCCACACACACACACAGTGTGTCTTCGCTACACACGTTTTTTTGCACACGGTACACAGTGTACCAGATCAAAATGAATCTGCATGCATCAAAATGAGACCGGCCTAATTGACAGCGAGGCTTCAATGCTCTGCCGACTCGATATAGCATTTTAGTCGGAACCAAACATCTCTACTCTCTAAAGGGTGGATTAAAAGAGAAAATGTAAAAGATAAAGAACCACGCTCTGTTTTGTTAGAGCAGAGAGACAGGTGTGTATGCATGTGTGCATGTACTAAACCAAACTGATGACTGTATTGCTGATACAGTGTGTCTTTCCATGTGTGTGCACTCGAGTATATGGATCTCCGTGTTTATCATAACTGCATACAGATGATGTTGATAGGACTTGTTCATCCCTTGAAGGATACAGACGCTCTATTTGCATCTGACATTAAAGTAGGGAGTGAGCGCGGCAGCTTGTTACAAAGCTGACAGGAGAAAAAGCCGATGCATAATGCACCTCTGTGAACAGAAAACATCAGAGCGGCGAGGCTACCGCCTGCTCTCTCTTTAACAGCATCTCCTCTACTTCCCCAATCACCTCTCTGTCTGTCAGCCGCGATGAGAAGAGGGAGGCAGGGAGGGAGGGGAGAAATAGATGTAGAAGAAATCACACTACTGCTTAAATATGCAATCACTTTGGCAGCTATAGTGACTGAGCAACATCATCTGAGCAGGGGAGAGTGCTTTTTGTATCTGTGAGTGGGAGAGATCGAGATCAGGAGTGAGAAAGGCAAAAAAAAAAAAAAAAAAAGAGACAGTGGGAAGGAGGGAGAGAGCAAGTGTGCAGCTTTGAGGCGTTCCATCATCCACCAAACTCCTGCAGCTTCCCTCTTCCCTCCTCCTCCTGGAGAGAAAGAGCAACAGAGAGAGGAATAGCAAGAGAGGGAGAGAGAGGGAGAGAGGGGGAGCAACAGAGAGAGAGTCACGCTTACAAGCCAGCGGAGAAGAGACGTCAAGAGGAGGATCTACAGAGGTAGGAAAAAAAAAAATCCTTCTCTCTCTTCTGCTGCCTCTCTTCGTGCATCCTACGGGCAGCGAGGAGCGAAAGAGGAGCGAGGAGGATCCGGCTGGCATATTTTCTACGCTGCTTCCCCGCGATTTCTGCGGCTGTATCACAGTGGGTGGAGTGCAGGGAGAGCCGCCGAGAGCTCGATCGGTGACACCGCTCCGCAGCAGAAGAAGAGTACCGTAGAGGAGCCGGGATGCTTAACAACCTGACCGACACAGAGGAGGGGGACGGGGGAGCGCAAAGCCAGGGTGAGTGATGGGATGTGTCATGCAGTCACACACACACACACACACACATGAGCAGATATGCATAAACAGGGACGTCCTTTGGCAATGCAAGACACATAGATACTGTACATCTGCCCACGCAAAACCGAGAGTAAATATATGTAGCGCATGATATGCCTCGTAAAAACCGCACACAATTTGGGTTTACACTGATGCCAGTGAGCAGTCTTTGGAAGAGGAAGTGTGTGTGTGCGTGTTACAGCACTGTACGGTGGTCGGCTTGCTTGCCTCCTCTGCTGCTGCTCTTACTGCAAGGCTGTTGTGACAGGAATAGTAATGGGCTCACTCCATACAATGGATGGTGAGTGTAAGGGCATTACAGCTTTGTCCAGTCCATGCACAATCACACACACACACACACACACACACACACACACACACGCACACACACAGAGACATACCGTCTGACATGCATACATGAACGCACACTACAGTAACATTTTCTGGTGCAGCCGTCTAATGGTTTGTTCATTCTTCATTGCAAAGTTAAACGCTCCCATCACATATGGCACTCTGTGGACAGGCGGTATAGGCATGTGAACACACACAAAACCACTCACAATTACAGATACCAAGCCCCTACTGCTGCTAATCCCATCGCCCCCAGCTGTCAAAATCAGCCCTCCATCCAATCCCCGTCGCTCAGCCCAGTCCTCTGTCTCTGCAGGCTTTCTTGAGAAAACCTGTGGGTTGCTGGTTTGTGCAGAGATGTGTTGTGAGTGCTCTTATACCGGCTGTTCACCAGAGAGCGTATACCTTCTGGGGCCCAGTCGGAGATGTAACTTATTCTTCTAAGTGCTAGTGACAGGCACAGCACTGCACAATTGGGAACAGTATTAAGTCATGATTGCAGTTCCCAGGTAACTTTGGTCTGGCTACCATTTTCAAGCCCATCGGCTCATTCGAACTGAGGATAATTCTGCAGAAGCTGCACACCGGCAATATTTCTTTTTCCTCTCTGCGATATGTTGTAGCTCTGCACTCGTCTCTCTCTCTCAAGGCCCAGCTCTTTCTCCTTCACTGCCCTCTTTTTTTCCCCCCTTTTGCTCTACATTCGTTGCAGCTTTTTTTTTCCCTCACTCTTTCATGTCTCCCATTCTGCGTTAAGGTACATATCTCCCTGTTGTTGTCAGGACTCCCAGAGACAGGTTGCGGATGAGAGAACAGTTACTATGCTGCTTCTCCTACCTGTGAGGGCTTAATGATAAAAATAGCCCAGCGCTGGGAACATGAATATTTAACTTAATGCGGGCATCTCTTTTTTTTTTTTTTTTGTGGGGGGGATTACAATGGTGCGCTAAGAGCACGGACATCGGTTGTAAGAGGTTGGCGACAGGTTTGAAGCATGACCCCGTTTTATAAGTGCGAAGAATTGAAACCATCAAGGGCAGGTTACCAAGCGGGACATAAAACCACATAAGGGCAAATGTTAAGCTAACTATATGACTTGAGCGTTGCTGTCTCTGTGTGTGCTTCTACATTTTAGCACTGTCAATTTACCCTCTGATATACACGTATGTGTATGCATCCATGTGTGTGCAGAATGGAGTTTTAAAGTTGGCACGCATGTTCGTACTGAGCACACGCTAATGTGTGTGTGAGAAGTGTGTGGTAGTAGCTCAGCCTTTCATGCTATATGCAGATGTCAGACTTTCATTTGTCAGGCTGTCCCTTTTTATCTGTTCCGGGGCAATGCATGGATATAACCTATGCATGTAATGTGCCCAGAGCTGTGTTGGGACCCACAGAGAGGTGGATAAGTGCCCACTACCACCTCCTCCTTCCAACACATCGCTCTGTTTCTCCCCCTGTGTCACTCTCTCCCTATCTCTCTCTTTTTGTCACTCTGCAGTAGAAGCATCTCTCAGGATAGGACCTCATTCACACACACACGCAAACACGCACACACACACCCATCCCTTTCATCTGAATCACAGCCCTGCTAAGCTAGCTGTGCAACAACCTGAAAAACTCTGTTTAGTCATCAGTACTATGCAGGGCAGCTCCAGATAGGGAGGGCTTTTCGCCTCTTTACAGTAGGAATGTCAGAGGCTGTCGCTGTCCACTCTCCCCCGGTGCTGAAAGCGGCTCCCCTCTCTCTCCCTCGCCTGACTCCAGTTGTATGGACGTACATCCAGGAGCTCAGTGCTGCCTAGCGCTGTCCAAGGTGCTGATTTATAGCCTTCATTACACGGCTGGGTCACAGCCCGGGAGAGGACAGCACAGAGAGTTGCACACAGTGTGTGTATGTGTGTGTGTGTGTGTGTGTGTGTGTGTGTGTGTGTGTGTGTGTGTGTGTGTGTGTGTTTTTTTGCACTGCGCACCTTTTTTTTATAAGCATGAAAAGATGAAAGGCATAATTCTCAGGGAAATAAAAAAAAAAGGTTGTATGGGAAGAAGTGGATCCATGTTGAGTCATGGCCTGATTTACATATTCATAAGTTGTCATGTTGCTCTCCCACCATATTGTTAATTATGTGCGGATTTTCTCTTTGGAGCAAGTAGAGTGTCAGCGGTGCAAGGAGGTGGGATGCAATCACGAGTTGAAGGGAGGGTGAAGTTTTATTTGCAGCACAGGAAAGGTTTGATGGCAGAGCATGTCTTGTTTTTGAAGCACAGGAGGGGATGCTGTTTCCGTCTGAAAGGTTACAGGATGATGGACGCCCAAAGCGAAGGGATACAAGTTCAGTTTTTTTTAGTTTTTTTTTAAGAATTTATAGCTCACCATGAGATGAGAGAGTCGTGGTTTATGTCTTGCTTTCTGCTGTTTAATTGTGCAGAGTGCCATTTTACATATTTTCATATTGCAACACATTTACTACATCTACTGAATCGTGTAAAGTGTTGATCCTGTCATCATTACAATGATAAGCTACAGTGTAAACAATGCTTGGACTCGTTGTTTATGGTGCAGCATTAAGAGGAGCTGTTCTGGGTTCTTGTTAACAAGCAAAAGGGATTTCATGCTACTTCTCCAAATGTTTGTTACTGTCTGCAGTTTTTCATTTATGTATTCAGTCGCTCATTAATGTGTCAGTTCAGTTTATTCGCTCCAGTTTAATGAGTGAGTAGTTTTTGTAACGTGTGCATAATTGAATATTGCTCATGAGTTCTGCCTGGACAGCCTTTGGCTCAGCAGGTCAGCTGACTGCTGATAGCCGGCTCGCTCCACATAGTTCTGGAGGCTTATTTAGAAAACATTATTTCCTCTGTTAGACACGATACATTTGAATAGTATAGATAAGTAACATAAAAAAAAATATCGTATGTATTATGAACATTTGCTGTAGATAAACAAAAAATAAATATGACTTACTAATACTGCATATAAACACTAACATAAATAGTTACTATGGTGGCAGGTGCTGCTTTTTATTACACAAAGCACTCCTTGAGCACCTACGTGAGAAATACAGCAGATAAGCAACTGGAGTATCTGTTTACAGTGCAGCCGGACAAATGTAGTTTTCATAAAGAGGCAATTTAATTCTTGCTGCACACGGAGCGAGTAGTTTTCCAACAGTAGAGACCAGCAAAGTTAGTTATGTTGAGGAGTTCAAGGTGTGCAGCCTGCCACCTACAGCTCTTCCTAAAACTGACCAAAAATAAGTAGATAAATAAGTAAAAAGGCGAAACTCTTAATATGTAGACTCATTTTCAATGAACGATGAACAGTGAAAAGGCACCCTGTGTTTCTCCAGCTGAGCACTTTTAATGTCAAGCAGCACCAGTAGGAGATGTTCGCTTTGCGTTCGCAGTAACTTGACACAGCTCTGATTCCGCATTAGAAGAGTGAACAGTAAATAGTGAGGCTGATATTAAGACAAAGAGAGGTAATTATGTCCAAAATGTAAATACATCGAATGGCTATTGCTAACACAAATGCCAACCATAAATGCTATCAAAATCAGGGTTTGAGTTCATGAGAAACGTCATGTGTTTAATCTATAGCTACCCATTGGAAGCTTTACTTTGCTCGATTATTTATTCATGACCGTATGTCATACAGGTCCCCCCTTAATGAAATCCAGTCATGAATACATGACCCTGAAGGCTATGGCCTCATTGTTACTATACTGCAGGTAACATCAATCCATCGTGACTGCTCAGATCTTCAGAATCGCCAACCCATTCGTTCATCTAGAGCTCGATCGAACTCTTTAAATAATTGATAAACGGTTTAACTCACATTGTCTGGTTTTCCCTTCTCAATCGTAATCGTAACTTTTGCATTTATGTGTTGTATATGATAGTAAACTGAATGTCTTTGTTTTTTGGACTGTTGGTCAAGTGAACTACGAGTAACTTTAACAACAACAACAAGCCATTTGAATACATCTCATTGGCCTGGGGGAAATTCTAACAGCATTTTTCTCTGTTTTCAGACAAAAAAAAAAAAAAGATTATTTGATATTAAAAAATAATGATAGGTCGCAGTCCTCCATCCATCCACTCATCCCCTCTCTCCAGCCAGTCCGTACTCTTGGTCAGCGCTGTGAATAGGGTTGTAATGATGTTTTAGTTATGGCTGACTGCATAACACTGCAAAATGGTCCCCGGGGCCCTCTCCTAGGGAGGCAGTTGTTGTGCATGCTCAACGTCATTATTCTCTGTCTACCCACTCTGCGATTTATCTACTGTGAATGGAGAGAGAGAGAGAGAGAGAGAGAGAGAGAGAAAGAGCAGAAATGCACTGTAAGTGAGAGATATTGCTGGCTAATACAGAACACAGGCACTTGTTACTTGGGAAGGTAGCTCTCTGGCTGCACACAGAAACATGCATTTTCAGTAGCTTAGCGCTAAAGTGTATCATCTCCACATGAGTAGACAGACACATAGGCCCGTTGAAGCCTGCAGCATTGCACTGTGTAGGTCAAGTTCAATACTTTATTGCTGTGTCAACCAACTTAATTGCGTAGCAGGAGGAGCTTTGAGAAGGAGAAACTCCATATTGTGCACAAATACTGCTAACCAATTAAGTAATGCAAGTTACAGTGTTGCCTGTATTAGCTATGTCTAGCTATTCTAGCTATCTTGCTCTATTTCTAAACCAATACCCTGCTATTTTTCATCAGTGTACCAACCGCCATCGCACAAATGTCTCCTGAAGTCCAAATATAGGTTATAATTATGTATCGCTTAATTGAATTTAGTAAAGGTAGGAAATAATTAAACATGGATATAATGGCTTATGTAACAATGGGGCAGATTAATTGGTTTTCTTGCTAATTAGAGTATGGTTACCATCAATAGTGGGTGTCCATATATAATGGATGGGTATTCATTCATTGGTTTGTCAATTAATAAGCAGGAAAGTATAATCAGCGGTGAAGGGCTCTGCTTCCCCAAAGCTTGCTGTTGACTCATACTATTCTGATGAAAAGCTAATGTACAATCAGGGGGCTCACACACACACGAAAACACACACAAACACACACAGATGTTTAAGAGACCAATATGAGTCATGCTTTACTACATATTTTCCTTTCCTTGTCTAAAGAAATGTTTATTCAGCATTTCAGTGCCATCAAAGCGTCTTTGTGTTTCTCGAAAAGAGCTATACAGTATATATATATATGTATATATATATATATATTATTGTTATTATTATTATTATTATCAACTAAAGCAGTAATTTTATCTTTTTTTTTTATCAATTTCATCACACTGTCGGTTAACTTTACTTTTATATATATATACATATATATATATATGTATATATATACATATATAATATTTACTGACAGGTTTTAGTGTGTATGACCCTCATGAGGTGAATGAGCAGCAACATTACTCGTCTATATATACTCTCATGTTTTTCTCATTTCCCTCCCACACACCTGTCACACATTAAGGTGTGCAGAGATTTTTTTTTCTTAATAATTTGGTTGTACAATTTCAAGAAAATAATTGAGTGAAAGCGTGCTTTCATCGCATTTTGAACCCAAGAGATAAAATCTATATAATTGAATTGCAATATTACATTGCATCACAAATCCCTCACAAATAGGGTTTTTGAGGTAAAATATTTCAATTGGATGGATGTTCTCGGAGAGAAATAGACGGCTGGCTTTATAGAGGGGAAGCGGAGGTCAGTGGAGGTGAAGGAAAGAGATGAATCATGCCAGACGAAGCTCAACCGAGCTGAACACGGAACCTTTGTCATCTCTCCTACAACTTTCATAACATTGTACTGGAAATTGTGGCTTCTGTGGCATTGATACCACTGTAGGATACTGTATGAAACAACTACAAGTCAAACATATTTAAAAATAAACAAGTGCAGACTAGGACTATTTTTTTGTTTTAAGGAAAACATTTTATATACAAGGTATTTCTATATATTATATATATGAAAGCAAATCAGAACAAGTGTTTTGTGTGGCCTCAGTATAGCTACTGTTCTATAACTGATGACGTTCACCAATATTAACAAGTATCCTTTAAACCTGGGATATTTCTTTGCAATTTACTGTGTAGTTTTTCATTATTTTAGTGGAGTTATTTGTTGAGACCATGGGTCATAATAACATCACTGCTAAACAGGAGCTGATGATGTCATGTTTAGTCAAAGGCCTTCCGTCACCAATTTGACTTTTAACAATCATAGAGTCAGAAATCCATGAAAGAGGAGGCAGAAGTACAAGTAAGCTGATATGAAATGAAAAGTGCTTTTTTAGTTTAACCCTTTTTAGATCACTATCCCAGTCCTATTGTACACCCATTTAATAAATATATACCAACATTAAAAAAAAAAGAAAAAAAAGTATTTTTTCTTCGTGTTTTTACATTAAAATACAATCCTCTTTTCTTCCTGTAAAGCAAAATATCACGTGTGCTTTGAAGCTAAAACCAACCAATTTCAACCAATGATATCATGACATCAATCTGTAACTTATAGCGACAGGGGAGGAGTTTGTGGATCCACTTTCCTCCGTATCGCACTACATTCTAAGACAACCCACTTTTTCATAATCCAATCAACTGCGAAGGAATTGATTCAAATTCCTTCAGTACAGAAGCTAAAGACGCTCTAACTTGCGTTTTACTGGGACATTAAGTAAGACACGTAGTTTTTTTGTGTTTCTGCTCATCACTATTGCTCTCTCCAAGTATACCTAATGAAAGCAATATGTTTAGACGTGCTCCGTCGATTGTCAAAAGGCAGATAAAAACCTCCCAAGTAGATTGTGACATCAAAACACAACTCTCTCGACTGCATTACATACATTACAGTATTATAAACTGATACATTTAAGACTTTATCAGCAGGAGGAATTTTCCTTTTAATGGTCTTAAAGATGTGAGCGTTTCCTGAATGTTTGCAGTTTTCTTATCAGAAGGAATCCATTCGGTTCAGGTGCAGCACGATGTGTGAATCTGCACACGGCAGATAAAGTAAATCAGAACGAGTCCAGTGGAGCTGATGGCTCGCGCTCCACACCGGTGACGCATCCTCGCTTTACTTCGGCTCGTAATTGAAGAGACCGAAGTCCTTGATGAGTCTCTCAATTTCCACCCAATCTAGCGTTACTGTGAACTGACCTGTACCAGGAGATGGAACCGTAATGAAAAGCCACATATTGATTTACTCTCACTCACCTGTTTGCTGTGATTTAGCTGGTGTGTAGTTGAGACAGGCTTCAGAACTATGATACCCACTCGGTCCTGTATCACAACAATCAGGGGTATCAACTCTGTGCACGAAGACTTCTGGCCTGTCTCTTAAGAGAAAATAATAGCCAAAGAAACTCTGTTACTACGTTTTGTGTGTGTGTGTGTGTGTGAGCCTGGCTTTATTCCATTATTTCAAGCTGTTTTCCTTTGGCTCAGGAGAGAAAAATAACCAAGTAGGTAATGTGGATTGCCATGGTTACAGTCTGGGCTGGTGGAAATGTTCCATATATTTGCAGAATATGAACCCTTTACACTGAGGTTAAACATGACAAACAAACTAAAGCGCACACGGCTTCTCTCGTAACATTTATTAGTTTCTACAGGTAAATTGCGGCTGTGGTAGATTCACTTTCATTGGGAATATATATTTAGGTTAGTGAATTTCCCTGGCGGACAAATCATTTGCAATTTCACAAAGCGCAGAGAGAAGTCACGTTTCTCTCTTTTCTAGCTCACACGTTACCTCTTCGTCACGGCACTCTCTCCGTCTCTCCGAGGAAGGCTAAACAATCCTCTCAGCTCCATCTTTAATTGCCTAGGTAACCACCAGCCAACTGAGAAATTGTTTTTCTCCCTTTCATCTTAAAAGTGGTTGTTATGCGCTTTGCCATCACGTGTGTACTTGGCCCTGAGCATGTGTGTGTATACTGGGACTCTCATACATATGCGTGTGATCTCCTTTAATGTATGTGCATGCTAATATTGGCCCAACAAATAAAAGCGGCTGGACTCGCAGAAGAAAACTGCTGGTGTTGAAGTCAGCCAGCAGCAGTGGAGAAACCCGTTATTGTGTGTGTGGGGTAAAGTTTCAGCTGTGGAAACCCCCTCTGTGTGTGTGTGCGCGTGTGTGTGTGTGCGTGTGTGTGAGGATCCTCTGTTGTACAGCATGGCATTGTGAGACTAGAAAGCGGCTTAATTGGTGGGTTTGAGTGGGCAGAGGGACTCCAAGGCGACTGCGAGGCCAGCGGTGGAAGTTTCTGTAGAGCCACGAAACAGCGCCTGGCTGCCTTGGACGAAAATCAAACACACAGTCTTGTAATTGGGCTGGCGAGGGGTGTGGGGGAGGGGCACAGAGGGGGATCAATCCCTCACAGACTGCATCATCGTCGAGGCCTATAACGCTGGCCAGCAGTACACCAGTGGACTCGCTACGCAAACACACACATAATGTCCATGATGGGATGGACTGGAATTGCTTAATTAGGCAGATGGGCTTGGCACCAACATCATGCTGTTGCATGGGAACTTCAGTGCACAGATTGAAGTTGAGATCATGCAAATGATACAGCTTGGATGATGAAAAAAGTTACTACTGATGAACTTGTGCACGACTACACTGCGTCAGTAATTAAAGTAATGAGGCAACTTTCTGAAAGCAGCAGGAACACACGGAAAAGCAAGGACACGTTGGAGGAGGAAAAAGGAAAAATAAAAGCAATTTCAAATTATTTTCATGAAAGTTGCAGACTTCGAAACTAGGTTTTGTCCATCAGAGAAGAAAGTTACTCTCCAGTTTGGTCATTTCGTCCTGATGTTTGTCATGTCCACCCAAGACTATTGTTTTTTTAAAAGTCGACAGAGTTTCGACTTTTGATGCTAATAAGCTACCAAGCAGGGATGAGTGGTACAGCATTAGGGCTGCGTGTAAAGCTGCGTTCACATTATAGGACACGTTCTCTGCGCTCACCACGAGGTATGGCGGTGAAGACGGCTAGTTTTAGTTTTGTTTCTATAGTTACCTACCCGGCTTGCCTTTGCAGCTTCATGCAGCTGTCATCTCACAGGTTGCGCTTTGAAAGGTCAGCGGCAATCGAGGTCAAAGTTGAAACAATTTGAACTTTGAGTGCAACAGCAATTTCGAGCGACGCTTCCGCCCAGTCGGGCACAGCCACCGCTGAGCTGTTTTACTGCTCATCATGTGAAGGCAGCTTTACCATTATCTTTTTAATTAATACGAAAATAATTGAGAGATTAATTAATTAATAATAATTTCGGAAGAAAAACTTTTCAGAGATATGCCCATCACAAAAATCTGAAAGTCCTAAGACGTCCCAAGAGAGAACATCAGTAAATCCTCAGACTTCAGTTATTATTTGACCGAGTTGCTTAATTTATAGAAATGTATTAAATGATGAACTAATTATCGGAATATTTCCAAATAAATAAAATGTTCAATCAACTCATTTATTAATAGACTAGACATTTGTCCATACTGTTTATATCGTGGTGACTACCCCTTTAACATCTCTAGGAGTGTCAGGTATGTGATTATAGCAATATTGAATGTTAACATGATTTTTTGTCGTGTGATGAAATATTTAGGTATTCTATTGAAATAGACATTCCTGTGGTAACTTTATCCAATAAGGATTTCTTTATTGGTTCCAGAAACTGTATTATATCATGATTTAATACAGATATTGGGATATTAAATTACATATACGGTGAGTTGATTTTTATCCATATTACTTAGTACCAAGTCAGCTGTACCGGGACAAGGGACAGGATTCACTTGTTAGAGCAAAATTAATATGGATTAGATAATAAAGTTTGGCGAGTAAAAATGTAGTATAATGACAAAATTGAGTTGGTCCTCATGATTTGCATGTTCCTTTTATAAAGACTATGATTTATCTGTCCTACCTTCCTGCCTGTTAACCGCAGTAATAAAAGTTGATAGGGATGTTTCCACGATGAAAACTGATATGTTACAGTCATTCATTGCCTCAACCTGCTGTCCAGATATCACCGTCCTATAAAGGCCAGCACTGATTATAAATCTCCTCATTTGCATAATTGACCACATTAAAGCCCAATGGTCCGTTTGCAATTTGGGCTTTAACAATGAAATGGCCAGAACTGGTGATGAAGTTTTAGCTTTTGCTGTCGTTCCAGTTTCCCTGTTAGTTCCTGGTCATTAGGATACCCAGAGCGTCATTAGAGGATATTACGTTTTTTTTTTTTGTGGAAATGGTTTGGCATGGGTTTGGGAGGTGGGAGAATGTGGGCGGAAGCGTAATGAAATGTCTCTGAAAAGGCTCATAATGCAGAGAACAGTAGGGAGCCTCAGTTTGTTTTTGGCTTAATTTGAAACATTCACGGAGTGATTTGAGGCGTACTTTTTCAAGACAAAACATTCTTTATTCCAAGCCAAATAAAAACATTATTTATCATAAATATGATTATAAACAGGTAAATCTCAGTATTAACCTTTTTATCTTTAGTCATATAAACTGTTGTACTAGTTAATAACGTTCCCCTTGATCCGGCCTCCTCTTTACACATTGCTTGAAGTGACAGATAAATGTACAAGGACATTACTGGATTAGGGCCATTATAAACGGGACACAAAGAGCAACACTATAATTTGAACATTTTCAATGGCGGGGCTATCAGTGGAGCTGTTTGGGAAAATAGTCATTCATTGTAGAAAGAGGACACTTTTCCCCCCTTTTGCCAGAACAAACTGTAGACAGCTAATTCTGTGAGCACACAGACAGACAGACAGACAGATTACATATTATCAACTAAATGGTCCAATTTGTTTAACAATCTATGGGGCCTATACAGCTGTTTGATGTCTTTACAGCTGTAATCGTTCATGTCATAGTGCCATTTGATGACGGTGTCTTTTGTTCGTGCTCAAACGGACATGACTGAGAAGATAGAAGAGACGTGCAGAGGCAGACGGACTGTGATTAATACTGCTGTTATTGGCTAATAGCCTCTGCGATTATTGCCTGCATTAGACACAGACGCACACTGTTGTATGTCTTAACACAAACATTTCAATTGGTACATATGATATCAGCTCATTTAATTATTGACTATACTTATAACCTCTTACATTCATATTTCAGGTGCATCTC
>CALSCE010010723.1:9146204-9191134 GCA_943593645.1 Bovichtus variegatus
CCCCTGTCTATCTGTCTATTTGTCTCTCTCTTTGTCTTTGACAACAGCTTAGTTGACATGTCTGCATAACTCTCAGTCAGCCGAGTGTCTGGGGCTGATATGCCTGTATGAATAGTATTTCCCATTTCGCTACGGCCCAGAGAGCCTATCAGCATCCTCAGCAAATGGAAATAAACCATCTGTCAGCCGGGTCCCTCCACAGGCGGCGGAGAGCCGTGCCACTTGCCCCGTGTCCCATCTCGGCCCTCAATAGGAACCCATTTAGCTATTGTCACATAGGAAATGGAGCAACTTAACTGGAGAGCTCTGGGATTGGCGTGGTGTGTGCCGCGGCGATGTTTTATGTTCAGCAGGATTAGGGGATATTCTGTCTCTATGGATTCCCAATTTACAGACGTTTTATACATTTGTTGGTACTTGACTAGATGAAATTGTACTATTTGTCACATTTGTACCTCTGATTTGCTTTAACAATTGACATTTGAGGCAGTGAGTTGAGGTTTTCCATACTTGGAGGTAATGTTTTGTTAAAGCAATAATCAATGTTTTATATTAACAATGGGCCAAATGATAAAAATGATAAAAGGGCTCACTCGTAGATTTAGAGACGTATCACCTGACTCTGCTGCTGCTCTACTGAGCATTTTATCTTCTTTCAGCTCATTGTTTTGGTTTCACAGCCCACAACTTTACTGCCCATGCTCACTCTGCAGCATGCAGCAAAAAAAAGCTCTTAAAGCTACACTACCTGCACAGCATCAAACAGCAGACAGACAAAGTCAGCAACTAACTGGGGAACACAGTAGAGCATTTGGCAGCTAGAGAGCCCGATATTTCTTGGTGGATATCAAAAAAAATTAATAAAAAGAGCCAAAATATTCTTATATTTTACGAGACGCACAGAAACACGACTATATCACGAAACACGATAATCCAAATGAATGCTAATGTTGCATTCACTGCCAGTGTAAATTGGCAGCTGTTTGCTAATACATTCATCATGACAGCTTTACAAGGTGATAAAATTTTGTGTTTGCAGCTTGTTCTGCTTCCAGCAAGTCACCAAAGAAACCTGCTTTAATAAAATGTTGTGTGACACTCCATCACATGACCCCAAAAAGTCCCAAGAAGTTCAGGTAGTGTAGCTGTCCATATAAAACATTTGTATACCAAACAAACTGCACTCTGAAGATGGCTGTTGGATCATTCTTCTTCAGACTGTCAGGAAGATATTTTTATAGAAAGGTAACGTAATCCTAACTTAAGTTGTCTATCTCTGTCTATCCATATATCTTGATGGACACAAATACATTGGATGAGCCTTATTTTCCATCACATTGTTTCGTAGTGTGTATCTTATTTTAACTCTTTCAGATAACAGAGTTTCATTGCTATTCCCGTCTGATTTGAATAGACGCCATCTTTTCTCGCTCATGCTGCGGCATTCAAATGATGCTAGTGACACTTTCCACCATTGTGACTCCCCTAATGAATGCATTTATTCTGGTCTTATGATCTTTATTATTCAATAATGCAGCTTTAGGCTTCTGCTAAGGGACATAAAAGCCCCCAGCTTCTTAAAATAGAATCCCTTATGTTCTTCAATTTTCCCTTATAATTTATGATCCATCAGCCCCCATATATTCCATGAATGCTTAAAACAGAAAGCCATCACCACTAGTGCTTCACATTTTTATAATTCTTTCATTTTTCAAGGACTGTCAAGTGAAGTCTTTGCCCTCAGATTTCAGTCCATTTGCTACATGTCTCTAAGAAAGAGATTTCTACATGTATGATCCCGTCGGAGAGAGAGAGAGAGAGCTTCTCGTGACCTCCGTCCAGTAATCCCTGGACTTCTACTTACACACTGCCGATCCATCCTCATTTGCTATCTATGGTCTTCTTCCTTTCTCACCCTGTCATCTTGGTCCAGGATGTCTAGATTATGAAACCCAACACGTCCTAATCCTCTCATCCTCTGTATCCACAGTTGCCTACCAGATTGGTCATCAGACCGCTACTTTTTTAGCTTAACGCAGCCCAGGACGTTGGCTCAGCAGCTCTTTATCACAGCTGGGCCAAGCCTCAAGACCTCGCTGGTGCCCAGTCAACTAAGAGTAATCGTCATTTTAGATCTTTCCAGTTGATGGTTGTGCTGTGCTAACACAAAACGTGTGTCACCCTTGTGAGATTATGCTCCTCTTTGATTTTGGAATTCTTCTTCCTCCATTTCTCGCCTCTCGTTGTAATCGTCTCCCCTCATTCTCGAACCTTCTCTTCCCCGTGTCCCGTGGTTCGGGCTCCTCTTGGTCGTGATTGCTGCAGCTCGTCACACGTTCGCTTAATTTCATTATCGTTGATGGGGGAGAGGGAGGGATCGAAGGAGCCTTTGATATTTAGGAGGCACAATGTGCAGGGAGAAAGAAACAGAGGGGCTCTTGGGACCGAGTGAGGGGGGGGGCTGCCATCACTGCTCCAGCACATCAAAGGATTCCTCAGCAGATGTCTCTAAACAAGATGGCTGCCAGGTCAGCTTAGTCAATTACCTCAGTAATAAGAACAGGTTGGTGTTTGTGCGGCGGGCATGTTCAGGTCCTTATGCTACTTTATGTTTTTTTATCTGCCCCCTGTTTTCACTCTCCAGATAGACAGATCAAGCAAAAAATTGTTAAAAAAGAGTTTGCCTATGGCTTCGTTTTCTTTGCCTCTGTGGCAGCTGTCATCCTCTCTTTCAGAGGAGGAAGCAACAGGGAATAATCATCTGTGCTTGGTATGTTTTGGGCCTGAAGGCCTGACAGGCCTAATGGTACATGGGTAGCCAAACCATGTCTGACTGAATGAGGCCATTAGATTCATATTTGGGATTTTAGTGCAGGAGGCTGTAGATTAACACTTTCATTGATTCTGTGAACATATACTTGTTCTTTAAGAAGCCACAGCCTCGGCCATTACTGCAGCCTCACCGCTCCTCTTTCAACTCATATGGACACAGATGGCATCAAACTAAATGTTACGCAAACATCTCTGCAGCCTCCAGTGCTACTAAATCTACATGTTTGACTTCTGATATCCCCCAAAATCGTTCAAGGCTCATTTAAAGAAAAAATACTCTAGTCACGTGTAAGTCTGTATTGTCCAAAGAACAAACGATCATTATAATTAGTGTCGGTGCAAGTACTTTCCATCGTATTACATAGTACATATTGCCGCAGTGAAAATATTTTTCTGAGCTTCACTGCTGCTGTAGCAACCAGCTTCTTCCTGGCTCCATTATTCAACAACGCAGGCACTTGCCTCTAGAAATTATATAGGCAGCAACACCGTCTCATGCATACAAATAGGAAGGTTAGCATGTGATCCATCCTGGAATGGATCGCACTCCCTGGCTTTGGCAACAAGAAAAAAATCGTAGCGGGATTAAAGTGCTCCCCCCCCCCACCCCCGCCCCGAGTAAATGTGAAATGACACAGTCAGATGGACAGTATAGTTGACATGTTATCTGTTCACCGAGAGCATAAGGAAGCTGCTCAGATGGTCAAGCAGTCGCTCTGCTGATATTTCTTGGATGAGAGAGAGAGAGAGAGAGAGAGAGAGAGAAATGGAGATAGAGAGAGAGAGAGAAAGGGACCGCATGCAACTCCAGCCTTTATCCTCGGCTGCATGGCTAGTTGCTATAGCAACATGACTTCGCATTCCTTTTCACCTGCCGTTTTTGATCAATTCTCACTCTTGCCTCTCCCTCGCCAACCTTCCTTTGTCCTGAAATGCCTCGCCACTGCAGGTGACTTACCGACGTTTGCTCTCACACCTGTAATATTAGCTTCCCATATGGTAATTAATATAGTCTGACTGCAATCATGGCGTACTCCATCCTCATCCTCATACATACTACTGCCAACTGCTAAGGTACAGCACATTTAGAGTGTCCCAACACCAAATCCCTGTAGTGAAATAGGACCCACATTGTGCTACACCATCATTATCTCCTCACTAATGCTGACTAGAACGCTCTGTGTGTGGCAACACTACTCCTACACAGCCATTCTCGCCCCAAGCTAATGATTCATCAGGAGCCAGGAGTCTCCAGAGCATCCCTGGACCTCCTCAGCTGCAGCACAGTCCATCATGGTCTTATAGACAAATTACAGCTGTTTGACAGAACCTAACCAGACCTTCATTAGAGTCAGAGGGCATCCTTTCCTCTCTGGAGACATCGAGGAAGAATAAGGAAACTGTGTAGCCAGAGGTTAGATGTGCCACACACACACACACACACACACACACACAGACACGTACCTCTTTATAACATATTTGAACTATGTGACACAGCTTCCGTCATTTGAACCCTGTTTTCTTCGGAACGGTATTGTGCTAATTAGCCTGTTTTTAATCAGGCAAGTGAAAAGAAGAGCTCTGTGCGGGGTCCTGCGTAATGGGTATATAGATGGATAGTGACAGTCAGTCCTGCTTGAGGAAACGAGGCATGCAGGGAGTAAAGCCTGAGCTGGAGGCACTGAGGCGTGATTACTTGGCTCTCACGTGAAAGTGCATTTCTACTCAGTGATACTTCTGTTCATATATAGTACATATCCACACAATGACACAATAATATTTATGTATATTCACAGGCATGTATAGGCATAGGGGCACAGTAGCTATTTCACAT
Source organism: Bovichtus variegatus (assembly GCA_943593645.1). Taxonomy (NCBI): domain Eukaryota; kingdom Metazoa; phylum Chordata; class Actinopteri; order Perciformes; family Bovichtidae; genus Bovichtus; species Bovichtus variegatus. The sequence continues at coordinate 9,150,871 of CALSCE010010723.1, forward strand.
TGATTTATCTGATAAAAAAAATACAAAAGAGCATACTGTATATTCTGCTCTTTCTCCCATACTCGTGTACAGAAACACATGCAGATTTGTGAAATGAAATGCACTTATTCCTATCTTCCTCCACCCAGCTCATTGTGTGCAGTGCAATCACGCAAGTGATTCTACTTTTCTAATGCGCATATGAATGGCTGATCATTAAAATGACGCATTATGGAAGAATAATCTGCCCTTGTTTTCATAAAACGTCTCTGATGACTTGGCTACGTAGACGGCTAATTGGAATATATAATTCTCTTCCATTGAATTGCAGTATGCAGGACTGTGCATAGAGGTGATTTCACCGAGCATTTGCAGAGTGAGGGAATGCAGGAGTCGAAAGATTTCTAAATATGGTTTCCACAAATGTTGAAAAGAGAATCAGATGAGCTAGAGTGTGGCATCATAAAACTTCTGTGGGGTTACAGGGAGAAAAAACAAATAAAAAAGAGCTTTGTTACCCTAAAATTTAGAGTAACAAAAGGTCTTTTTTATTTCTTTTTTGTGCATTCATTTGGAGTCTAAATGAATGCACATGGTATGACAAGGTGGCACTAATCTCCCAGCTCATTAGCACAACATCTGGAGTAGGTCACACAATCCTGTCAGAAAGCAAACAGAAGAAGTTACAGGAAAATGCACTCTAGCCTATCACACGGGAGCTGTATTTGTCACATATGCAGTCTTACAATACCATGTGCACGCACGAGTATGAACACATACAGACCCGGCAAACACCATCTTGCAGTTTCCTCCGGACTTCCATTGGAACGAATGGGATTGTGCCTCGATTGTTGACGCATGTTGAGGTCGAGGGACTGTGACTGACAACTGCAGGTACAGTGCAGCACTGAGAGAAAACACCGCATCGTGCAGTGTTGTTTTGGTTTATGTAGCGTTATTCAGTTTTCCTCCTCTGGGTTTAACTAGTGTTTTTGTAAAGGCAGCGTGCATATAGGAGTGTACGTCTGGAGAGATAAAGGAGGTCAATTATACAGGGGAACAAGGAAAAGCTACTTGTTTTTCCCTTCCTGATGAACCCTCACTTCCTGCTGTTGCTGGTGCAGTCCCGCTGTGGGTGGAGTGAACAGAGAGAAACAAACAGGTCTGAATACTGGGACACTGGGATTAACAAGTGGCTCAAATGTCCTCATTCATATGGTTCTTCAAGCAGGCCTGAGAAAACATCATCAATGTAAAGGATTTCGGTGCAAAACCATACATAAGTTAAAGATAAGCGTGGCCACGTCCTCGATTTTGTTCAGCAAGTCAGATGGTAGGTGAACTTTGCCTGCAGGAGATTTCATCTTCTTCGATAGCTACGTTCATGAAAAACAAAAAAAAAACTAAAAAAGGTCAACAAGCGTGGATGAAACAGCTGTAAAAGTCGACTCACGGACACAACTCAAGTTAACTGCCACCTCTGCCGACGCTTCTGTGTCAGTGAAGAATTACGTGAGATGTGTATCTTACTTCTGATTGGTTAGACCAAAACAAAAGAACCTCTTGCTGCATGCTAATTGTACTGCTAACCTACACGTAGCAGTACATGCCAGCAATACACCTTCAACAAAAGCTGAAGAGCCCTTTTCATATGAAGCGAAATAATTATTTTTTATTTGCTCTGCTGCTTCTCTCTTTTAAAAAAAAAAGGACAAATGATTCAATTTGCACGTTCATGAAAGCTTTTACATTTTCTGTGAAAATAACCATGTTTCTAGTAAACCTTTTTTCTACGGACAGAAATCCTCATTATCAGAAGCAGCATTTTGTCGGCAAACAAAACAAAGGACATGCGCAGTTAGCATTAGCAGTGATAGCCCGGCTGATTAAGCGGACAATGACTATTGCTACCTGCAGATGGACGTACAAATGGGTCGAGCAGATTGGCGCTTTCAGGGGAAAGAATCGAACAATATGTGAATCTAACAGAAACAATCTCATTTCAGTAAATGACTTGTCTTATTAGGAAACTGGAGGAATTATAATGAGTCTTGAATGACACAGGGAAACGTCTCCAAAATAGACGCTGATGAAATTCAATTGCACCTGCACTAAAGTATCATTGGTATTTCAAACCGTGCACCGAGTATTATTTTCTCACATGCAATAATTTGTCTGATATTAACATCAAGACTGGTGGATATGAGATGTGGGAACCAAGGACAGGTCAGGAGACACAGATGCAGGCTGAGTGGTTGGACAACTCTTGCTTTTTCTATGTCTCTTGGTGCTTAGTGAGTTTCCGCTGGCAGTGCCCATCATGGGAGCCTCTCTGGTGCCTACATCACTATGCCAACTCTCAGCCATGCCAGTCAGCAGCAGCAGCAGCAGCACAGCTAAGTAGGTCACACTGCAGTCACACTGGCTCCCCAGCTCTAGAAGGAGGAGAGAGATGTACAAGAAGAGAAAAAAGAAAGATACAAAAGAAAGATGGAGAGGAAGGCAAAATAGAGGAGGGTTTAAGAGAGCAGAGCATATAGAAGCTAAAGGAACAGGGCAGAGGGAGGAGCAAGAAGATCAGGAGAGAGAGCTGAAAGAAGTGACTGAGGAGAGATGGCAGCTAACCGGAAACGAGGCAGAGGAGTCACGAAACGCAGAGGAGCTTTATGGATGTAGATTTTTTTTTTTTCTTTCTAAAGCAATGATGATTCAAGATTGCAGCACACAACGTCATTCAAGGTTGAGAGTTGATGAGCACAGTGTACATAGAAGGTGATGGTGAGGCAGATGAGAGGAAGTCTTGCATACGCACCGACACGACAGTCGTGCTCGCGTCCAAAAAAGGCCGGATTGTTATTTATTCAGCAAACAGCACAGTGCGCAATCCTACAGAGTTTCTTCTGTGCAATTGAGCCATTGAATGAGGGAACACAGCTACATCAAGACACTGTGGTGCAGTCATTTCTGCAATGTTCATTTCCAACACATTCCTTTTTTTCTTTCTAAAAAAAGTTCCCTCAAAAAATCCCTCAAAAGAATCTTAAAAGTGTCATAATTTTAAACCAAAGCGGTTTGTTCTCAAACCAAGTGAAGATGACACACTGTGCATACATGACTTAACGTTTTCTCAACATTGTGCATCACATCTTTCTGCTGAAAGCTCACAGATGATTTTTTTTCTTGACTGCATTGGTTTATTTTGGTGTCACTTGCAAATAAACTACACGATGCAATTTTGGAGACGTGGATTACTGTGATTTTCCTCGCCAGCTCAGACTGCGTCAAAAGCAAACGGCACAAGTCAGTCAGTCATCTGTTCTAACTCCACAATCATAGTTATACACAAGCAGTCACTGTAAGCTGTGCACACATTGAAGTAAAACCTGTAACCTCTTTTATCTTAATAAAGGTTTGTCGAGCGAAAGCTATAATCTCTACATTTAAAATGTGAACTTGGTTAAAACTAAAAGAAGACAAAGTTTACTAGTGTTGCATTTTTAAAGGTGTTCCATCGTAGGGCTGAAGCCAGTCAAAAAATGGGCATTAACATTTCAGAGAGCTTGAGTTCACACATTTAAATAGCTTATTTTATCCAACCAACAGCCCAAATAACCAAAGATATTTAGTTTTCTATTTCAGCAGTCTTAGAAAGCCGGAACATATTCACATTTCAGAGGCTTGAAAAACTGCACAAGCTCAAAAAATAACATTCTGAAAACTATATTGATTATAATGTTGATTATCTAGTTTTTTTTGCAAAAAGGTAACTTTTTTGAAATCTTATTAAAAAGTCTGAATTAGTCTACAGTAAGTGACACAAATAAGTTTCTTTTAATTTATTTCTATATTTTTACTATTCGTTTTAATGCACTCCTCTTACAAATACATGGTGATCTTACGTAATGACGCTTCCTGCTCTCAAATGAAGTATAGTTTGTCGCGGTTGAGTGAGTATTCGACGGGATGCTTTCCAAATAAGGTAACAAACTCTCCTCTTGGCCCATATTCAGGCTCCAGTTTGTTGATCAAAACGATTGCAAGATTAAGTTTCGGTTGATCGACTAATCCTCTTGCAGTAAAACAAAATATTTTAAATATGTTCAAGTTGACGTTAAATGACGTTAAACAGCTGGTACTGTCTCCACATCGATTGCATATTACAAATATGTCATAGATTTCAGCTTTATAACTAATATTGACGTTTATTTGTGACCTCAGCTAACAGCTGTGAGGTCCGATAAGAAGAGAGACGTTTCTCCTCTCTGGTGAACACCCTCCACCTCTAACCCATTAACATTAGCACCAGTTCTCTCTCCTTTACGTCTTTCTTGCACCACATCTGAGTGTCTTCACCGAGTCCGCACAGGACAGAGCTTTTAAGCGCGCGCGCACACACACACACACACTGTTAACCAAGCTCACTGTGACAGTTTAACACCCTCATTATGTTATTAATACCTGTGGCCGTGTCAATAGCCTCTAATTCCGGTGTCAACGCCCTTTAATGGAATCACTCTCATCAGTGCTGTGTGCGTCTCACCTCCTCCCTCTCCTTGAACCGTTTGCCATGCAGAGGGTGTGCAGTCCTCCGGCCCTCCCGCTCAGCTAGCATCAGGGGGAGGATGAGGAGAGAGTGACAAGGGCAGGAGGAGAGGAAAAGACAAAGAGAAAAAGAGCTCTGACACATTTTGTGGATGCAGTGTGGATTGGATAGGTTACTGAGGTTTTGTCGTCACCGCTTCCTTTTTAAAGATGCCGCCCAAACACCCCGCGTCCTCTTTATTACCACCATTGAAATATCTCTCATCGCACATCTTATATGCATCATGCCCTCTGCAAGTACTACTGAATCAGAGTTAAAAAAAAAGTGTACAGTGCTTTAACACAAAAACTCCATCAATGGATTGAAAATGTCATGGCAACAGCTGCTCCGTCCTCTTCCTTCTCTTCTGTCTTCAGTTCATCTGATTAATCTCCAGCCTTGAGCCTGTTGAATCTCCGCCAAAGATGGTGACGAGTGGAGAACTGTTTACTTCCGTTCCACAGCAGTGGAACACCTTTTCTGTCCAAGCTGCTTCTTACCACAGTGATAGCATTCAAGGACGAGGCTGGCAACAAATCCCGTGAAGAAAAAAGATCATGACGAGCCTCCCACGAGTTACACGTAGATCAGGAGCCTCTCATTGCCCTAACCATCTGGATTCATAGCTGTCGGAGAGATCATGAATGACAGTCCTGGCACTCCAGGAGATGGCCTTTAGAAAAGCATTCATTTCACATTAATTTAACATAGTATCAGTATTACTGTGTGTAGATTTACATAGCTTTGACAACACTTAAAACAAAGACAATGACAGTATGTTGAATAACCATTTTACAGCCATGTAAACCTTAGATATTACAAAAAAAATAATAATAAAGCTGTTAGATGTGATAAAATCAAATCAGAAATGATGTTCTCACTCATATCAAGTCTGATTTTATAGGTATAATGTACTCAGTCCATTTGATCCAAATCTGGATTGTTTTACATTGTTTGACTTGACAACCTTTCCATAAAATATATGTAGTATATTAGTTCTTTCCCTTTATCAATGGTGGGCGACATTTGCTGGGCTTCATTGTGCAGTCAAGGCGATGTCTGACAGGCCAGCACTCTCCTATTGCATTCACTTTTTGAATTCATACATACGGTAACTACTGCACCTTGGCTGCACTTCACAATGCTCTTACCTTGCTCTGTTCCTTTTTATACGTGGCAGTCCAAGACGAACCAAGCGTTAAGCATCGTTTCACCTCGGCCCTCATTCTGATCCAGCCCACCAGTTCATTGCTGAAGATGGCACTTCTGATTTGGGTGTAGCAGCTGTTTCGTCTCAAAGTTCAGCCCAAGAACCGGAACCAAAAGTTTGCTTTGGAGGAATGCAGGTGCAGGCTTCATGGGTCTGAGCAGCTGTTTTTGATGTGAACCAACCATAAGTAGCTGGAATATTTAAGCATCCAAACGCCCGGAAGACCAAGTATTGTAGTAGTTCTCTTAATAACAGAAGTTGGACAGGTGGAAAGAATTAACCAGCAGACGGTGCCAGGCCTGTTCTTCACTGCCCATGCTTATCAACTTTCATTGCGTTTAGAGCAAGAGGAGGATGAGTGTCCCATCTGTGCAGGCCTACATCCAGTGACGTAGGCCTGCACATCACTATCTACCTCTGGGTAGATAAAGATGCGGATGACGACGCATGGCAACCTTCGTTGTAATTGGATCCGCCTTTAACAGGCTGTATACTTTTATTCTCTATTTAGCTTTTTTCCATATGCACCATTTATTAACATGAGCTGTTACATATTTCCTCTGACACTCAGAATGACGGACAGATGGGAGTAATTTGCTCGGCTTGAACTGGTCAGAGGCAGCAGAGTGTGAAGGGGGTTGTAGACTCAGATCTGATGAGCGTTGTGGAATTAAATACAATTCTCCGAGTTCCTTAACATGACAGGCCTCCTGCTGTTGCCAAGCTCTGCAGTCTATTCTTACACAACAAAAAACCCTTTTGGAGTCACAATGTACCTTTCCAGTTTGGTAAGTAGAGATGACATGTTGATGCATTTCTTTTTAATTAGAGAGCGGTTGTCGACACAGGTATCTAACAAATGGAAAAATGATTAAGTATTCATTCAGACCTCTGTTGAGGACAGAGCCTGTCTGCTGGATGGGACGAAGCTCGGAGATGAAACGAGAAATGATGTCTCTCATCATCCCAGCATCACTTATTGCTTCAGTCACAGGCACCAAACCAGACTCAGCCAAAAATAGCACAGTCAAGTCTTTTTTTACCAAACTTAAAAGTTTAACTTGTAGACGTGTCATTTCTGCAGACACGTATGTGATCATGTTTGCATGTGCGCATTTTTTTGCTTTTTCCTTGATAAATCATGCCGATGCCACTACGGATAGAAGATATCGGAGCACACAGTCATCTAGTCATATAAAACACACTCATCACTTTTTTCATAAAGCCAACATGTTTTTTTTCTGTGCGTGTTCGTGACTTTCCTAAACAGTTACAGACAGTGAACTGTCGGTTGAAGCAAACTAGTGCAATTATTCCCTGGCACTGATTGATGATACAGCGAGCAACATCTAATGATGAGAGTCCCCTGTAGTACACACCCTTATGCCGTGTAGTCAACTCACACACACACGCACAGACACACACACATACACGTTTTGTCAAAAGCAACAAAAATGCATCCAGCAGTAACTTGTTGGAACTGAGCATTCGAGGGTGATGCATCAAAATCCCCCCTCAAATGCAAACACTTGCAAAGCCGACACGTTTCATAAATCACCTGGTGTGTGTGTGCGTGTGTGTGTGTGTGTGTGTGTGTGTGTGTGTCTCTGTGTGTGTGTGTGTGTGTGTGTGTGTCCTCCTCCTCTGTTATCCTCCTTCAGGAAGTGACCTCTATTTACCTGTCATACACAGTTACCTCCCCCCACACACACACACACACACAGTTACTGCAGTGCAATGCAGCATCAAGTCATGGCTATTCATTCCACTTGTGCACATGTCGCCGGCTCAAAACCAGAGGGACTGCTCCGACACAACAACTAGGACGACACTCTGAAAAGGGAACCACGAAAACCTTTTACAAGTCAGATAGGAGACAAACATCCAGCAGAGAGAATTTGGGAAGTGAAGGATTGTAAGATATATTGCTTTTAAGAGGAAAACACTTACACACAGGCAGTGAGAAAAGAGAGTGTAGCTTTAAAATATGCAGCATCATGGAGACTAAAGTGTCTACCAATACACGGCCACTAAGGACAATGCTTGGGGGGGGGGATTGTGTACCACGTGTAGTGAAAGGGGTAGATAGGGTGTCTCCGCCGAGACATCAGCCTTCGGTAGTTGAAGAGCCTCGGAGCGGAACAGATTCAACTGGCGCTTTGAGGTTCGTCTGCAGCCGGCCCAGCCTTTGAACTGTGCACGCGTCCGGCCTCGTGGCCCCGGGTAATTAGCATTTCACCAGCATCCATCTTCAAAGGCAGCGAAGACAGCAAGGAGCATCACTCGCACACGCTCATATCAAAAGGGCTCCTGTCCTCTGCGGTGAGGTCTAATGTTACAGTTTAAAAAGCTGCTGCAGTTAAACGCTCCGTGCGCTCGGGTCATTCAACAAAAAGAGATTCCGTGTTATAATATCGTACGTCGTATATCAATGTTATCCATAGAGGGCTATAACAATGAATCAATTAGCCGATAGATGGAAAAGTAGATGCCAACTATTTAGATTACAATTGTCGTTTTTTTTTTGGTTTGTGTTGGGGTTTTTTTGTGTTGCTCTGGGGGCTCGGGGCCACAGACAGGGTGGGGAAGTTTGAAAGTATTGAGGGATGGACGAACACATTTTATTTTTCTGTATGGGATTTGTTGACCGTGAGAAAAATATAAAAAAATACAACAGCTCTTTAATCAATCTAAAATGAAATGAAATGACACAAAATATAACATCCCCCTTTTCATCTGATCTTTTAAACAATCTGAAAACAAGATGTTTCATGTCGCTCATTGTCTTTTTGATTCAAGTTTATAGCTTGTTTTTAAGTTTGCATCTTATTTTTGTTTTTGGGCCCAGCCTGATCTGGTGTCAGTGCCCCTGCAGTAATCACTTTGCCCGGTGAACCTGCACTTTCAAGGCTTCAAAATGTCAGATGTGTACTTAAGTGAAGCTGAAGTGTACTTAGAAGGAGTGTACTTAACACCAGCAGCACATCTGCCAAAGCTCAGTAAGTGCCAGTGTGTCTCATCAGTGGGAATCCAGCGTCAGAGAGGCTAACAGTAGACCACCAGCTGTTTATGAAAGACAAGACAGGGGGATGATGAGAGAGTGAATAATAAACGGGTGAGGAAGAAGAAGAAGAAGAGGATCAGGTCAGAGCGAACAGAGATTAGACTCAGAAACATGTTAAAGAGATGATGTCTCATTGATGTGACAAGGTTAAGCTGAGCAGAACATTGCGTACCATACGTTACTCATAAATGACTCAGCTGTGCGTGATGTTTGCGGTACCTCCGTGCCACACGGACGAGATTGACTATGTCTAATAAATGAGTTTACATATTCTTTTGTTTGGCTGCATTGCTTTTCCCTTCCCTGGGGCGATGTGGTTGCGTGAAAAAAAAAAAATTGAATTGAATTGAATTAAGTGAGCCTTGATGTTCTGCATAAACCACTATGTATTTCCTTCATAGTGTGCCTTATTAAATGCACAGACCCATCATTAGTTTCGCTTTGAGAAAATCTATACTCTGTAAAGTATTGTTGGGTGAAGGAAATGAAGCAAAGCTGTAAACAAGCAAAGGTTGCAACTTGTTTTCTGTTCACAAACTTACAAATGATAAATATTTCAACGTAAACTGATGGGAGGAGCTGTTCTTTTCTCACGCACACGCACAACTGTCTTCTCACCCGGCGGAGCCTTGTGTCTGCTGACAGCGTGTCTGCATTCATGTTTTATTCAGCTCGAGTGTGTCGCCCTCCCATCACTCAGACAGGCTAAGGAGATGTGCTGTAGATAGCCAAGCATGGACATGCCATCAGTCACCGCCGAACTTCATCCACGCGCACGCGCAAGCACTCGCCAACTTGAGGACACACACAGAGGCAGAATCTCAGCACACACACCACTACAGTTTATGCAACACTCAGTATTCAAAATACAACCACAGATGCGTGCACACACACACACACACTCACACACACACACACACACAGTTGGATGCTCAGTGTTCATAAGGCACGCAGCAGAGGGATGCGAAGATCTCAGCAGTTACGACAAATCACTGACGGGCTAAATTCATCACACAGCCCCGCCGCCTTACAGATGGGAGAGAATGTGGCAAAAATGGAGACACGACTGACATGAAAAACAGGATTATCACACCCAAGGTTACCTCTTTAAACATTACGCTCGTTAAGGGCACAACCGACGCATTTCAACCTTTTCCGCTTGGTCGCTTACTGACAAGCTCACATTCTGAATTACGAGGACAAAACCGCCCCAATAAAAATATTGAGGAACTTTTTTGTCACTGTCGATCCAAACCAAACGTTCAAAGAACAAATTCCAGTAGAAGAAGTTCTGTTTTTTACCAGTGAAAACCCATGAACAATAAACTGGTAACAGAAAGCTGCATCGAGGATTTTGACAGCTTCCTCCTCCTGTCTTCTACCAGCTTCATGTCATCAGTGTTCATTAAATTAAAAAAACATTGATTGTTGGTAGACACACTGACCTGTAAGTGATTCCCAGACAAAAAACAAGGACTACCCAAAATGGCGGCCTGGTTAACTGCCTCTTGGTCGGAGTCCATTAAATCTCTCCGAGGGAGGCTCACAGGCGACTCTGCCAGTCCTGTGGCTGGAGGCTGGAGGCTGGCAGAGGTGGCTTGTCAAACACTAGACAATACACACAACCAGGGAGGACGGGGAGAGATTAGCAGCCCGCTGGCTGCTTCGTGTTGAATGCTGCTGCTGCAGCTGGAGGAACATCAGTCACACAGCCAGCCAAGAAGAAACAACTTTGATCGTGTTTTCGCCTTTTCTTGTTTTGGCCTTTTATATATTTACATTTCACATCTACAGTAATGTCACCTGAAGATCAATCTGTACGGCATGACATTATTTTGTTGTTTTTGTTGCCGTCAATGAAAAGCATTAAGATCTTTAGGTACTTTGATGCACAGTGGCATTCTGTCGTCTTTTTACTTTTGGCCTGCTTGTATGTGTTGGTTGGTGGGAGCCGCCTCTTCTAATTGGCAGAGTTTCCCTCGGTATTTTACTGTAAGTTAAAACACATGGAGAATGTACCATGTCTTTAACAATTGACAGGGAGTAGACACAGTTAAGGCTGTAATTTGTCATTTTTGATTTGGGTTACTTATTTTCACATCCAGGAGCAACGTTATCGTTCAGTTTGGAGTCATGTTTCTGGCCACCTCATGAATGTAAGTCCAGTATTCTCTCTCTTTTAGCTCGGTGTTTGGTCTCTACCGACCCCTCAGGGAAATATCTGTCTTTTTTAGCCCCCCAATGCTCCACTATGTTCACCACACCGTGTGTCTGTCTGCTGTTCGGTGTGGGTGGGTTTTTTAAGCTTTTTTTTCTGCTGGGGCTAAAAAACAAGGCTATAAGAGTGGTGGGAGTGAACTAGAACATTAAAGTCGTTGGCCGGACAGCCAATCAACAAGCTGAAACTCTACACACTCTACACACTCTACACACTACACACACGATGAAGCTCTGTAAAGAAGGGGGAAGCTGCGGATTCACGTGATAGTCAAATTGTTTTTACATTGTAATTTAATACATTGTTATTATAAAACGATCAATTAATAGCTGCTTCAAGCTTACCCTTAAATACAATTAACTCAAGGTCAAGTAGCCTCTTCAGAAGCTTTCAGAAACCTGGACAAATTCCCACTGTGGATAAGGACTTTAAAGTGCAGTTGAAAGCTCTGGAGAAAGAAAGTAACTGGACCTTGAGTTCAGATTATTCTTTTAAAGGACTAGTTCCAAGAAGATGAAGATTGAACATGGAGGCTTGACTGTATTGTGGATGTTTTGAACAACAGAGTAGATACTGTGTCGTTACACCTGGAGATTTATAGGGGCTTTGTCCCTCCTGGAGGATCCATGAAAGCAGCCAAAGAAGAATCCAAAGGTCGATCTGATGAGTAACAAGAGAACAGAAAATAGACCAGATGACTCTGTGGTGATGTTATGAGAAAATCAACAGTGAAGACGTACCCAGCGCAGGCGCCCACACACATCACATGAATATTTAGCTTAAATATTTCTCTTTCTAAGTTAAGAGACGGTATAACTGTAATTCATTGAACTAAACCTTCTGGTTTTTTAATCATTTTCTGATCGCAAAACAAGCAATTATTTGTTTGTATTATTATTTGACTATTTTTTACAAGAGACAAAATACTGTATATGCAGATGGTCTGCCCCTGCATGCGCGAAAAGTTTAAATAACCAATAGAGTTTTTAAGTTATGTAACATTAAACCCTCACAACACCTTGTCCCTATACTCGGCTTCAGCCAAATTAGTGGTTTCTGTGCAAAGCAGCATTTCTGTGCACAAACAGCAGGAAACTTGTGTTCACTGAATGTCTTCTGCCTCAGTGCTTATGGTAACAACATATGTGGCCCTGCTTGTGATTCACTTATTTCAGCGTGTGTTTGTAAATACGGATAAATTGTGTATTTCATAGGTTTGTTTGTTTTATTACCCCTGCCACATGGCAAATTGGGCTATAAGACCAATTTTATCTCTCTAAAATAGTCTAAATTAAATGGCTTTAATGTCATAAATCCAGGTTGATTTTGCAATAAGAAATCATGAAAAAGAAAGTCTCAAGTTCCTTATCTTACCTTGCTCTCCCTCCTGTTGAGACTGGGAAAATGGGAACCATGGGAGCTGGTGAGAGCGAGGACAGGTGCGATGAGGATGTTGAAACTCATAACAGAATAAGAGGCCTGGCATTGTGTGTGCTGTCCCCCCACTGAGCTGCTGGGGCACTTCACAGCTCTATATCTTAAAGACTGTATCTTTTATTCAGTGTAAATGTGGTGTGGGCCGAAGAGACTGGTGCATTGTGTCTGAGATGGATGCATCCTGATAGCAGCACAATGTCAGTGTGAAAACTAATGTCTGGACTGAATAGATTCCCTTTGTTGATCTCTTCTTCAATTTCTATCTCTGTCCTGGTTTCCCCCTGTGAGCTCGTATCCGACACTCCATCTCTCTCTACTGCAGCCATTTTTCTTCCACGACTGTAACAACACGGCAACCACCCCGTCGACCTTTTTTTATTAATCCCCAATATTCTTCTTTTTTTTTTTGTATTCCTTTTCCTCTCTCTCTCTCTCCCCCCCATTGAATATGCTGCCGTGGGCACAGAGATACTGTAGAAAAGCAAGGCAGAGAGTTGGATTACAATAAGGGGGGAAAAAAAGAGAGAGAATAAACAGAGCTGACTGAATGCACCACCTGCTATCTTGTCAGTGTAAGTATAAGCTACAGTGTACCGCTGCATATTTCAAAACCCCCAGCCCTCCCTATTTGTCCATACTGTATGCACAGCACATGCAGTCTTGAGGGATTTCCTCGGCCATGAAAACGGGCTCTCCCTAATGTCCTGTTTAGCAGTGGAGGACTCCTCTGGGCCTGAGAGAGGAGATACGAGATGGATGGATGCGGTGATAAAACTGAGACAGCACAAGGTCACTTTATGAAAAGTTATGATCAGAAGTGCCGCGGTGTTGCACTCTATTTGAAAACGTGCTCCTGGTCGGTCGTCAGGTGACTCAGAAACCCATGAAAGACAGAAAACCTCTGGCACTTGCTTGTTGTTTGTGCTTTCCCCGCGAGCAAACAGCGACCGAAGGCAAATTGGTAAAAGGTCTTCAGTGTGTGTGACACACAGAGGTTTTAATAAATCAAAAGTCTTACAGTGCTGACGGAGGCTAAAGGAGGTTAGCTGTTTTGCATGTAAACATTGTATTAAAGCTACATACTTGAAAGGAGCAATAACTCATTCTCTATCAAACGTAAAGTTGAATGAATTGGCGATGAAAAGCACCTTCGCTCACTTCAGTACGCTGAGGCGTTTTACTGCAGACAGTGACGATATCTTATGGTGGCTAATGTTAGGTTTGTTCGCAAACTTGAGATAATTACTTGTGCTAGCAATGACTATGATTTGCACCTTACAAAGGCCCGCTTTATAGTGCAGATCTGTCGCTAAATGGACATTGGCGTAATATCCCAATAATCCGGCAACTCATCGGACAGAACTGGAGACAGGCCTGGTGGCGGAAAAAACATTTTACGTCACAACACAGTACTCGAAAAAAAACAAGTTTTCGTCATCTACAACATAATGCAACATCTCTCACTATCGTGTAAACATCTTGTTAAGATAGGTCCGTGATACAAACTGAGTCTGAGGACAGAAACAAGCGTCACAAATACGCTGCATCCTGTTGCGGATGGATAAAACCTTAATTGAGTGCTGTGTTTTGGTTTACTGTGGGCTTTTTTTTTTTTAAGCAGCTCAATGTGCTGCTCCGTTTCTGTCTGACAAGCTGGCAGCTCACTGAGATTATTTCCGAGCACACGGTCTATAGATTGAACTGTCCATGTCTGTATATCAATATCCCCTCTGGACTCGTACCATCTCATGTCAAAACTAGTGCCGGAGCAATTAAATCCATTTGTCAGCTGACGGAGAATTACTGTGTCAGGCAGAAATGAACAAATATTCCTTGTTTCAGCTTCTGAAATGTGAAGATTTGGTGCTTTTTTTCTTGTATATGTCATTGCAAATTGAATATCTTTGTGTTTTTTTTACTATCATTTGAAAGTGTCTAATTTACGTAATACAGACGGTGCAAGAATGCTCAAATGTTCCCTTAAAGGAGTATACCACGGACTCAGGATACACCCTGACTTAATTAAAGTATTACAGCTTTGTTCATGGTACACACGGTTTTCGACCTTCACAGTGTTCGGGAGTTCGTGCTCAGATCTCTGACGGCCGATGAGAGATGAGAGCGTAAAGTGGAGACAAGGACAAATATCAGTCACTCTAACTGAGTTTGCATGTGTGTATAACTGTGTGTAAGTGTGTTTCCGCGTGAGTATGCATGATTTTACGTGTGTGTGTGGGCTTGTGAGGGAGAGCGTCTGAGAAGGGCGAAGCGGTATCAGTCACTGTCACCAAACACTGCAGTCTCTGGCTCGGCTCCACACGCACACACTCAAAGGCACACATGGACACACAAACAGAGAGGTGCACGATGCATAATTCATAGGCGTAATCAAAGGCAGACAAAAGCCACAGTCTTTGAGTCTGTGGGCCCACCAGGACACAGTCTGACACACACACACACACACACGCACACACGCACACACACAACTCTATTCAAGTGCACAGTGCTTCCTACCAGCCAGGCAGTAATCTACAGAGGGTTTGCAGGGAGAGAAAAGGAGGTGAATGAGAAGAAAAGCGGATGATTTTTCAAACGGCCCGTTCACTTCCCTCCTCTGCCTAGAGGCCCTCTCTTACAACTTCCTCTCCCTTTTTTTTTTTTTTTTTTTTTTACTTAAAAAATAGTTCTGTCTAGACCAAAAGAGACAGTCGAGTGGAGATAAACTCCCCGAGCTCACTGGCTATAACTTCCTGTTTCATTTGCCCCCTCTCTTTCCTCTGTACATTTTCTCCTGAGTGCATCCAAAGAGAGAGAAGGGTTTTTGTACGACTTTAAAAAAAAAAGAAGAAGTATTTTTTTGGGCTGCATACCGCATTAATATTTTATCAAATGCAGAGGACTAGCACGCATGAGAATTTAAAGAGCCATATTTAGCACCGTCATTATGCTGTACAATAATTCAAGGTATGCACTTTAAAGAGTTTTCTGGGGTGGTGGGGCGTGGATGAGAATGTTCCTATGTTTGCATGGTGCCATGTTTTCTCTCTCTCTCTCAGGGCACAGCTGTAAAAAGCTCAGCTCTTAAAGCTTTCATCTCTGTCTAAATCCAAACCAGTGTACCATTATTTATTTATCTACCAGAGACCAGAAATATCCGCTAAGATCTGCCGGGCTTTGACAAGATGAGCCTCGGCCTTGTGGTGAGTCTCTGGGCAGAGCGGTCACACACACACACACACACACACACACACACACACACACACACACTCACTCACTCACTCACTCACTCACTCACTCACTCACTCACTCACTCACACATACTCACAAATAAATGGGTAAAGACGCACACAAGTGTTAGAAACTGAGATTAACACACACACACACACACACACACACACACACACTGCGGCATGTATACTGTACACTATCAGTAAATGACTGGGACTGCGCTCAGCCGTCCAGGTAATGCACCTGTACTGAGGCACCTGATAAATCCCAGAATGCTGTAGTCTTATCTTCCCAGGCCAGATTGAAGAACAAGGCTGTAATCTTTTTTTGTGTGCGCCTCCCGTCTGTTTATGTGTGTCTCTCTGCGGGCCTGCTGCAGTGCTTCAGTCTGCAGTCTGTCTTTCCTGACTCCATTACTTTTCTCGTTGAAGTTGATAGGCTGTAAACTCTCCTCATTATGGGTGATCCCTCGCTCCCTCCTGCTCCCTCCTGCTCCCTCCTGCTCCCTCTCTTTTTATTTCCTTTAAAATGTCAGCCCTTTGCTGCTGATGCAGCCCTACACGTCCTAGTTGAACTTAATGCTGCATTCCTAATCAATATTTTTATATTAACAACAGGTGTAATATAAAACTTGTAGCGACAAACCCATGGAGAATTATCACTCGACTCTGCAGTTCCCCTCAGCTCTATGGAGCATTTTAGCATCTTTGCATTGTTTTAGTTTTTCCGCCCATAACTTTATTATTTTAGTTCCCCGATCCAGAACCTTTACACTGCGTATCACTAACAGATGCCTCACGTTCATTCGTGAAATTCATTACAGGAAAAATGTTAAAAATACAAACGCACTAGATGATTGCCAATCTTCTTGGCACCGTATGTTAAGTAGATGTAAAGTGACAAAAAAATGTGTTGCATATGTTGTTCATCACACGCCTGTACAGGGCTGAGTTAGAGTTTTAGGACCCTCCGTGCTCGCTGATGTTGTTGCCTTGCAAATCAGCTGAATTATGCTGTTAGTTCCTTTGCAAATTAGTTTGATGTAGATGCATCCCCCTCAGCCTTTCGCCCCACCATGCCAGCTTGCCTTGACTTTCAGAGATGATGGTGAAATGTTTCATTGAAGTTATTTTTGGCCACGTTACATAATACGTCTCTCGTTCTGACTCTTCACATGAAGCGGTATGATGCTGCGCACTTGGCAGACAAGTCAGCACTGAAGCACTAATTGTGGCGTCTCGCGGAGATATTTAAGGATGTTTTAGCTCCGAACATCAGCTGTCGGTCAAGAATATTGAGGGGGATTTCTACGGTACAATAAATGTCTGCCTGAGTGCAGCTTTGCTTTAATTTTTGAGCAGTTGGAACCAGGTTCATAAGGCCAGTAGAGCCAGACAAACCATCTGGGGCTGTGGAAGTTTTCCCAGTAGGCGATTCGACCTGTGAACCAGAAGTGGGTCCAGTGAACACAAAAAAATCTCATGCTGTTGATTGTGGATTTGCATTGGATTAACAAGCCAACTCGATGACTATGTTCTGCATAAACTAAGATGACATAGACAGGAAAAAAATAACATTATGCTGCTTTTAAGAAACCTTAAAAAATTGCAACTTTACATCCCCTGTACTAAATATACAATCGAGTAAATACTGTATGAAAGGGAATTCCTTCAATCCCTAAGTTACTGAAACGTGACGTATATGGACAGAGCATGAAACATCTTGTGATTAAAGTAGGTCTGTAACATTATTGATCAATCTGCCAATTATTTGTTCAGCTAATCGATTATTTGTTGGTTGTTTTGTCCAGCCAACTGTCCAAAACTCAAAGAAGTTCAATTTACTATCAAGTAAGACGAAGCCTAGCAGCAAATCATCACAATTGAGAAGCTGAACGAGGTAATAATTGCAGATTATCGCACATTATGTGATTGTTCGTTTGTTTATTTGTTTGTCATTGTCATCTTCCTTTCGTTTGATCTCTTTTTAGTTCTCATGTTTTTACTTGGGGGTTCATTTTTATTCCATCTCTTGGTTGAACGTCGAGTCTCCCCAGTGTGTTAGAATGTTTCTCTGTGTCCACAGCCGCCCTGCCTGCCTGTTGATTTTGTTATTTTTCTGGAGGAGAGAGGACTCAAGGGGTGAGAATGAGGGTAAAATTGGAAAGACTGGAGAGAGGTGTGGGAGAGAAGAGACCACAGGGATGTGGTATCACACTTTAGAGGAGAAGACCAGAGAAGCAAAGAAATGAGGAGAGGTGCTGAGAAACGAGAGGAGGACGTGCCCTCTCCTTGTTGTCCTGTGGGCTTTGGCTAGATTGCTTTCTCTCTGACAATGAAGGGAAGTCGAGGTGGGGAAGGATTGCGAACATGGCCCCAGCCTGGGGGAGGGGGTCGGCCAGCAGCGAAGGCACTCAGGTGTTAATTTGCACCTCGATTCACACCTCTAGCATTCCATCACAGAGCCAGAAAGCTGCAGACCTGGCGAGATGATGGCCCTGTCACCTTCCATCGCAGCGAGCGATTGCATAAACCATCCCTGCCATCTATAAAACTTTGCTGCAGGCGATTGGATCCCCCCAACTCCCTCTCCCTCGCTTCTATCCCTCTCTCTGACTCAGCCAAGATACCTCTCTCGTCGCCCTGTCACAGGCTGCTGAACCCTCTTATAGGAGCCCCTTGTCCAAAAATTGTGCCAAATGTAATAAAAGTGTGATAGCGCTTGGCTCCACGTCCGGACCTGGCACCAGAGCCCCGCGAAGGAAATTATGTTTCCGAGTTAAATTGGTTTCCTGGCATGTGATAAGTTGGGGTGAATTTTTAATCCATGACCTCATGAAAATATGTCAATCTCCCAGCTGCTATCGTTTCTGCCATCCTGTCACCTCCCTCTCGCTCCCTGCTCCCACCTGCTCCTTGCCCCTGTGTCTTTCTTCTGGCTCCGCTGTTCTTAAAAAAGTAAAAGATAGCAGGTGTGGGACACCTTTGCTTCTCTACCAATTACCTCACCAGTGTATAATCCTACCCAACCTCACCTCTCTTCCCACTCAATCCTTTTCCCTCCCTGCCACTCTCACTCCCTCACCTCCACCCACGCCATTCTTTTTTTTCTTTATTTTCTTTTCTTCATCTCTTTCCTTCATCCCTCCAACCCTGTTAGGCTCCGCGGCTCACCAATTACAGCAGCAGTAGGCAGCGAGCTGCAGTTACTCTCACAGGCAGTCTCCATGCATGCAGGAGGCAAGCAGCTGACTGACATGACACAGGGTGTTCTCCCAGAGCCGGCCCACCACCTGAGGGGGGCTGATAGCCAGGCTCCACCAGGGCTCAGTGTTACTGGCTTTACATGGCTAGCCATTCGCTGCACCAGGCGGCCCCCTGCCCGCCTGCCTGCCTGGCACTTTTCTTCTCAAGTGAACACTTTCTCAAGTGAAAGGCTTGTGGACAGGCGAACAAGCCAAAGTATGTCTGCGGAGAGTTAAAGGGTTTTGGTTTTCAAAGTTTAAACACAGCGTGTAAGTATATTTTTGAGCAACTCATAGCTTCTCTCATCTGATTTCAGCAGATGGACAGTAAAAGAACAATGTCTAGAGACAGAAACAAACTGAAACTATAAAAGTGTGTGTGGGGAGGTGCAAAATGATGAATCCTAAAAGTGGATATTACGCCCTTGATGCAGCAGACGAAAGTAATCTTAAAGGCCACATTTCTATTATCTAATATTATTTTTTTTACAGTGTAGTAGCGACTGTCTTTATGCCTGCCGGCTCTCTATTTCTTCTTATCTGAAGTATAGAAATTCAAGACTCTTTAACAAGGGTACTAATATGTTTCGTAATCTGTGTTTTCGTGTCAAATGGAAGAAGATTCTTATCTGTCAAATATTAGCGCTAGAGATTATTGAACGGTATTCTATGATAATGTCAAAAAACAGAAGCAGAGGAATAAATTGAATTCTGTCATAGACCGATAAGAGTTCATGATTCAAAAGTATAGATTCCTTCTAATACACAGTGAATACAATTCTCAATCTGCCTTTTCTCTGCATCATTTTGTAGCTGAGTCTGGCAGTTGTCACCTCCCAGCAGCGTCTGCGCATCTTCCTCAGTCAAGATATTGCTCCGGTCAGCCGGTAGGCGCAGAGAAAAATAAAATAAAGAGGGGAGGCATGGTATTTTTTTGCCTGTCAGTGTCCTCCTGCGTACAAGCACCTTCTATGCCTGATGTCAGGTAGCGAGGGTGCTGCTGGGAAGGCGTCGCAGGGGCCTTCCATTAAACAAAAATTAATTCTGACTTGCACAGCTAGAGGCGAGGCAGCGGCCGAGGGGGGAAATTATACCAAACATACACATTCATCATCAGACGGTGACATGTGTGGGGAGGGCCGGTCAACATGCTAAGATCTGCTGCACACTCTCATGTACTGTACATGCACAGGCATCCTCCTGCCTTCCTCTGCTCTCAGCCAATCAGCTGCTGCCAGCTCAGGAGCCAATCAGGAGGGAGGATTCTCTGCCGGAGATGTTGAGGGGCTGAAGAGAAGGGACTGTGTCAAAGTCGTACCCTGTGAGGCAAGGCTGCATTAAAATTCATACTGAGCTGAGGCACCAGCCTGAATACTGATCAGCACAGGTCCTGTCCTGCAGCAACGGTGAGGGGAGGAAAAGGGCTTCTTAGTTTGTTTTTTTTAACGTAGGTATTCACACTCGAGTGTTTCCAACATAAATATAACCATAAAAACACATCACATTAGAGCAGCAGCGGCAGAGAAGAAGAATAAAGAGAGTTAGATTGGGGAGAGTGGGAGAAGGAGAGAGAAAACACAGAGCGTGAGATCCCGTTATACAAGGCTGTTGTGTCTCTGATGTGGTGCTGCAGCCATGATAGGAAGAGAGTGAGAGAATATCTATTTATGTGTGTGGGGGCAGATGTGGCTATGTAACCATATGCTGTTGCTATTTTTTCCTCTGTACATTATGTGTGTTCTTTTGAATGCATGTAAATCACTTCTTTTTTTTTTTTTTCGCAAAGCAGGTACTTTCTCACTTCTTATTGCCTTCATACCTCGTTATAAATAGATGTCTGATAGAGGACATAATCAATACTTGTGTCATAGACCGGGCAAATGTGGTATTTGCAAATATTTCTTTGTCAGGAATTTATATAAATTGCCTGACTGCACTGATGGAGGCAGTTAAGCCGATCCATAGGACTCTGGCTGGGTAATCATTGAATATTATCATTTATCATCTTTGACATTTATCGAATCGTGATGATATGATCACAACTTGCCATCACAAGTTTACACATTTTTGTAGTCCAGAAAATATTTGAGAAAATTGTAATTATAAAACAAGATTTAAAGGCATCATCCTGGGATTTTGGAAATTGTGAGGAGCAATTATTTTCTTATGTTGTTAAAGAAAATAACCATCAGATGAATCAATAGTTAACAAAATGATCCTCATCAGCAGACTGTTTTATATATAAGAAGATAAGTCAAACCACAGCAGCATAAATGCAAGATCAGATGCATAGATAAGTAAGTGTAGCATGAAAAAACAAAAGTAAAATACTTAAAACTGATTATATATGAAGTATTAAAGTGCGAAAAACTGGTCACAAAAAAGTGAGAAGACAAGGACGTTGCATTCTGTACATTTGCCATATTTTGATGTATCAATATTGGAAAAATCTTCTCATATAGTTAATATTAGTCTCCAGCCATATCGCCCAGCGCCCATTTTCACAAGATTCGGTGTAAAATTCAACACTTACTCCTGTGCTCCTCTGGGATCTGTATAATGTTAAACTGCCTTGTAACTCAAAGCTCTCACATGTAGGTCAATTTTAGGCAAGAATTGCACATGGATATGTTTGGGTACATGTTAAATCTCTGTCAATCCTGATTTGACGGGAATTTAGATTAAAGTGACCTTAATCCTTCACCTGACTTCACCCAACATCCTCCCGGTAAAGAGACAAAGAGAGGGAGAGAGAGAGAGGGTGAGAGAGGGTGAGGGATGAATTAGTGTGTTACTTTGCTGACATTCGGAGGAGACGAGAGAATCAGTGAGTAAACTCATGACCTGCTTGGATTTGGTGATGCATCAAGGAACAATGGCGGGGAACGCAGCCAGAAAATCCAACTCTTTATTTTCTTAATTGTTTGTTTCCATCCCACTAATTCCATTTAAATTCCTCACTCTTCCACCAGATAAAGCATTTCTCTCTGGATACAAATGAAATGTCGCCGCTAGCAAATGTACTGACTTTTTACTCCGCTGTGAGCCTGACAGCCAAATAGATCCTCCACATTTACTTTCACACATAACGTAGCTTTTTTTTTTTAATACAATTTTTCTGTCATCATATTTCACATGAAAAGGCTGCAATCCAGCTATCTCTGCACAGAATAAGATTAATTGGCCACGTCCGTCCTTCTGCTGCTGTACAACACCGTCATTGGGGTCTGAGCCAAACATATGCACCATCACATGTACACAGACACACACACACACACACACACACACCAAATCAACAAGTGTTCCCCGAGCCTCTGTTGAGTCAGCTCCTCAAGAATCAACGTCTAGCGCTTTGGCTTTTCCCCTTGAAGCCGGTGCACAGAGAGAGAGAGAGAGAGAGAGAGAGAGAGAGAGAGAGAGAGAGCAGTATGGCAGTGTGACACAAGAGAGAGCGAGAGAACAATAACTGACGGTCGCCACCTCACCATCGTACACGGAGGATCAATAAAACAAAGTCAAATAGTTCTCACCCACTAACCCTCTGTGGCTCTGTTCAGAGACCTGAGTGAGATCAGTGGACCAGACCTCGGCTCATTTGTAGTAAAACTTATATTTACTGGAAAAAATACTGGAAGTGTCTTGAAAACACAAGTGGGACTCTAGAGAGCAAACATTTTTTTTTTTTTTTGTCTTTTTTGTCCAGTTATGAAATAGGATTATTGCATGCAGTTGTTTTTTTCTAATCTAAACTCTAATGCTTTTTTAACACCAAATGAATGCAATACTAAGTACATTTGTCATATTGTGCGTATGAAGCTTAGGATGTAGAGCATAACATAAAGCATTAAAATCCTGCAAAAAAAAAACCAACAACAAGGAGGCTATGGACAACTTCAGAAGGTAAACAATAGCGACATGCAATTTTAATGTATATATTTCAAACATTGGGGTATCTCTCTCTCTGAAGAGTAGAGTTACATAACTTAAGGAATTCAAAGACTCACAAATTGAACTCCATATTTCTCTGTAGTAAAATCTTAACTTCTGATTAATCTGTCGGTTAAAGCTGAGACAATTCATTTAGTCGTTGATCGGCAGGAAATTAATTGGCAACCATTTTTGATAATCAATAAATAGTTTTTTGTGTTGGTGATTCTCACTTTGTCTTTTGTGATATTAAATATTGTTCGACTTTGGACTGTTGGTCGGACAAAACCATCTATTTCAACACGCCACATTTCATTCATGGATTAAATGATTAGTCAAGGAGATGTTTGATGGATTAATCGATAAAGGAAATAATCATTAGTTGCAGCCCTATTATTGGCTATCTTTGCGATTAATCAATTGAACATATAGTCAATAAAATGTCATGGTGGTGTAATGGTGAAACATGCCAATCAATACTTCCCAGAGCCCAAGGTCAAATCTATGAGAAGCAGCAAATCCTCACATGAAAGACGCTGGAACCACAAAATGTTTGGCTTTTTTTCTTTGAAAAACGATCAATTGAATTTCAAAATTGTTAAAAATGAATTCAATAGAGTGATCATTTCCGACCACCTGTCAATGCCATTGGTTGCATGTTGTGGAAGACGATGTATTTGTATTTGAATTAAAATTTTCTTGCTCCAAACAAGGGATCTTTGCAATTCATTATGAATATTAAACTTAAATACAGTGAGCACAATAAATAAATCCATATAGTGAAACCCACCCTCTTTTTAATGAACTAAGTTATAAAGCACAGGGCATCAAGTATGAGATTCAGTATATTCACGGATTGTAAAAAGTCCAGGACAAGAAAATGAGAGAAGAGTGTAGATTCAGTGTTATTGTTTTGTCGAGGATTTGGAAGACGATTGCATGCTCAGTGAGCAGTAAAGCTCTGGATTTTGACCATAGATAGGGAGAGGCTTTGATAGCGAGAGCCATTGTTGGACGAATCCCATCAGATTGAAGGAGGATAAGCTGCTTGGGGGATGCGGTCACAGCAAAACTCCTTTAGGCACTGTCATTTTTCCAAAACGGGGGTATCCATCATTCCTTTGATGGTGGAGTTTTTAATTATTAGGCGACGAGGAGAAATGGGCCGTGGAGAGATAAGTGATCGGATACAGAAGTTGTCTTTGGGCATTAGCCCTTCAGATATACAACTCTGTGTGTGTGTGTGTGTGTGTGTGTGTGTGTGTGTGTGTGTGTGTGTGTGTGTTCCCACTAAGATCACTTGTCCCTTTCGATCCTGCAGGCAGCGCTCTGTGTGTTGCTGTGTGTGTGCACTTTGATCCCTGAAACACTCATTATTATTCACTCCATAGGTTAATCTATAGTAAGTAGTAAACTGAGGCGTCATATCATTTTGTACCATCGAGCGTAGTTTCACATATCTGGCAAAGGCTGTATTTTAAACAATTTAGCATAGGCAAAGCACTCAAGTCGTGGGTGCATTAGCTGATTAACATCAGCTGTTTCATTAATGCTTCACCACATCCGTCAGCTGTGTGGCTATCAGCTGACGAGTAACCTCCAATCATATTCAAGCAGCGCGGTTTAATATAACCTGTCACATTTTACTATGACTCTGCTGATTCATGGCAACATATTTTGCTGTCACAGCTCCCTCCACCACCCCACATTTAACTGAATAACCATTTTGCTGTAAATTATAAATTCCTTGATGCAAATGTGTCTGTATGTGTTGCATTGTTAGTTAGGCTGTCACGCACCAGACACAATATTTAAAACTAATATAAAAACATATAAAACGAGTGCAATTTTAAACCCCCTCAGACCAATTTGCAGTTTATTCCACTCTTATCTTGCACAGTAGCAGAAGCCAGTCTTCCCCAGATCAGATTTGGTCTGAGGAACATTTAAGGCTCCTCTGTCCTGTGATCTGGTGCACTGATGGCTCTCTTTGAACTGAGGATACATGTCAGGCTGCAACAAACAATTGATCAGTTCATTGATTTATAATTAAGTCTTTAAAATGTCTGCCATTTCACAGAGGTTACACCTTGAAATTGCTTGTTTTGTCCGACCAACAGTCCAAAACCCAAAAATCAATTTGCTATGATTAAAAAAAATAAATAAAAAAGAAACTGCCCAATTATCCAACCCTTTGGAATATCTGAGCAATTGGTTGGGTAGGCAATTACCATTATCTCCCAAGATATTGTTCATAAGAACCCAAATACACAACATATCAAGTAGAGAATGTTCAATAATCATGATAGTCACGTAGTGGCTGCTAGGACAACACTTAGAAAACACCCAAATCCCCAGAATTAAAATAATGGGCAAACACAATGATAACAAAAAACCAGCCTCATATGAGAGTATGCTTAACAGGATGAATAACAGAAACAAGAGTAAGGCACCAATTTGGCATCCTTTTTGGACACATATCACACTGACTGATAAGCCTGTGGTATGAATGTTGTTCCCTGACAGTAATTAAGATTATCATGCGTGGATACTCTTCCTAGCCATAATATGAAACACTGTACTGTCACATACCAAAGATAAAAGCAGGGAAACTTTGCATGATGAAAACAAAATTTAAAAAAAAACTGAGAAAAGCAGCAAATCTGCACATTGAAAAATGTCGGAGCAGTGAATGTTCTTTTGAATCAGTTATCAACTGAAGATCAGCATTTCAAGTTGTCGACCAGCAGCACTAAAGTGTATGTGAAATTGATGGCGTGCTTTAAAGTAGGACAAGGGCACAAAATAAATATAGTAACTAAGTAGCGTAGTGAGTTGTTCAGTGTGTGTGTGTGTGTGTGTGTGTGTGTTAGAAGCATCAGTGTACATA
Source organism: Bovichtus variegatus (assembly GCA_943593645.1). Classification (NCBI taxonomy): domain Eukaryota; kingdom Metazoa; phylum Chordata; class Actinopteri; order Perciformes; family Bovichtidae; genus Bovichtus; species Bovichtus variegatus. Next base: position 9,176,650 of record CALSCE010010723.1, read on the forward strand.
CGGTACATCTCCCACTAAACTGTTCATGTGTTCATCTTTCCTCGTAGAATCTCATCTGCTGTGCACAACAAGCTTGAATTATTATTATTATTTATTTTTTTAACAAACAACTAAATAATACACATGGTCTGAAAACCCTCTGCAGGACGCTCCAGCTTCCCCTTTTAGCCGCCTGTGTACATTTTAACCTGCAGGTCAAAGTGAGCTGAACCTTAAGTGCAGCAGAAGCTTTTACATTTTACTGCCAGGGCGACATAAGTGTGTCTCTCTCTCCCCTCTCTCCCTCTGCGGGTTCCCATTTCAGCCCTGACTGCCTCTTCTTTGTCTGTCTGAGTCCATATCTCTCTCCTTGTCACTATTCGCTCTCGCCCCATCTATCTGTGTCTCTTTCCATCTTCTCATCTGCACCCTCATTCTCTTGCTTTCCATCTCTTTGTATTAGCTTCTCCTCTGCCCGCTTCTCTCGTGCTCTTTTCGTGCCCCGAACGTTCGCGCTCACAGTCCCTTTTTTTCCGTGTCCCCGTCTGAGTGGCCCTACTGCTCTGTCTCTGTAGAACAGTGTGCCGGCTGTTAGCGGTGCCCCGACGTCATGGCACATGGCTGCAGAGTCCTGGCTATAAATAACTCGGCCTCGCGGCGTCCAAGACAGGACAGGGAGCCAGAGGGAGAGCAATCTGCTGTCTCCCTCAAGAGACGCTCGAAGGGGAAGGCGCAAATAAGACAGCTTACTCTGTGCAGCCTTCGCCACCAAGACCTTCATTGTACCTCAATTACTTTTCTAGACAAGAGCAAACGTCTGGTCAGGAAGCAATGCAAGTACTCAGGCTAATCAAAGCTTAAGGCTCAAAAAAAGTCCGCTGTAAAATAACAGATATGATTTTCACCGGATCCACGTGAAGCTGTCGTGGTACCCAACAGGTCCGACGTCTGCAATCATCTGCATTGATTGCTCCATTGTGCTCCATCTCTGTCATGGTGATGCGTAGTTCGCAGCATAGGGACTGGTGTACACTATAATTCTGCAGCTCTGCTTTAACAGCGTGACAGTCAAGGTTATGCATTCATTGTGATGACGATTGCGTGATTTCTTCTGGTGTATACTCGTGTTTACATTCTCTTCTTTAATTGAAACACTTTCCGCTAAAAAAAACACATTTGGTCTATTAATCCGTCAATTGTGATAATGACTGAATCTGGGAGGGGGGGGGGGGTTCCATATGTGAGGATTTGTTGCTTTTCTCTTCTTCGTATTATAGTAAACCTTCAGGTTTTGACCTGCTGCTCGGAAAAGATTTTCCTGACATTTCATATACTGAACGATTAATGGATTAGTCAAACAATAAGCAGGTAAATTGCTTTTCTATAATTCAAAGTGAAAGTGAAAATTCATATTCTTTGCACTTTAAATAATATTATGACTAATGACTAATATTCAATTACTTTAGAAAAACTAAAGAAAAACAAGATTGCAGCCTCACTTCGTTACAGTTGCAGCTTGTGTAGTTGTGCTCTCTTATTTGTACTCGGCCACCACATGTGTCTGATGTAGAAGCACCATTAGCTGTTGTAATACTAGCAGCAGTGCAGGCGAATGTATATATTACCTTAACTGTGTGTATTACAATAACACCTGCAGTTCTTACCCATTAAGCCAGTTCCAAGCTAAACAAATACGTACCTGTTTAAAATCTCCAAAATATCAAAGGTTCTCTGGCAGCCTCCCAAGCATTAACATATGAAGCTTCCTGTGGCTACTTCACTACAAACAAACTATTTTCTGGAGGGCTGTTATTACAAAAACAGAAAGTGCTTCAGAAAGTGTTGAGTTTGCATTGTGAGCATGTTAACATCGAACAAGGTCGGCTCAGTCTCCTTTCCTAGTTTTCTTTTTCTTATTCAGCTGCACATGGCATGAGTGGAGCAGTCACGCTGCAAAATGTTGTTTGTGATCTGTTTTCCAACTTCAATTGGAAATCAATGAGTTTGTCAACGAACTCTCTCAAGAGACGGACGCTGCCCTTCACATATTGTTTATTTTGGAGATTTGCCTCTTGGCTTTAGTCTGTGAACTTGTGGACAGATGCTACTCGATGGAGTCATGATGCCTAAAGCAAGCTGTCACCTAAATAACATCACGCGGTTTCTACTCTTCTGTGTTTTGAGGGTAAGAAACCGCCGAACATTTCTCATTATTTCTCGGCGTTCGTTTTCAAAGATGTGATCTCCTCGCTTGTCAGTGTAGCGAAAAACTGATTGAGTTGTTTCAGTTTGCATTTTTCCGATGGCCATATGGAATATATAGCGCTGCACATATTGTGAATGCACACTCCATTAGTTATGGTTCTGACTGTGGGCGCTGTATGGAGACGAAAACCCACCCTCCTCCCCTGGCAGACGTCCTCCAGTTTCAGCTTTCTGTCTGTGTGTCTTTCTTTGCTTAAACAATAAATAAATAAAAGTCGCTCTGTTCTTGCACACAAAAGGGTTATTTTGACACAAAGAAGCTCATGTCTGGTTTGTGCATTTCCCGCTCCGCTGGCGTCTTTGTGGTTTTCTTCATTTCAGTCCAGGTCTAAACCTGAAGGTGTGTGTATTTCTGTGTCTTCCAGGTGACAGTAACCCCAAGGAGAGCAGCCCCTTCATCAACAGCAGTGATGCCGCCGCAGAGAAGAGCCAGCAGTATGACGGCAAGAACATGGCCCTGTTTGAGGTAGAGTTCAACGTTCTGCACGCACACACACACACACACACACACACACACACATTGATATGTTAACACCCACAATCAGGCATGATCGTAAAAAGCAGGAGACCCTCAGTCTAGCAGTTCAGTGATTGAATAGAGGCTCTGACATCTATTAATGAGGGTAATTATTGTGTGAAGGGCATGTTGGAACCTGAGGTTAATGCTGGCAAATATCACGTTGCTACAGGAAAGAAGTTCAGTGAGGCAAATTGCCAGAGCTCCGCACTCAATGGGATTTCTAGATTAAACAAGGGAAAAGAAAAGAAAATCAGAAAATTAACAATTTAGTGTGGAAGCACTTTGTTTTTCCAGATGGGTTTGAATTTTTGTAGCACAGTACCTGAAACAGCAACTTATCAACAAGTGCAGTACTCTATTAATGTGCCTGGTTCACCTGGCTGGCTGAGAGGGTTACAATGCACAGCTGTACCAAAGATGTGGACTTTTAGCTTCTACTTTAAAAAAAACCCTGATGAAGACTCTGATGACTCTCCTCCTGTTTGTGTTTGCATCTCTGCAGGAGGAGATGGACACCAGCCCCATGGTGTCGTCTCTTCTCAGCAGCCTGGCCAACTACTCCAACCTGCCCCAAGGTAGCAAGGAGCACGAGGAGGCTGAGAACAACGAGGCTGAGTCATCGCGCAAGAAACCTGTCAAGGTATTTGACGAAATGCTCCAATAAATACATGCATACGATACAGTGCACACAACACTACATATACGTGTATGCTAACATATTCTGTATATAAAACAGGCGTTTCCTATGTTGTGGAGATAACAGTTTGACTTAGTATATTACATTTGTCTGTAGCAGTGGGGTTTTTTGGTTATTGTGATTCAAATCCCAAAATCAGTAATTCCATTGGATCCAGAAAAAAAATGTATCTCTGTCCTTAAAAATGTGTCATTTTTATAGTCAAATATTTTCAAATAGTCAGATAATTCATCTGTTTGTTTGTTTTTAACTTTCAAATACCTAGAACAATTCAAAATTTGGACAAAAACATTGACTTGTTTAGCTGCGTTTCTTTCCTTGTGTATATTTTGCCGCATTTTTCAGCATCATATTTGAATTTGAATCTTCTCTTTCCATCATGTAAATCATATTCTGAGCTGAGCTCACCACAGGAGGATCCAATTTACTGTAAACCATGGTGATCTGTGTCTTCTATAGCCGCAAACACAACAAATTCTAAATGCATGAGGATGTTGACTCTGGATAAAAGACCAGGTGAATCTTGCCTGTTCCTTTTAATACATCCTTGTATTTCTACTGAAAATCAATAAGAACCACAAGAGATGAGCTTTAAGTGTGCTGCAGTAAAAACAAAAGCACTAATGGGTTTTCTGGGGTCATTGTCTATAACAAGAAAAAGGGTAGTGTTTTCTATGATGCGAAAAAAAACCCATTTAAATATACGAAAATGTGCTTAAAGGCAGCTCATTGTTATCAGACATTTATGCTGCTGAGTTTTCATGTTGCTGCAGTACAAGTGTGATACAGTGCAGACTAATTATTTTACTGACTACGATATAAATAGTTTAAGCTGTCTGCACAAAAGGGTTTTTCTTTGTCATAAAATGTCATTCCGTCTGAAAAAACAAAACTAAATTGAAGTCACACCGGTCTTGACTCCTTCCTCACTATGGTGCCGTGTGCGTGGATACATCTCTTCGCTAATATTGTTTATTGTGCACCCTGGACAGCTTGTTCACCTGAGGAAGGGTTTTTATGCTTGTTGCCAGGAGATGGTCATTAAGTGTTACCAAATATAGATTTGTACTTTCCGTTACATCATGAATCCCTAATAGCCGAGTTTATGGTTTGTTTTGTTAACACACTCACTGGAGAGAAAGAAAAACTCCACCAGTTTAGAACTTGTCAATCATTCTCTGTTGATATTATAAATCCCCTGTTCGTGTTACTGGATTGCATCTTAAATGCCACTCACTAATGACTTCCTTCCACATCATCCCCTGATATTTTCTGCTGTTGGGTGTTGAGATGCCAGCAGGAAGGAGTTTACTTCTCAGCACTTGATAGACAGATGGGCAGCTACATTATTAATCCTGTGGGAAATGGTGGATTTAACAGCAAGGCGAGATGTGACATTGCAAAGCTGAAATGAGAAGAGACGCTGATTATGATGACGATAATGCAAATAATGAAAGAAGACTTGTGGGAAATGGACTGATTCACATCTTAACATATTACATAGAAAACTGTGTAACTCAAAAAAAAGAAACACAGTTTAGAAATTGTGAGCGGCCACAGCAGTGACAGGTTGACAGCTTTCCTACGACCTTTGGCCCGGTCTGTCTGCCGAGGTGTCCAATCAGCCTGATATTATTTTCTCCCTTATATATTTGCTTTTCTCTTCACAGCTGTTAGTCACTTTTCTTTTCTTTTCCTTTCACTCAGTGAGGTTTTCTTTATTGTTTCTCACCTTGAAGCAAAGCACTGATGGTGACCTTGGATAGCAGTGTACCTATCTGATATACTGTCTATTTTACCCACTGTGAATCCAGATGAGTCCTGTAGATATACAGTAGGTCCTCCGTGGAAACACATTTCAGACTGGAGATAACGATTGTAGGCACGATCAGCCTCACGGCCATATTGATTTCTTTGTGTGCATCTTTCTTATACAAAGTATAGTGACAAAAACAGCACGAAACAAACTGTTAAACATACTCGTTTTTTTTTTCCAGATTCCAGCCACATATCATGAGCGGGTGGAGTTTGCTCAATTGTCAGTGAGGTGGTTCAAATGTTCAGTTGTTATCACATGACCTGAGCGTTGAACTTTAGTCAAACTAGCAGCATGGCTCTAGTCTCCGCTTTTGTCCGGACTAAAATATCTCGTTATGAAATTTTGCATAAAGACCCCTGACTTCTGTGATCCTTAAACTTCTCTTCCAGGAGGTTAACGTCAACTATTGGATTGATTGTCGTGAAATTTGATTGAGGCCTTCATGTCGGCCTCAGGGTGAATTGTTAGAACTTTGTTTTTTTCATCTAGCTTCATCATCAGGTCAGAATTGAAACTTTTCCAATACAATACCTGCAAAATGAATGACATTCCTATCGGCCTCAGCTGTAGTTTCTGTTTAGTGCTAATTAGCACATGTTGATGCTAACAGGCTAAACTAAGATGTTGACGATGGTGAACATTATACCTGCTCAATTTCAGCATGTTAACATTTTTTTCATTGATATTAGGACAGCCTCCCAGAACTTGGCTGTTTTGTTAGAAACTAAATCATCTCAATGACAACTGAGCAAACTGGATTTGCTGATGACGGACTATTTCTCATCAATCCATTTCAGCAAGAAACATGCAATCAAACCACAGTGAAATTGCATATTCAAAAGTTCAGTTTCCACTTGTTTCTAGCCGTGCAGATAGATTTGACTTTTTTTGCACAGTACAATTCAAATTACATTTCAAAACATCAACAGCAGCCTGTCTTAGAGAAACTATTTCTCAGTTGATCAAGATAATCCACAGACTGTACTGCGAGCACTTTTCACTGGAACTACTTTCCATAACAAAAATAGTTGACAGTGACACACTGTTTCTAGAAATAGATCTAATTTAAAACAAACACTAAACGGGTTTTAAAGCTACCGTGTATTATGTCACGATCGTACACATATTGCAGGTAACAGCTTTAGACAACAACAGTATCCACATGGGAGCTCAGCGCTGATTCACAATGTCTCAAGTGTTTGCTTGCGGCATATCCCCACATTATCCCAGTTGTTCCAGATGTAAGGTGTGTTTGTGTGGCTCCCCTCAGCTCGGCTAACCCTGGGAGCAGGTCTAATCTTCCCCCTGTCACCCAACCCCTTCAATACTTTAATTAGTCTACACGCTACACCAAGCTGCTGCTTCTCCAATCAGCGGCCCATTCCACAAGCAATCTCTCCATCGCCATGAGAGGCTTTTCATTAGGGCAGCCTGTGGCGTTTTATCGCTCACACAGCGACCCCTCCCTCTCTCTCTCTCTCTCTCTCTCTCTCTCTCTCTCTCTCTCTCTCTCTCTCTCTCGCCATCCCTCTCTATTTCTCGCTCTCCATCTCCTTCATCATCGGTACCTTGGCTGAGCGAGTGAGTGAGTGAGTTGTGAGGGAGGGAGGGAGAGCGAGGCAGCGGGCTTTCTTTGTCGCGATTCAAGATCAGAGATTTGGTTGGCATGTCACACGAGGGAGCAGTCTGGAGGTCGCGCAGGTTCAAATGAAAACCAGTTGCAGCTAATCTGACGCCGATTTTCTCTTCCCTGACCTTATTCATTTGAAACGTAACATTACAAGGCTGAGTTTGTTTTAATAGCGCCTTTCAAACACAGGGGAAATTCAAGTGTTTTACTGGAGGCAAAGGAATGCATTGCAAAAAAGATTAAAGCAATTTGAATGAATATTAGTTGATCAAACGACACAAGTAGAATTGTAGACTCTCCATTTCCCCTTCAACATCTTTGGAGTTTTTTTAGCATCTTTCAGCACGTTGTTTTGGTTTTTGGACTGCAACTTTACTGTTTTGGTTCACTGTTACTTGTTTTCAGCAAAAAAACTAAAAAAGAAAAGACAATGCTATACCTGCAAAGCACCAAACAGACAAAATTAGCAACTGGCTGGTGAACATAGTGCAGCATTTAGAAGAAAATCAATAAATAAGAGTAATTTTTAAAGATAAGATTAAATCAAATAAAACACAAATAGGGAGTTCCTAATCGGGGGTGCCCTCGACTAAAGAAATTCTGAGTCGAATCCTGTGTTTACCAGACATGTGCTCATAAGTTTCTTGGAAATAAATCATTCAATCTGAAAGAAACTTAAAAAAAAAAAAAAAGATTAATCGACAACAGAAATCTTAGTCGACTAAGACGAAAACGATCAATTAGGTGACTAAGAGGGATCAGGCTTTGTTCCAAAATATCAGAGGGACCTGCTTATATTCTTAATTATCACTTTAAAATCTAGTAAATATAAGCCAGTAAGGAGGACAATATGTTCAGTTCCTCTGGTTCTCATTAGAAATATGGCAGCAGCTTCCTGAATATGTCGCTGTTGTCTAATGATCTTTATGGGAAGACGTGACAAGGGACCTTTTCAGTTGTGCGTCTCGCTGGAGATGAAAAATGAGCTTCTCTAAATCCCGTCTGGCTGTGAGACCTCTAATCCCTGCCATTTGTTTTGGCATGGGTGCTGAACCGAAAATCTATGCGTTTGAAAATGACAAGATTTCTATCTTGGCTCTAACTGAGTCTTGTGTATCGACCAATCTTAACACAATACAAATCATGACAAACCTCTTCACTTTTATACAAGTCATTTTCTAGACGAGTGCTCTTGCCAGGAATTACAGAAACATTATTCCATAAGCTCTCTGTCCCTTCTGTTTTTACAATGTAATGTTCCCTCGTATAAATGTTGTCTACCTTGTAGGTGTTTTATGATCCCTGCTCTTATCTTTGCCCTCACACTCCCCTCCCTCGCTCCCTCCCGCTCTCATTAGACCGCTGCATCATATCAGTATTCACATAGGCGCCCCGCTGAAGGATGTATCCTGATTAATGTCAATTTGTGTTATATATTACAGCTGCGCGCACATCCACGAGTTCACAGTGAAGCTAATCTGAGATTTCACACCTCACATTTTGTCCATTTAGTTAAGACACCAGGCTAACAAGCTCAGTGGAGGCTTTTGTTCTACGCTGTTATTTTCAACGTTGGCATTTCTGCTTGAAAAATAACCGAAACTATTAATTGATTATCAAAAAGGTTGCAGATTATTTTTTCTTTGTCCATCAACGAATGGATTCATGTACCTAATGCTTTCAGCTCTACTTCCAGAAAATGACAATTCAAGAAAGTCATGATATCTTATCTCAGAATGTAAATCTTGTTTTGTTTTTTTTTGTTATCCAAGTTAAAAAAAAGTCTTGTCGAGCACCATTTGCATTACATTATATTACCAAACTTGACTGAGCTGAATCAAAAACAAATAATCTGGTTTTATCCAGAATTTCTGAAGTTTCATGTATTTTTTAAAAAGTATTTATAGTTTTAGGATTAGATGTTTCATCGTGGCTTGATTTCCAAAGAAAACGTTCACGTCTTTTTGCTTCCTGCTTTTATCCAAGGCCAGGTTACTGCTGACCTGCATTTCAGTTTGCATCTGCACAGTAGATACAAACTGAAATTCATATGCATTAGTGCATAAGGAAACTTTTTAGCCTTGAATCTGATATTGCGGCTAAATAGAGGTTTCACAGCTGGTGGCACATGAGGCTTTGTGGAGTCTAACCTAGAATATTCCAGTAACACATGTATATGCTATTTCGAGGCGGTGAGCCCTGAGCACCACAGCAGTCAGTGTTTCACAGATAACTACCAGATAACTCTTTCCACACACACACATGCACACCTGCAGTGTTGACCGCTGAGTGACTGGTTCACCCACAGCCGGCCGGGGAGGCTGATGTTCGCTGGCCTCTCCTCTCGCTGTCCATTTAATAATTCAGCACACCTGAGCAGAAACACATTTGCCCTATCAGCTCCTGTTTGACCAGCAGAGCGTGGAGATGACGTTACAAGCTCCCAGTCTGCCTCCCTCTCTGTCATTAGCCCCCCCCCTCGTCTGCTCCACTTCGTGCCTCTCTCTTCCATCTCCTCTCTTGTTTCCTCCTCTCCTCCCTCGTTTCTTCGTCTCCTCTCTTCTCCTCTCTTCTCTCGTTTCTCCGTCTCCTCTCCTCTTGTTTCCTCCTCTCCTCTCTCGTTTCTTCGTCTCCTTCCTCTCCTCTCTTCTCCTCTCTTCTCCTCTACTCTCTCGTTTCTTCCTCTCCTCTCCACTACTCTCTAATCCTCTCTTGTTCCCTCCTCTCCTCTGTTTATTTATCTCCTTCCATTCCTTTCCTCTCCTCTCTTGGTTCTTCTTCTCCCTCATCTCTTTTCCTTTCCTCTCTTGTTTCTTTCTCTCCTTCCTCTTTCCCTTCCTTTTCCACTCCTCTCCTGTTTCCTCCTCCCCTCTCTCATTTCTTCATCTCTTCTCTTTTCCTCTCCTCTCTTCTCTCGTTTCTTCGTCTCCTTCCTCTCCTCTCTTCTCCTCTCTTCTCCTCTACTCTCTTGTTTCTTCCTCTCCTCTCCTCTGTTGTTTATTTATCTCCTTCCTTTCCTTACCTCTCCTCTCCTCTCCTCTCCTCTCCTCTCCTCTCCTCTCCTCTCTTCTCCTCTCTCGGTTCTTCTTCTCCCTCATCTCTTCTCCTTTCCTCTCTTGTTTCTTTCTCTCCTTCCTCTTTCCCTTTCTTTTCCACTCCTCTCCTGTTTCCTCCTCTCCTCTCTCGTTTCTTAGTCTCCTTCCTCTCCACTCATCTCCTCTTTTTTTCTATCTCTTTCTCTTTCTTTTCCACTCCTCTCCTCTCCTCTCTTGTTTCTTAGTCTCCTTCCTCTCCTCTCTTGTTTCTTCCTCTCCTCCCTCTCTTGTTTCCCCTTCTCCTCTTCTCTCTTCTCAGATAGAAGAATCCAATTCATAAAACCATTTAAAAGATGACACTGGTTTTGCCAGTCTAAGCAGGTTGGCAGGGTGTCCCAGAGCCCGAGGACCTGGACGTTTCCTTTCCTCTCTCCTGCAACTCCTTTCAGATGTATGTAGTCCCCTCACATTCAGCCCCCTACTCCTCTGCCTTCTTTCATTTCCCCCCTGCAGCTAACCAAGGATGTGAAAGTGGCTTTCACCTTCCCTTTCTACTCTTCTCTTCTTCAAACTCGAACATCTTGTAGACAGAAGGTGCTAACTTTGCTGGCCTCAGCAATTCAGGAAATGTCCATAGGAGAGGGTCAAAAATAAGACTGTAGGGCAATGAGGAAAGAGAAGGAAAGGGCAATAATATCAATAAAGGTATATGCCAAATAATACACAGTATGAAATTTCAACGTAGGTATAATGAAAATTTTAGAAATGAAGGAAGCGTTGTCAGCATTTTTCTAAAAATGACTCGTATGGTTAAGGTTAGGAAACCATTGATGTAAAGGTTAAAAGAAACTAATGTTGCAGAACTTTGTCTATATTGTTTTTTCTCCCTCACAATGTATGTCCAGAGCTAACACAGGTATTGTGTAACCTCTGAATGCAGAAGTATAACTGACCCTAATCATACCTTTAGCATTATTTACCATGTCCACAATCTTTCCTTAACCTGACCTCTTGTCATTCTGCGACATTACAACAACATCACATTTTCTTCGTAGAGAGGGCAGTAATTACAGAGCAGTAGCACAACTTTCAGTATATTGAAGAAGATGCTGAATATTTCGGGTCCAAAGGCTTTTTCTATTTCGGGGCCAGAGTACGACACTGTGGGTTAGAGTGGCTTTTTGGAGCTGTAATGTCAGATTTAAAAAAATAAATAAATAAGAATGCAATGACATGGTGTTTGGATTATTGCTTCAGTGGGCTTCAGAGCTCAGTGGATCATGTGAATGAAGTGCTCCTGATGGAGGCTGGAGAGAGGCAGCGAGAGAAAGGTCCAGTCTGGTGAGAGGCTAGTGGTAAGTGGTAGGGCAGCAGGAGGCAGGGAATCTGAAGTAGGTGCCACGGCAGATGTATTGAAAGGTCCTGGTGTGCGTCGAACACACCTGAGCCATCCATTCAGTGGGTTCACTGCACTTCCCAGGGGGTAGGTGGGCAGCTGTTCCTTGCTACATCAGTGGTGCCACGCTGGCCTACCTGTGTCTCTGCAGCAGTCAGTGTTGCCTTTGCTCGCGGTGTCCCGCACTCTGGGGAAATCATCACTGTGCTGGCTCCGAGCCCATTAAACAGACTCGTTCTCTGTGTGTGTGTGTGTGTGTGTGTGTACGTGTGGGTACGTGTGTGTGTTTTGCAGAGCAGACGTTGGTCGGGACTGCAGTTCCCATCCAAAAATGAACAAATGAAACACCAATTGAATGAAAATAGAGAAGCGGCACCGTCAATAAACGTCCAGCCTTTTCCCCCTACAGGGTCATTGATTCAATGCATACGCAAGCGTTTCGTCCGTTTCAGGCAATTTCTTAATATAAAGTCATGAGAAGCATCCGTTTGGTTCAGCAGCTTTTTCAGTTTCGGGGGCTGTTGACCAAACCCACAGAGGTGTTTTATCATGTTCAGGTTCTCAGTGTAAGCCCTCTCAGTATCTATTATCTGTGTCTGTACATCTTATGTAACACCCTGGATTTCTAGCAGACACACACTGTTTTTCAAAGCCCGCCTATTGTTGAGTGAGGATTATAATTTATCACTCAGCTGCCGCAGACACTCATACAGCGGGCCAACATACAAGGTCTGCTTGATTGTGGTTCTCCATTGTGCTGGGGAGCAGGCGGGGAAAATGACATTTAGCAGTCTGGAGAGGGTTATTGCCGATTTTGGTTATGTTGCTCTCCCGTGGAGTGTTGTGTTGTAATACTGAGTAGTATTTACACACCTTTTAGGGCAGATTACTATAATCTGTAATCATTATTTTCAGTCGCTCTATGCTTTTTAGCCTGTCTTCTCTTGAGTCTACATATAGTTATGAAAACCATTAAAAGAAAAGATTATCTTACTTTTTTTTTTACAGTACTGTTAAAGCTTTTCTGACAAAGTATTCTGCCAAGATGTTATCTTTTTTTTTTTGGATCCCGTTGTCTATCCTCAAAGCCATACTTTTTTTCCTCATCTATTTTTGATTTAAAAAAAAAAAAAAGATCAACAGTAAGTTTGTGGCTGCAACTATTTCTCACTCTTTTTTCCTTTTTGATCTGTTTTGAAGTGAAGTACTGCAAAAGGATTTTTCCTAATAAAAGAGTCTGTGAAATATGTGTTCACCTTTTTGACTTCAAACACCACGAAACAAAGTTCATAAATCCTTTTTAATTGGAATCACCCACCTTGAAAGGACTTCCAGAGCCTTCATCCTCTTCTGGGTGTTATGTCTGCTGTTGTATGTAAATGCTCACAGGTTTTCGTCTAATAACTCACCTGTTAATACAAACTGACCTCAGACCACTTTCTGCAGCATCAGCAGTTTTGGGCCTAACAACAAAGTGCTGATGGCAGGGTTACCTTCCTGCCTGCAACACTCCGCTGCTGATGTACATTACACACCGAGTCCCTGAAGAACATGTCAAAGGAAACTCACTATTTTTAATTACTGCTTTGCTATTGGGTGTGAGAGTCATAAAAATAATAGAAGTTGGAGGTAAAAAAACATTTAACGGTGTGTTTGAAAATCATCCATGTGGTCTTTTTTTTCAAGCCCACCATTATTTTTATAATTCAATATTCTTTATCGGCACGGATGCAACAATGACAATATCACAAAAGCGTCAAATAACTCTGTTTATTTAACGTGAACATGGGTTTAAATCCCCCTTTGTTTTCTTTCAAACATGTTCAGCACATGTCTACTCGTGGGCTCGTAGTCGAAACGCAGCTGCTGAGTGCTTTTTGTTTTCGTAAATCTATTTTACACGTTTGATCTTCAAGCACACGTTAGATTAATGTGGAAATGCAGAGATACTGTTCAGTTTGATCTGACTGAGAAGCAACACTTCCTCTTCCATCCCATTGGTGCACAGAGACGTACGTATGCCTACGACGTACACATTGACTACGTCATGCAAATGTCGTTTGAAAGGTTTCAGTAGTCACAATGCAAACATTATTGAGACCTTCGACAAGCAGATGATGAAAAATCCTCCCCACCGCACATGGACGGGCACAGTCACAGTGAGTCACGATCTGATTTGCATTAGAGACAACAGACAAACTGTGCGAATCATTATCATATAGTGGGGGAGATGACAGAGACGGACGAGGTTTGCTCCGCTGCTCCCTCCAGCAACCTGTGGAGTCCGTGATGTGCATCTTTGATTAAAGCACAATGAGGCTGAAGGTGGAGAGATTCCCCGCTGTGAGGATTCATGTGTAGAAGAGGCAAGGTTGTAGGTTACCTTTGGGCTCTGCAGAGGAGAAACTACACACGTGACCAATGCAGGAAACGGGTTAGCTGAATAGAAGATTAAAAACACCTCAGATCTACAGAACATGAGCCACACAGTTCAGATCAGTTCAGATCTTTAATGTTCCACAAAAGGAAATCATTTATCAGAGCAAGAGAGGTGGAACGCATTGGCCGAAATGCAATCGGTCATCGCAACAGGAGGATTTCGCGTTTTATTAGCTTGTTAATTCCAACTTTCTCGCGTCTGAAGTTGCTAATCGGACTGTAAACACGGAGCAGCGCACAGAGAAGGAAGTCTTGGCCCAGATATCTGCTGGCTACACTGGCCCCTGGCAGCCATAGGCTTATTGTCGTCACACCGATAGCCGAGATTGCCGTGGTTGTAAAAGTGAAGTGCAACATAACAATAGGGATAACGTAACTCATGGAAACGTAACTGACTCTATGATGGATTTGTGAAACACGTTCACCTTTCAGTCAACATTGAAAGCGTTTCCTGTATACCGCCGCAGCATTCACATCAAGGCTGAATTTATGTTAAAGGTTCCCTGTGGAGTTTTTCACCATTAGTAGCGCCGTGCAGGAACGTTTCTCCGTTTGGGTTCCCCATTTATTTGACCTTGTGCACGCATACGGGCTCTCGCATGCACACAAGTGACACTGAATGTAAAGGGAAACTTTGTTTGTTTACATAAAAGTCCACGAGGAACCTTTAATTGACAATACTCGACAGTTTCCACTACTCGTCCT
>CALSCE010010723.1:9196134-9209527 GCA_943593645.1 Bovichtus variegatus
ACAAAAACAACAAACAACAACCCTAGCAAAGAACACAGATCCAGTAAGCTCTCTAGTGTTTGTAGTCTAATAGAGCTTGTAATCCCTATTTTGCTGAAATTGCTCATGTGAGATGAATTATTATCACAAGCTTCATTTTTGCTTCAATCTGAGGAATATGCACCTTTTGTGATAAATCCTTGTGTGTAATAACATCCTTGCTGACACAAAGCAGAGCTAATCATCCTGTTTGTCTGCATGAAAGCATAGCGATGCACCAGAGAAGGTTGGTCCGTGTGTTTATCCCCGATGTAATGATTTGACAGTTAAGGTCTGTGCTGGTAAAAATGGGCCATGGCTTGATATCGGTATAATTACCCTTCATTGGCCAAGCTGTCCTTGAGCAGGAAATGAATATTTCTCCATTATGTACAGGGTCAGCTGATGTGTCCTTCAGATTTAATACATGCCACCAGACACACACACACAGGACACATTCATACACAAACAAATAGCTGCATACACACACACACACACACACACACAGAGACATTAAGAACATCCCAAAAACCTTCAGGAAAAGAAACCTCCTATTAATCAATCTGACGTGCAACAAAATACATCTTCAGTCTCCGTGTGTCAGTAATTGCCTTCAATGGAACGGCCTTGAAAGCGATTCTCGTGCTGTGTGAGGACGTACAGAGCAGCTCTCTCTTTGTCCACTGATCCACACCAGGGACAGCACTGCAGCAAAACCAACCAGAACAAATCCATGGCAATAAAGGAGCCTGTAAAGAAATAAAATAATAATCCATCCATCCATTGAACAGATTGGTCCCCTGGCTGCCTCCTGCTCTCAAAGTGTTCTTTCTTTGCTGGACTCAAAGTAATTATTGTTCTGGAAATCATCAAAGGATTTACAGAAAGCGGTATGTGGTGAATCCTTGGGTTTAAAAAACGATAACTAAAAGGTGCGGATGAAGTAGATGGAAGAACTGACAGCCTTTTTAACTTTAAATACTTAAATTACGAGCAAATATTACCGTTTTCGATGCAAGTTACAGTAAGATGCAGCAAAGTAGAGTAAAAGAAAGAAAGTGAGAAAGGAAGAATCCGTTAAGATTGATATAATGGAGGCACATGTTTACAATAAATACAAATAAACAAGCGCAGTAATGTCAAAACGGCAGATATTTCAACCGAGAGCACCACATTACGATCACAAATTGGTCCTTTGAAAGCAATAATCTGTGAAGTCCTACAAGTAAATGTCTGTTTTGCCTTAATGGCAGTATGACCATCTGTGGTGTGTTTACTTTGCATGTGACCCTCGGAGAAAAAGAGACACAGAAGCTATAGCAAGTTTGCACACTGTGATTCCCAGCGTGCACGTCTGGCGTGTTGACTTTCATTGATTCACGCAGACTCCCAAAGTGAAGCAGGAGTCATTCAGCGAGTCTCGCACATCTGGTGTGTCAGGCTTGTAGCAAATAAGCAAGAGATACTTAGCTAAACATTCACCTTCTGAGGCTTGAGATTCGAAAGTATACAGTACAAATGAAGTGTCACGGGAATAAAACAAACAGAAAAAATCTATAAACTCGTCAAAATGACGGTGAAAACAGTGTCACAATGCAGGCCACCTGTTAAGTCATGTCTGGGAAATGACCACTTATCAATCATGTCGCAAATAAAGCTTGTTAATGATCTTATTTGGTCTTCTAATTCCAATAACTTGCTCCTTTCGTCCTCCTCCAGGCCCCCCAGCTTGGCACTCTGATGGGCGTCTACCTGCCGTGCATCCAGAACATCTTTGGCGTGATCCTCTTCCTCAGGATGACCTGGTTGGTGGGAATCGGGGGTGTCGTCGGGACTTTCGTCATCGTCTTCATGTGCTGCACCACAGTGAGTGTGTTCCCTACTTTTAGTTGAGCCCTTTGTGTTGCAGCAAGGGCTCATTAAGGAGTGACCTTAAACTGAAGAGCAGCATATTATAGCATACATGGCAGCTGATACAGGTGTACAGTAATGAGCTGTATAGTAGTAAAAGATACCAGATGTTCGCTTGTATTACCTTCACTGAGAACAGCAGAGATTAAAGAATCTAAGGAGCTGTGATAAATACCAGACAATATAAATGTGTCTGGCATGAGAACATTTTGTTTAGCATTTATATCGCAGCTTTCACCTTAATACTGTGTCTGCTGCTTTTTTTTTTTAGGCCACTGTGGGTAATGCAGCATTTTTACATGACTTTCGCATGAATGTGATGAAGTGCCTTGATTTTGTCAGATATTAAATTCACCGGATCAGCCGAAAAAACGTACATTACCATGTAGTTATTTTATCCATAAACAGTTCTTCAATTGTTTAAAAAGAAAACGTTCCATATCGTGAAATATACCGTATGATGGTCAATATCTTGGCCTTAAACCTCTTCTCTCCCTTCTGCTCTGTGGAGTCCAATAAACACCTTAGCACAAAACGTACCGTCCTAATTAGTTTGTCCAGCCTCCTCCTGCCCGCAGCTGAGATTTAACTGCCCTACCGACCACTGCAAGAGCTCATAAATTCTCCTTCAGAGTCTCTAAATGCAGACTCTAAATGGTCTCCTCAGTGGGTACGGTCAACTTTGGCCCCACTGTAAAGTCTTTGTTGGATTAGTTAGAATTTATATTGACCCTTGTATTCCCATTTCCACTGAAAACATAAATCTTGAAAAATTGTTCCCAATTATGTACTTTCTTTTTTGTTTCCCGACAAGGATGGGTAATTCCCTAAAACAGCTGGGCACTGTAGTTTTCAACTACAGGAGTAAATGGTGCCTTTGTAGGGGAATATAGTCAGCTGCTAGTGAGTATTTACAACAGCAGATGGTGTATGTGGGATCGACTCAAAATAAACTTCTGTGCCCGTTTTCATGGTAATGAAGGAACACCTCAACATACAGCGCAACACTTTGGCTCAGTAATTGCTTCTATTGCAATACTGACTTGCTTGTAGGATCAATTCATTGTTGGTCTTTTGATGTGATTTGATTTGAAGAAAAACATAGAATATCACCAGAAAGAAAATAATAAAAAAATCAAACATCAAAGTCAGTCACCACTCTGTGAAGTACAGCATGCGCAGCTTTAAGTAGAATTGAAACAAAACATCATCAACAACAACATCAACGTCATCCTGTTTTCTACCTTTCACTCTCAGATTTATACATAATGCCACTGCCTGACATGTGGCCCAACATGTGAGTCGCACTGGAGATAAAATAAAACATAAAATAACAAACTCACGGATAAGAGTTTAAGAGTTTTATTGCATTAACTTGCTAAAGTGGTGATATTGATTCTGCCTCAAAGCCTCATTAAGACAGCGTTTCAAGGGAGGACTTTTATCTTACTTTCGCAAGTTTGAGCACAGTGTCCACTGGTGGAGTATAATGTTGCTGTAACCGCAGTCACATGACAGTTAGCTATGAAGGCTAACTTCAAACATGATCTACCAAACAAGGTTCCCTTTGAAATTCAAGGTAATTTAATTTATATAACACTTTAAAAGGCAAACAGGTTTTGCGCCAAAGTGCTTCACAAAGATGTGATTATATGTATACACACACACACACACACACACACACACAGTTCAAACACAATTTAGGTAACCAGAAAGAAAGAAGCTTCCACTCTTTTCCTCGCTCCCGTTGTAAGTTTAAAGACGCTGTGCATCCGACGTGTAAAAAGAACAAAATGGATGATGACACACTGTGATGTTCCCTGGTTCCCATTAATGTCAGTGGCTGTCATGTGTCAGAGTGACTTTGGTGTTGGACTGACACCTAGTCGTGGCCTTGAGACTCGAATTACAAAACACACTGTCCCATAGGATCGACAGCGCCGCTGTCAGGGATCTGAGTGGCTGTTACAAAGTGATTGTGTTTGACTTGTTTGATGCAGTTGATTGTCAGGGAGCATATAATGTGGCTTCTCACCGAATGCGCAGCTTCTTATTTATTCAGGAGAGAGGAGGTGGATGCACTTCGCCAGATCCAAAGCTTTCTGAAGGGCTTCAGGAAACGTTACAGACGTTCATGTTGGTTTCGGCTCTTCAATGTAAAGTGCAACAAAACCTTCCTTATGTCATCGTGCGAGGCAGTTTAATTCAAACTGTGCGGTCTATTAGCTGTCGGCGTTGTTGTGCGCCGCTTGGTTTGCACTGTGCGTTGTGGCAGGACTGTATGTTGGCATGTCTGTGTGTTTGTGCAGCCTAGATTCTCCTCTAGCACAGAGTGTATTTATAGAACAACCCCCTCAAATCCCAACCATCGCAAAGTTGCCTGCACAGACACACAGGCAATATGCTTCACAATCATGTTGCTCTGTGACAGTGTAGAGAGGGCTTTGAAACAGCGTACTGAGCGTGAGCAGCATCCTTTTGTAATAATTGTTACGCTCATTTGAAAACTGTTTAACGTTTCCCCTAAAATATAGATATTAAAAACTGTAAAATTGCTGCTTATTACGTGCAATAACTGATTTTAAATGTTCTTACATTGGACAGTATGTCTTTTGGAAATGATGTTTCATCGGTGAATGTGAGAACACACATTTTGTCCCAGTGTAATTGTTTGTATAGTTATTTGTCTGAAACAGGAGGGAATATTCTGTGGAAGCTTCTGGAATAATAAAATATGGTGCTCGTTTTTATACTACAGATAGCGTCTAAAATAGTGCAGTGCGAAAAAATTGAGATCAAAGCTGGTTCAGTTTGACAGGAAGTCATGCAAACACACTCAAACATACATACGATGATTAATGTCTCGTGCTTGCACACACACTAACAATTCTTTACATGTCATAAACTGGGGAATATTTAACCTCAATAACACGCATTCTGTTCTTCCTTTCTCTCGTTTATTCTCACTATTTCCATCTTTCTCACACCAAAGCACTCACACACGCACACACACACACACACACACACACACACACACACACACACACACACTTATTTCTTATCAGTCACACCAAGCTCATTGCAGAGCCCCGAGGCGATAAGCCTGAGCGTGAACGGTGTGTGAGAAACCCCCACCTCTCTCCTCCTGAGCTCCTTACATAACACATAACCACCCAGCCCTCCAGGGGTTGCCAGCAACACACTGCAGGAGTGTGTGTCTGTGTGTGTGTGTGTGTGTGCATGTGTGAACATACATGTATGCAGCAATCCCTACCTTTAGTGAAAATCCACAGGATTTGAAGTGGGGAGGAAGCACGCATGCTGTAAAGCTCCATAAGATACAGCACGATCGCATGCTTTATTCACATGAATGCATGATGGGATATCACTGACGGAGCACTTGTCATTAGATGCTCAATCACAGCGGCAACTGTCGAACATTTACGCCGTTATTTCTTCGGTCACGCAACATTTTTTGACAGAACATTAACGAGCCCGCGAACGTTCTGGGAGTCATTAATAAATGAGGAATGTGCCTCCATGCGGAACAGCGCCGACACATTACATACCATTGACTATGAAATATACACACAACCATTATAAAAGTCAGTATGTGAGCCCATATATTCAAACATACTGCTGCGTGTGTGTATTTTTAGCCCAGATAATGAATGCAGGCTTGTCACCGAGATTAAATGAGGTTTAATATTCTAGATGGAAAGTCATCTGTTGTTTGGCCTTCCTCATTACTTCCAGGTCTTGAATCCAAATGCTGCGAGGGGAAGGGTGGTCTGCCCTCTGTCGTGACTCATTTAAATGCTAAGGATGCTTTTCTCCCTTCATCCCTTTCGTTTTTTGCTCTCAGCTCATCTCAATTTCTCCAACCCTTTTTTTTTTTTTTTCCGTTTTACCGTCTCATTATTTCCTCTCTCTGCTCCTCCTCTCCTTTGCTCCCTCTCTTTTCACCTACCATCCAATTTTTGTCCTGCTTTGCCACCCCTCTCCTCCGCCTCTCTCGCAGCTGCATCTCGTCCTCTTGTGCACGGTCTCGATCGCTCGATCTCAGTCGGAAAGTAAAAATCCCCTCCGTCTCCTTCACCTGACACTTTTGCCTTCTGCAGTTTACCATCCACTGGGATTTTAAGTGATATATTCACACTGAAAATAGACTTCTTCTGTACCATTGTATGTGAACTGAAGAAGTTGTACTTGACAGAACTATTCTGCATTTGTGTAATGAAGCATGCTAATGAAGCATGCTCTCAGGGCAGCGCAGAAACTCCTTCCTGTCAAAACCAATTTCCCCTCAAGCCCGAGGTCGACTAAAGGCCAAATCAAACTTTGACTGTAGCTTTGGGAAGAAACGGACTGAAAGTGTCCTTTGGAGCCAGCGTCACGGGTAGATCAGCAGACTTTTCTCAAAAGTGAAAATTAGCTTCTTCGCCAAATACGTTCCTCAGGCTCAGACGTAATCATGGTGGCTTAGCAATTATTCAAGTTTCACTAGCATTCACACTGCCTTGGAAGGAAATTGTCCCTTTTGTCAGATATGTAAGCTGTCTGCTGTTGAACCTCATATGAAGAGACAGATGGCGAGGCGGCATAATCTGACGTTTTCTACTGGCACGCTTGGAGGCCAGAGGGCGTGGGGATGTGATTTTGAAGGTACAGGCGTTGAATCCAGGCTTCATAGAGAAATACAGTGTTAGCAGACCAGAATAAGGCTTATACTCTATCAAAGAAACTCCCAAAGCATCGCAGTGTTAGGTTACCTGCACTGCCTGAAAGTGGGACGATAAAACAGGCCACAGGCTCTGGGTCAGTGGGAAAAAAGATGGTGCACATCGACAGCGGAACACTGCTGCCTCCAGTCCACCAATCAAGTGCTGGTTCAGACATGAGTTTATCAGGTGAAGTAGTTGGGCTTTTTGGCCATCAATCATCTGACCAGGGGAAATATAATAGACAAAAGTCTGAAAAATGTTAGATTACATTTTAGATATTTAATCTCCACGTCAAATTCATTTACATTTGCAGCAAATCAAAGTGTGACCTTCTGAGGTCAGTGAAAAACTTTGCATGCCGGTCAGAGTGATCTTCTGTGATTGATGATATGTGTTAATGTCCCTGTCTGCAGTGACACCCGGAGGGGTCATGTAGAATAAGAAAGTAGGACACTTATAAAAGTAAAGGTGAAGTGACCAAATACTATTTCATAAAAAGAAAAAATCTCATCTGCTAGCTACATGTCAAGAAAAATGACTGGCCATTGGGAAATAACCTGAGGATGGAAGAGGAATGTCTGGTCTCGCAGAGACAAAATGCTTGAGTGAGTTTTGAAAGGTCACAGTTACTGTATCCTGTCTGGAGCTTGTTGTGGTCCAGACCAAACAAAATGTCTGTTAGAATGTTAGAATAAAAACACATCCAAATCTATACAAGGAAAAGGATAAACTGTTTGCTAAGCCCCACCCACCTTAGTTACTGTTGCTATGCCTTCAAGTTTTCTCACACATATTTTACAGTGACAATGGCGGCAAATTTATCACTCAAAATTCTTCGTAACACAATGCTTCCTTGGTTCAACACAGAGGTAAAAGCCGGCTTCTCATTTCCAGCCGACTGCTTTATCAGCTCCAGGCGATTTGAGGGGGGGTGCCATCCCCCATATTAGCAAAATGACCCCCCCTCTCTGTCCCCTAGTAGTAGAGAGAGTTTAGTTGAATATGTTAGTCTTGTCTTCCTGACTCATTGATATTTTATCTGACTGAGGTTTGTGCAAGTTAAAATCTGCTGTGTATTGATGAATCCATTGCGCTGTCCGTGGTCCTGAAGTAGCAGACTGGCTGGTGCTATCTAGCTTAGCTAGCTAATTACCGTTCCCTCCTTGAGCATTGGTTTAAAACTCTGTGCCCAGCTGATTTATTTTAGAAAGAGAAGTCTGTGAAAAGACCTTCATTCTCAAGTCAAGTCAAGTTTATTTATATAGCACATTTCATACGATAGGCGTGGACTCAATGTGCATTTGATGGCTACATAAATGATATTGTGCTGAAAGACTGAAGCTAAACAGTGACCCAGACAAAAATTCAGCAACCAGTTGTTGCTCAATTTAGAAGAAATTAAAGTTCAGCAGCATTGTTTTTGTATTGAGGATTATGAGAAACAAAATATATATATTCCAACATAACCTTGGTTTGAATGCTTATTATAGCAACCACACTAAATAATGTAGTGTATTAATGCAGTTAATAATGGACTTCAGAGGAAATGCTACGTTACCACTGTAGATAGGAAACATAGACATAAAAGGGGTAAACACAATAGCTGGACATGCTAATGTTTGCACATTAGAGGAATCCACTCCTTACACTTTTGCTCTTTTCTTTTTGGATTTTCAAAAGAAGCCCCCCTCCAAACTCAATGCACAATTGCATTTGCTGCTCAGGGGTTTTATCAAAAACATATACAAACAGTATGTATAACATATAAAATATTATACATAGTGTTTTTTAAAGACAAAATCAAGGAATACATGACTTCTTCCTAATTATATAGCCTTTTTACCTTACCATTACTGAAATATATGTAATTCAGAGCCGAGTATTACCTATAATGTACATCATTTGACTGTACTATTGCGTCTGAATCCTATAATTTCAGTGGCTGTCCTGTACAGTTGTGTGGTGATTCAGTGACTCAGTATGCGGCGGACTACCTCTGCGTGGCTGCTGCCCACATCAGATAAAACACTTAAACAATTACTGTCTTATCTGCTGTGGTGGGAGAAGAGCTTGTGGCCTCATTATGACCAGATTAGAGTGAGGAACAGAGCCCAGTCCCACTCATTCTTCACTCCTGATCGTCAGTCCGCCGGGCACTCAGGTGACACTAACCACATTACAGTCTTCCACTGAGACGGACGTAATGATAGTCCAACATAACCGACTGGGACTGACTTTCTTCCATTATAAGTCTCACTCTTTCTCGCTGGTCCAAGTTACCGACGTGTTGTGATTTCATCCTCAGGGATTGCAGCAAGAACACCACAACAATGACCACTGAATGATATTATACAGGATCAAGGAAAAGTAATAACCATTCATTGGTGTTTATAATAATGGTATATGTTGTAGCGTTATTGTATTTATGGGTGACGTACTGAGGATATCAAAAGTAAAACCCATTTAACCATTGAATTCATTATAAAGCCCAAGCGATACTGGATTTTTGAGGCCGATATTGATATTTTGTCATCCAACAGTTGGTCTTTAACATTTAATATTTTGGAGGTGTGAAATAATTGTGTTTATTAACATGTATACTGGCATGTCATTTTAAAGTTGTAAATTAACTAAATGGTCATTTGCGGTCAACTTCACTGGAAATAGAATATGTCTAAAACAACTTTAAACAACATTCACAATGCAACAAAAATGGATTAAAGTTGAGCTAAAAAAGATATCAGATATCAGTATTTTCTTTACATGTTTTGTAATATGTCTAGAGGGGATCTTTAACTAAATTAAACACTCAAACTCAGACTTATTTCTGCGCTGCAATTGCTTGTTACTTATAACCTGACGTATACGCCAATAACAATATATCTGAGTGTAATTAGCTCAAATCATTTGATGTATCTGTCAGGCTCTGAGTCATTTTTAAAAGTAGTTTGGTCATTTTTCCCCCCTTTATGCTGTCATAACATGACATATTGTCCCTTAGATTATCATTGCCAAACTTTCCGTAGACAAAATACAGTAGATGGATATCACGGTTGACATTTTAATTACCCAGTTTGTCTTCTGTACCACTGCTGCTGCCGCTGTAAATTTAAAATATGTGTTACATAGAATTGTACCCAGGAAACACCCACCAAGCACTGAATATATATACATCCACAATCTTTGCAAATGTGAAAGCTTTCATAAAGCTGAATCAGTAAAAACTGAATAAAAAATACTGAAGACTATAAAAAGTCGTATTTTGGAACATTGAAATAATGACTAAAACAATACATTTAATAGTAAGTAATGACATGATAAAAATGGGAAAATAATATAATTATAGCAGTGAAAGTTAAAAAAAAAAGGGAAAAAGTGTTTCAGGAGATGGCAGTGTTTTTTACCCGCCTGCTCTCACATCTCCTCCTCATGCTTCCCTTTCTGTCTCCGCCGCTCTCTTTCATGTGCAGACAATGTAAAAAGACACTCAGAAATTCAACAATAGCATTTGAAAGAATGATGAAATCTTAATGCTGTCTTTGTACTGTCACACACACTATCTCTTTCTCTATTTCTCACTTTGTCGTTTAGTTTTTTTCTGGTCCATTCTTCCACTCGCTGCCTGCATCTCTCTTCCTCTGCAGGGCAGTGAAGGCTGTTTGTGTTGCAGGCCACTAGTAATCTCCATCCTAGCGTGCCCTTATATTTGTTCCGGTGTTTTTTTGTCTTCTCCTCTCTCCCAGCACAGGAGTTACATTAGAGTTGTCATTGGCTGTCTGAACGTGCCCTGACAGCTGCTGACAGGCCTGATGGCATTATTATTTATCTAATCAACAACCAGTCAGCTTTAGTGTTTAGCATTGCTGTAAATTGTGGTTGTCCTCACGTGAACTCCATCACAGAGTATGTTGATGTTATATAACACAGGCCTGACGCGGATATCATGGACATTACTGGGAGGAAATGAAAATAGGGTGAGCTAAGTTCAAAAAGTGGCTATCTGACTTTTACTGAGCGGTGGATGATGTCAAATAATACAGCGTATGGCTTTTTGGTGGTCCACCACTGACTGAAATATCTCATCGTATTGGATAGATTGTCATTGATATTTTATTTCGCGCCACCAGGAGGTCAAAGTTACGTATTTAATGAAATATCTCTCCATCTATTGGGTGAATTGGCACAAAGTTATATTGATTCTGAACTTTGTTATTAAAGGAAACGATGGATAATACTTAACAAACGTGGCAATCAACTCTTCAAATTCACAGAATAGCCTATGCAGAATTTGGTGAATATGGTTTAATGTTCTTCTTTCTGCTCCTCTGTTTTTTCCCCTCCCTCTCCGTGCAGACCATGCTGACTGCCATCTCGATGAGTGCCATCGCTACCAATGGAGTAGTGCCAGGTGGGTGAGCAGACGCTGGCACCACACAGTCATCACTGTTTGAGTCTGTCCGCTTCTAAAATTCTCTTTTCACTGATTGCTTTTGGCACATTACACCCAGCGCAGCTTGATATCCCCAGAAACATTAAAAGCTTTAGTCTGGGATCTTGTGCACTTTAACTTGTCGTCACACAACGTTATTTACACAAAATAAAACGTCAGCCAAATGCCTGAAATGTAAAACTGAATGTATGTGTTTTTGTGTCTGTATGCAGAGTCATTAATGTACGCCGTATAGCTATATTTTATAATGTGAGTTTACATAGTAATGATGGCCTGCGTCTTACTAGATGGAGTGCGTACAGCAGGGGTCAGAGCAAATTACAGGCTTGTGGAGAAGTGTGGAACTGTACGCCAATTATAACTGTCTCTGTTATAACCAGTACCAGCCTTTACGCCGCTGCAAAGTGCTGATTACGCTCTATTTATTTATGCTCAGTTAATTTATTTGCACACTGCTCGGAAATAAAAGTGCTGTGATAAAACGCAATGCTGAAATTGGACACAGAAAACAGAATAACCAAAATCACAACTATTGGAAAACAATATGACAAAAGCAAAGTGGTACAATTACACAAATACTTAGTCAGCCTATTACAATGTAATCAATTCCAGGTGTGACAATCAATAACTTTTTCTAAGCAAAAAAAACAAAATTGTGATTTCTTGCTTTTTTCAACATATATAGTATACTTTTTTCTTTTTTTTTTTTTTCACTGATTGTTGCACAAATTCAACAATTGTCAGACATTATTTTGCTGTCATCAATGTCTACATTTTATACAGTAATATATATTAATTGTTTTGCTAAATTAACATCACATTAGCATTATTGATGATCTTTTTGTAGTCCGAAAAGTCGTGGCACTTAAATATAAAACTTGAATTCAACTAGTTTATGTGTGTCGACAGCAATGTGCAGAGAAAATGTAATTTATTGAAATTGACCAAATAAAAAAACGAATCACTAATGACTAATCTGACCTTGTACGTTTAGTGAAAAGCACATCGAGTGATTCACACAGTTGCACATTAGAAAAGTATATTTATCGGACTTATATGTACATATAAACGTTTCTGTTAACACTGTTGTGGGTGTGTGCAGCCGGAGGCGCCTACTACATGATATCCCGTTCGCTGGGCCCTGAGTTTGGGGGAGCGGTGGGGATCTGTTTCTATCTGGGGACGACCTTCGCCGGAGCCATGTACATCCTGGGGGCCATCGAGCTCCTTCTGGTGAGAAAAATCCTCTCTTTCATTCTGTAGCTGTCATCATCACAGTGTCCGCTTTGTCATTTAAAAAAAAGAAAAATTAAGGGTTCCATTTTTGTGCCAGTCACAATATTTTCAGGTGTGGTGACTCAGTGATTTTGAGATGTCGCTCGATGTTAGACGATCAGGAGGAATATACATCACGATCATTGGATACAAATTGCTCAACCCTCATATCAAATATTTAAATGAGGCATTGTAGATGTAAAATGGCGCATTTCTCTGCAGGTTCATGGCCTATTTCTCGCCGCAAATTTGTTCAAAACATCTGGTTAATAATTGGTGAGACATTTGACAACATTTCCAGGACAGCTGCCATGTTTTTCTCAGACGGGAAATGAGAAGCAAAGCAAAAAAAGTGAGTGGGTTCATGTTGATGTTAGTCAAAGAAGGCCTCTTTTGTACAGCCTATTTGAAACGACATCCATTTCAAGTCAATTCATCCACGGTGTTGCCAGACCACAATGATCGAAAGGGAAAATGATGGGATGGCTTTGCCAGGTTAGTGGAGGATGACCACTTAAATCTCAGCCGCAGTAACATCATTTCACAATTCTTTCATAGTGATAACACTGTCACCAAAGCTACTCTCAGGAGGAAGATTATGTCATTAAACATCAATTGGAGAATTGCAATGATTGACTATGACCCATGAGATTAAATCACGTTGGTAATGCGGAAAAGATTTTGTTCCACGTTGCTCCGGTCCAAAACTGGTGACAATATTGGACATGGTTCAATGATATGAGGCGAGGAGCCAAACAAAAGCAGCAGTACAGAGGCATTTAGATACCAATCAATGGTGTCTGCTGAGATTATGGGTAAACTTTCTTTCTCTTCTTTTCTTTAACCAGACAAAAGTGTCATTGATATTAAAAAAAACATTTTTTTTCAAGGGAGGCCAGGCCCATTCTGATAATCGGTCAGACTTTCCATTTTTCGTTTTCTGCTTCATTATTCAATCTGACATTGTGTTCAGGTTAGGCCCTACTATACATTCACTTACTTTACTATACATTCA
>CALSCE010010723.1:9209537-9236288 GCA_943593645.1 Bovichtus variegatus
ATAGTGAATTGGCAAATGTGAAAAAAAAACCTGTGCTCTCAATAAAAATGAAACCTAGCACTAGCAGTGCATCACTATGTGCCACATTTATAAAAATAGAGTTCTCCTTCAGTTTATTTTCCTCCTGAAAAAGCTTTGAAGCTATTTTTTCTCAAGCTGTGTGTTCTTCAACGTGAATTCTGATCAGTTGATGAAATGCAGGGATCTTTCATCTCGATCTTCATTCCTCCCCTCCTCCTCCTCCTCCTCCTCCTCCTCCTCCTCCTCTGCCTTTTATTCTACACTCCTTCCACTGCAGTCCCCCATGCTGCATGGACTATTGGGTAATTATGCAAATACTGCATTAGCGAGCGATCAAGACACTGGCAGAGTAACAAGACAATTCCTTGAAACAGCTTTCATCACTTTGGTCCACTGTTATCAACATACCAGAGTGTGTTTTTTTATTTTTTTATTCTTCTGTTATTCTCCTTCTGGATGACTCTAATGGATATGCAGAGTTTGATCATGCCTGGAGGTTAATTCTGTCTTCTGGGTCAAAGCTGGCTTAGTTTCCATTGTAAAATAACAATCCCTGCAGAATTGTAAGGAGCGGATCTGGAGAAGACTGATTTGAATATGTTTCATCCTTCCACCCAAGCCAAGAACACAAACTGATGCTGCTATTTTAGGAAGCATGAAGAGTTCACAGTGAAGCAGGAGATTTGTTTGCCTAGTGATAATGCTGTTCCTAGCGTCCGATCGCTCTCTCCAGCCAAATGACCGAAATGAGCCCCGACTCCCTGCTTGTTCTCGTCAAGTTTATTTCCTCTTCATGGTGATTCAACCAGATGATTATTTGGGGGGAAAAAACAGAGAAATTCCCATGCTTATGTAACAGCTTCGGCATGAATCATCTAAAGCTGATGACAGATACTGACAGGCTAATTAGGGGTTTACCGTTTTTATATATGATGGGACTATTCTTAGATTGACCCGTAGTAAAATGCCAGTTAATTTCGAATATTAATACCATGCTTGAGTTCTTTAATCAAGCTGAGTTAAAATAGCCGAGCAGAATTACGTGTGCTGCTCGGAGCTCCAGGAGAGGACTGTTAATGTGAGCATCACATGTTTTCACACTTCACAGAGTTGTCCTGCTCACTCACCTCACACTTTTCTCGCCTCTCTTTTATTATATTTCATCTTCTTTTTTTTCTTTTTTCTTTTACCCTGGGTGAAATTTATTAAATTCAGCAGTAAACAGTGAGCTAGAGGAGCAGGCTTGTGACCTTAAATCTGCCAGTTTAAATCCCCAGACAGGCTGGGGAAAAGTGAGGAGGGAAAGTGGATGAGTAACACTCCCTACACAACTAGCACCAAGATGCCCTTGAGCAATGATGAGATTGTATGGAACTTTTATGAGAAGATTGCAGGTGTGATATCCCTAGATATATACAGGGGGGTGGAAATAATAACATAACCCCTTCCACTTCAGATCTACATATTGCCCCAAGCGGCCATCTTTCCCCTGGAGGGCCTGGAGGGTGCCGAGGCAGAGGCCGCCCTGCTAAACAACATGCGTGTGTACGGCACCATCCTGCTGACCTCCATGGCCACGGTGGTGTTTGTCGGAGTGAAGTACGTCAACAAGCTGGCCCTGGTGTTTCTGGCCTGCGTCATTCTCTCCATCCTGGCCGTCTACGCCGGGGTCATCAAGACGGCCGTTGATCCTCCCGAATTCCCGTAAGCAGTGACGACCGAGACGGTCCAACAGAATATAAGCTTAGACACAAAACCATAACCACAACCCTGACAGCCAGGCAGAGACAAAACACACAAATACACACATGATGTAGGAAGACAAGCACGCAACATGTGTATTGATTTGAAAGATTGGAAGTGATTAAAGTATTTGTTTGGTTTTTATTGAAATACTTCATTTCTGTTTGGGCAGATGTTTTCCCCCCATGTGCAAAAAGCGCTACCGTCCAAAGACTTCTAGACTTGCTGATGAATCAACAGTAACATGTAACATAGGCGTCTGCTTTTCAACCCATTTTAGCACATTTTTAGCTCAGACGTCTAGACGTGTTTCGACCTGCAAAATCACTAAATCAATGCTTCCTGGGGAGAATATTGTTGTTTGGGGCTAAAGTTTGACATTTAAAACAAATGGCCTTCTTTTACTTAGTGCTTTAAGGTTGTTTTTTTTTTGCTATCAAAATGATTTAGTTACTTTTTAATACTTACATCTTGAGCTGTTGAAGCTGTTGTATTATTATTATTATTATTATTGTATTATTTAATAATATATATATATAATATAATATATATACTTATTTTGTGCTTTTCTTCTCTCCAGTGTGTGTCTCTTGGGCAACCGCACTTTGGTGTGGAAGACCTTTGATGTGTGTGCCAAGACCGTTGAGACAGCTAACGGGACAGTCACCACCCAGCTGTGGCGCATGTTCTGTGACTCACCTTTCCTCAACGCTACCTGTGACAAGTACTTCACAGCCAACAATATTTCTCAGATCCAGGGCATCCCGGGGGTCACCAGTGGAATCCTGGCAGGTTGGTTTGGATCTACCTTTGTATCATTTTCATACAGTGAGCAGACAAATACACACACCCATGTGCAGTACACGAATACGCACGGCATGTCTTTCTGTCTGTTGTCTTAATGTGTTGCTGAGTCACGGATAATTAAATAGTGGTGTGGGCATTCTCTCCTCAAAGGCAAAAGGCTTAAATCAAACTGCAAAGGTGATCTTAAAGCAGGTTACGGCTATGTGCTTCGTATTTCTTCGATTTTCTGTTGTACAAACATCTGCAGTCAAATGGGGAATCATGTCAATGTCTCCTGTATGAGCTGCTGCAGAATCTTTTCAGTGGGCATTAAGAGTAAATAAGGAATAATTAAATCATTAAGACTGTCACTGATATATTTTTTGCGTTAGAGTAATCAAGTCACTGAATTTGCTAAATTGGATTAAAAGGCTTTTTTTTATGTCTCATATATAGAAAAAAGATACATAAATATGTATTATGCCATACAAAGAGTCTGAAAGTCTTTTCAGGAAATGTAGAAAATGATGAAGTTTCACCAAGACAAAGCCGAAGAGAGTAACAGACTCTGACTAGCAGCACTTACATTCGTCAGCCCTGGGCTACTGGAACCTGAGGCTACAGGAAGCCCAGAGCGAGCTGAACCCCGTTTCTCTCTAGTAGTTATTGCAGGGCCAACAGTAAGCCCTGTATGAAGGATCCAGAGCCCATGGTTAATATGGTGCCGACACTAATACATTCACCCCTCTTGGAAGTTTTCATGTTTTCTTGTTTGAACAAAAATCCCCCTTTTTTGTGTCCACATTTTTTTTTGGTTGACCTTTTTCCCCCTTTTTTTACATTCATCATGCAGGAGACACCACTTCTGCTTAATTAACTTGAACTTGAAAATACATAAAGTCAGGCAACTGAAAAGTTGTGTTGACACTGCACACCACTCACCAAGGCAATCACATATACATTACAAATGTACATACATTTACAGACAGCAACATGGAATGAAATACAAAATATAGTTGGTGTGAATGATACAGAAAACAAATGTAAACTCATGATAATCACATTGGCGTGCTATGTCAAGACTTTTAAATACAATTTGATTGCAGTTTATTATATAAAAAAAAAAATAAAAAGTACATTTCCATTTAAACATTTTGCGATCCAAATTATAACTTAACCCCCTCTTTCCCACTCCCATCCATCTATTTGACCCCCTCCCCAGTGGCCTGAGTTCATTGTTCTTTTAAGCTATTCATTATATTTGGATCTACAGTATATAGTAATTATTTCCCCTCATAAATGTTAATACAGGAGATGCACAAAGACCCGTTAATGTCACTGTCAGTCAGAGACTTGCAAAACCAATTGGCTTCACCAGTAATACTTGCGTCCTATTAAAGGGTGAATACTTTTACAAATATGGATTTTGTTTTTTCACTTTGTCCATGAAGGTTTAATTTTTTTCTGTTGATTAGAGTAAAAGAAAAGTCACTCTAAATCTAATTAGATTCAATGCTGTTTAACAATAAAACGTGACAACTTTCAAGGAGAGGAATACTTTTTATTGGCTTCGTATGATTGCCCTGAAAAGACACGTTTCACGCTCAAGGTTTAGGTGGGAGACAACACATCCCATATATGAACTTTAAATGAAGCCCCGGCCTCTGAAGCCTAGTGTCAAAACCGCTGCAAAAAGCTTTCCTTTTTTTGTTTATTGTAACACAAAGAGCATCAAATGTAAGAGCATCAACATAACTGTGTAAAGGTAGATCATTTTATAGCTAAAGTAAACCAGGTAGTCTTACATTTTGTTGTTATTGGGTTATTGAGTTTTCATGAAACCCCTCGACTCTGTTCTGCCTTGCTTCCCTCTCATCCATCCAGAGAACCTGTTTGGGACCTACTATGAGAAGGGGGATCTGATTGCTAGAAAATACATGGAGTCAGTAGAAGAACAGGACGAGACTCTGACCAGCGCAAACCGCTACGTGTTGGCCGACATCAGCAGCTTCTTCACTTTGCTGGTCGGCATCTACTTCCCCTCTGTGACAGGTGAAAAGCTTTTTGTTTTGGTGTGTGATTATTGGGATTTGTATTTAATTAATGGTTCATTCATTTGGGGGGGTTGGGGTGAAGGGTTGTATTGTTAGCACTCAAACATTTCTGTGTTATGAATGTATAGTAATGAATTGATCCTCTGTTGCTTGTAACCTGCCCTGTGGTCGCATGTGTGTAAATCTCTTTGACCTTGTTGAAATGTTTGCCTCTCCACTTTCCGCTCAGGGATCATGGCCGGCTCCAACCGCTCCGGAGATCTGCGTGACGCCCAGAAGTCGATCCCCGTTGGAACCATTGCAGCCATCACCACCACCTCCTTCGTCTGTATCCTCTCACTACTGTCCCCTGCAGGAGAACAAGGCTCACCGCACGGACCAATTTCCAAAACATTTTTATTTTCCACCCAATTTAAAATTGTAAAATATTGCCACATATTATATCATTGGAAGATGATGGTTTTTAAAAGCCACTGTTCAGCCCAGAGAGGACGTTATAAGATGTATGTATTATGTATTCCCCAGGATTGTGTGTGTTACACAAATCCTAATTATGACCTTGTTTAGATTAGATTATATATTTCACTTTATTGAGTTTAAGTTTATTAACATTCATGCTCACGGTTAACAACTGAACAGAAGCAGAATGTACATTAGTAATAAATATATATATATCCATGCATGATTGTACATCATAAAATATAAAAAACTTTACATTTATCTATATTTACACATGCACCCATTCACTTAAACTCATACTTACACATTAACAAATATAACCATACACTCACATACAACCATACATACGTGTAAAAATGCCATAGAACAAAATACAACAAACACAAACAGAGCAAACATCAAATACTTCAGCTGTCCATCTTTTGTTCCTTTCAGTTTTGTATTATTAGCTATTAGCTTTTGCTACTTTCAGCCTTTATTATCATTGCACAGAGTTTAAATACACAGACAAAAAAAAAAAAAAAAAAAAGTTTAGCATCTAACCAGAAGTGCAAGATGCATTCAAGTGCAGAGTAATGTACAGAGCAATATACGAAATATGGTTTAAAAAAAATGTGGAACAAACAAGATGTTTGAAAACACTAAATATACAGTTTGAACAGTATTAACAGTGTGTAAAGACACACTCGTTGTATACAGTATGGGCAGTATGAAACATGTGTTGCACTTACAGTAGTCTTATTAGACATAGTATTTTAAGCTCAGTGATGATATGTCACACACCACTGGTCCGAAGTTGACAGGACTTGAAGCGATGATGCACTTTGGTGCTTTGCTCTGCTGTAACAAAAACACAGTGATTGGCCTGCAGGGAGCAGCGTAATTAAAGGTCAACACAGTTTAAACTGCTAAAGGACATAACTGCTACAATACCAGTCTGATTTAGATTGGGGGTATTGCATTGGTTTTCTGATTGGCCCAAAATATGCCCGTATCATCCATGGGAGATGACGTTCACTCTCTTTACATGAATCATGGCAGCATGGATACTGAATCGATTCAATATGAGCTTCTTCTTTTTTTCGCTCAAAGATCGATAGAAGCCTCAGGCTCCCACCAACAACGCTTATTAAATATTTATAATAAAGAGAAAGAAGATCACGCAAGTAAAAACTAAATGAGAGTCCAAACATACAATTGTACAGTTCAAAATAAAGGGATAAAATATAAATTAGACAGTAATCGCAAATGAATAAACTGAATGGAAACAGGAATCTAGCAAATCTATATATGCATAATGATAAGTATACATATATATACAGAGGTGTAAACAGATTTAAAACATGGTTGCACATTTATGGCAAATAGCAATGTAAAAAAAACTTACTGAGAAAAGATTACTGAGCATTACAA
The DNA here is from genome assembly GCA_943593645.1 of Bovichtus variegatus. Classification (NCBI taxonomy): domain Eukaryota; kingdom Metazoa; phylum Chordata; class Actinopteri; order Perciformes; family Bovichtidae; genus Bovichtus; species Bovichtus variegatus. Next base: position 9,216,014 of record CALSCE010010723.1, read on the forward strand.
GTTGGCGTGTGGAACGTTATTTGGCTGTACTTCACCATACAAGGCCTCTAACTGAAGCAGCCATCTTGAATGTCTTCCATGTATCTCAGAGTAATCAGCTTGGGCTCTAAACAAATTTGATTAGGACATCTAATCGCATCAGTGGGCAGCCTATGCAATCACAAGTTAATAAAGCAGAAGGATATTAGTTACAATGTCATCGATCTCTGAGATATGATCCTAAACAAAATCGATTGATGTCTTTTTTTCCAGCAAACACCGTTGATTGGTTTATCAGATCATTAAGTGCATCTTCAAAGGGAAAGGTTTATGATTGTTACAATCGAGTCACGTCAACCACTGAACAAAGGAACATTCGTGCTGGCTAAAATCCATCATTTTCTACCTGTCTATGAAATACCTTTTCTCTCCTGATCCATAACTGCTCAGACATGTCCAGTGTGATTCTGTTCGGCGCCTGCATCGAGGGTGTCGTCCTCAGGGACAAGTGAGTCCATGCTTGTGTCGCTGAGACGCACGATCCTTAAAATAACTCATGATTCTTTCCATAATACGCCTGTTATAAATAATACAGTAAAAATATGCACGCGTTTTGAAATGGCAATAAAAATGACCTTTTCTCGTCTCCTCAAGGTTCGGAGAGGGAGTCCACGGGAATTTGGTGATTGGCACGTTGGCGTGGCCGTCACCGTGGGTGATCGTGATTGGCTCCTTCTTCTCCACCTGCGGGGCGGGGCTGCAGAGTCTCACAGGAGCTCCTCGTCTCATGCAGGCCATCGCCAAGGACGGCATCGTGCCCGCCCTTCGGGTCAGCCTGTCCACTTATTTACGCCGCCATAGCTTTCCCTTCCCATTTTAGTTATAGAGATTTTTTTTCATTCATCAGACAAGACATTAACATAAGCTATCATCTCAAGGTACATGTGCAGAAAGATAAGGGATTTTTTTAGTAGTGTGTTTAAGCATTAATAGGACAGACCACCTGTAGAGGTGTGAGTTCATCGTTCCACAGGGAGTACCTGATTTTCTCCAAGGGGTTACACCCTTCCATTTAAATATCATTTCCCTTCCTTTTCTTAGGATGTTACATACTGCACTCCAAGCAGACAGACTCTGCTCTCTCAATTAACAGCGGTGCTAATGTGTCTGTGTTGTCCCCGCAGATCTTTGGCCATGGAAAGGCCAACGGAGAACCCACATGGTCCCTCCTGCTGACAGCTTGTATCTGCGAGAGCGGCATCCTCATTGCCTCCCTGGATGCAGTGGCTCCCATCCTCTCTATGTGAGAACTGGACTCTTTAATTAACTGCCATTTTTGAAGAACCAACGGTGGGAGATTTCCGAGCAGCCAGTCCCCTGCTATTCCTCAAACGATGCAAATGCCAAATTCTCTCAGATTTAGCTCATCACACAAAAGGGCAGGCCGCTCTTCTGCTCTAGTAATACTAACACAGTGAATATCTCAGTGACTGTGACGGATATTAAGACAACGTACGCCTCGCGGACTGCAGTCAGGGTGAAATCCCTATTATGTCACATAAGAGCTGTGTTTTTAATTAGTGTTTCTGTTTATCTGTGTGTCCCGCAGGTTTTTCCTGATGTGCTACATGTTTGTGAACTTGGCCTGTGCTCTGCAGACGTTGCTGAGGACTCCAAACTGGAGACCGCGCTTCAAGTTCTACCACTGGTCAGTTCAGCAGCTCCTGAGACAACGAGCAGATGCTTTTTTTTTTTTGTCTCCCTGGACCTCTGTCTTACTTTCTCTGTGTCTCTGCAGGGCTCTGTCCTTCCTCGGGATGAGCTTGTGTCTCACTCTCATGTTCATCTGCTCCTGGTACTACGCCATCATCGCCATGGCAATTGCTGGCTCCATCTACAAGTATATCGAGTTTGCAGGGTGAGTGAAGCGCAACCCCAGGAGAGATTGGATTTGCTGGCTGCCTTTGCGATTTGCTGGAGTGTGTGTGTGTGTATGTGTGTGTGTGTGTGTGTGTGTGTGTGTGTGTGTGTGTGCGTGTGTGTGTGTGTGTGTGTCATGTATTTTAAGAGTTTTCTGCTTCAAAATCCACACCATCAATATTTTTTGTTTAGGGGTTTAAAGGGGAAATTAGCGTTTTTGGTTTTAGTTCCACTGTTTGTTTTGGTTCCTGTCACTCAGGTGAGAGTCCTGATGTCCTAGCAAACCGCTCAGTACACTGTAGGAAACATGTAGATGCCATGTGTTACACATAACATCTTCCTTATAATCATGGGAGGATTATGAGAAACTGGCCGATGGGCACAGACATGTACAACTGTAGTCTGTAGTTTTGCATCTGTTTCAGTGATGTTTTGCAGGTGAAGGTTAAGAAAACAAAAAGACTGTCGCTGTGTCGTTTGTATTCATTTTGCGTCTCTCTGTAGTTATTTTGCATTTATTTCAGTGACATTTTCCAGGTGAGGCAGAGCTGTCAGGTGCTGCTGTTTCAAAAACTGCTCCTAAACTTCAGTATGTAGTTCACACAGGAGATAAAGAGGCGCTGTCCAAAGCTTCCTGCCGCAGCAGATCCACACTGACACAGATATTATACTAAATACTACTGCACACAAATCATTTAAGAAACCAGCGAAGACAGCCTGAAAGGTGGTTCTGCTTTCTTAAAGTAGTGCCTGTGCGGCCCGCTCAGTTATTCATCCATGCTTATAATGGAGTAGTAGTCATGCACACTGTGAGTATTTAAGTGCTGTGATTCCCTGTGGTGAGTGACATCATGTTATCTTGACATTTACCAGTGATGGCTAATCCTTAATCACATTGCATTATGTCAAACGGTCGTCTAAAAGTATATTTGTTTCAGTGTGCTGACTGTATCACTGTCACTTTTTAAATTTCGAATGAAGCCGCAAAACTATTGTTCATGGTTTGACTGACGAATATTGATTGACTGGCGCTTGTCCGTGTCACAGTGCGGAGAAGGAGTGGGGTGATGGGATACGAGGTCTGTCTCTGAGCGCCGCGCGCTACGCTCTCATGCGGCTGGAGGAAGGTCCACCGCACACCAAGAACTGGAGGTATGACGCACGGACACAAAGTCACATATTGTGTTGTTTCATCATGCTTCTAATTAACATGAAAATGAACAACACGTCTACGTGCTCAGCCATTCTCTCAGTTAATGTGATTCTCCTCATCACAGCTGTCAAACAACACGTGTCTGTGAATACGTATTAACACGTCAACCTTTCGTGCTGTTTCTCTCCATCTCTGCTTCCCAACTAGGACTTGTACTCGGCCCACTCGGCCATTTCCTCCATCACGCCTTCGTTTGATTCTTTAGCGCTCTCCCCGCCCTGCATTTCTTTCCCTCTGCTTTTTTTCTGCCCTGTGTTTTCACTTTCTCTTCCCTCTCTTCAGGCCACAGTTGCTGACGCTGGTTAGCACAGACTCAGAGCAAAATGTGGAGCAGCCTCGTCTGCTCTCGCTGACCAACCAGCTGAAGGCAGGCAAAGGTCTGACCATCGTCGGAACGGCTCTAGTGGGCACCTACCTGGAGAACCACGAGCAGACCCAGCGTGCGGAGCAGGTCGGGAGCACTTAAAGTCCTTAAAATCTTCAAGAGAAAACTCTTTCAAATTCTCTTCTTCTGTGGAAGATATTTTATTAAATTGGATCACAGACAAGAAACCATGCCGAGCTAGCTACCACAGAGATGCACTGAAACAAAAACAGACTTATTACTGTCAGAAGATGTTTATTTCAAAATCTGGGATATTAGAACAGACATTGCTTCCACCTTAATCGGGGGATTTGTCTTACCTGGGATATAAATATGTAAATATGGGGGTATTTATGTATAAACATGTAGGTACTTATATTCATGTCTCTTATTATTATAGTCCTGTTTTTGTTGTTGTTAATTAATTTATTTAGTTTTTCAATGAGATTTATCTAAAACCATGTCATACACATTTTTTTTTACAGGTTTCTCAGTATATACGTCGCTCTAAAAACTGAAATGAGTTCATTAGTGTAGTCTTTCCACACATATTCAAATTCAAAGTCAAAAGTTTCAAAGACAGCCATGAAGGTGTCTGGAAATACTTGATCATTTACTTTGGTTTAATGCTGTATTGGTGCTATCACAAAGCTAGCGTTACATTGGTGACGATTATTCTCCGTCCTGCCTCTCTAGGCGCTGCGTAAACTGATGGAGACTGAGAAGGTGAAGGGCTTCTGTCAAGTGACCGTGTCCTCGAACCTGCGTGATGCCACCTCCCACCTCCTCCAGGCCAGTGGGCTGGGAGGCCTGAAACATAACGCCGTGCTGGTGTCCTGGCCACGCAACTGGAGGCAGGGAGACGAACACCAGACCTGGAGGAACTTTGTCGGTGGGTCACTGGGAAAAGCAAATAAACCAATAATCCTGCCTCAGGCTGATTTTGGGACAGTGTGTTGGAGTAGTGCGCTTCTCTTCAACCACAAACTGCAGGTTTCAAATTCATCTTATGTCCAACATCTGTGCTGCTGAAGCATCTCAGCAGGACAAAATCCCTCCCAGCTCCAGCTTTTAAGCAGCTCATCCTGCTATTTAACTTCTCTGTTGAGGGGAAAAGTGAAAAGTAAATCTCTCTAATAAGAGTTCAGCAGCATGAAAGAAAATAAGGAATATTTGCTGATGAAGATCAGAAATAGTCATGCCAAAAGGTGCAGTAGCAAAAACATGCAGGTTCAGATAATAAAGCAGACAAACATACATATAATATAATATAATGATAGCTGATCGATGTCAAAGCTTCACCTTGAGGTCAAACAGCAAATTAGCTACATTAAATGAATTGTCATTACTTTCCGTAGTATTGCAAACACGTCTGCCTCTCTGCATGTGTCTGCTCTGCAGAGCTGGTCAGAGAAACCACCGCCGCTCACCTGGCTATGCTTGTCCCGAAGAACATCGCGGCCTTCCCGTCCAATGGCGAGCGCTTCACCGAGGGTCACATTGATGTTTGGTGGATCGTCCACGACGGAGGCATGCTGATGCTGCTGCCCTTCCTTCTCCGACAGCACAAGGTACTGTATAAACAATTAAAGACAAAACAAAGCATTCATGAAAAAGGTTTCATGCCCGATGTCTGTCCTATCCCATAATCCTCTCATGCCACCAAGATGCACTACAGAACGCCACAGGAAGTCCTTTCTCCCTGTGGCTATAAGACTTTACAACACATCCACCTCAGGTCGTGAGATGGACAGAGGAGACACAGTGACCTGAGGTCCTCACTCTCGCTCTCTCTCTCTCTCTTCATCATCTTCATCATCTTCATTCTTTATATTTAGCTTCATATGTAGCTTATTCCCCTCTTCATACTTAGTTTGGTAATTCTTATTTTTTTATGTTGTTATTTTGCCAAATACTGCACCTTACCTCATCTTGTTGAATATTGCACCTTACCCCGTCTCAGCTCATCTTATTTTTAAATGTTTCTACATATATATTTGTATAAAACATTTTGCACTATTTGTACATTTTTGTAAATTTTAGAATCTTATATTGTCTCCTACTGTGTATTGCAACTGTTGCACCACAATTTCCCTCGGGATAAATAAAGTTCTATCTCATCTTATCTTATCTTATAATATTTCCTGTTGGGTTCTTTTAAGAAGTTCAATTTGCAGTTTTAATAATCTGAGATCTGCTGCTCAGAAATACTTTCAAAAGTCATATAAAATAAGTTTTACTCATGATAAAAACCACCAGAGTCACAGAACAATGCTGTAAGGATATGTCGGCCCTTGTTTTTGCCGCTCAGGTTTGGAGGAAGTGCAAGATACGCATCTTCACCGTGGCCCAGTTGGACGACAACAGCATCCAGATGAAAAAAGACCTGACCACCTTCCTCTATCATCTCCGTATCGAAGCCCTGGTGGAAGTTGTAGAAATGGTGAGTTTTCCCAAGACTAGACAGATTTATTTATATATATATATATATATATATATATATATATATAAATATATATAAAAGGGCATCTATTAGCGCTGTAATCTCCGCCGGTTGCATAATGTAAAGAACGCAGCGAGGCCTCGAGCTTGGCCAGTTGGTCCAGTGAACACGACGAGTATTGTGCACAGGCATGACTGCCCTGGGAACTGCACTATTTACACAAAAAAGATTGGTGTGAGTTACAGCATGAAATACAGTTAAGGCATCAATATGCTCCAACTAAAGTGCTTGTCGGATGAATCCTTCGAAACTTTCCAAAAACCAATATTCAGACATTCACGGCCACTTCATGAAGCAGTAGGACGGGTATGTGGAGGGGAGAAAGAAAGCAGGAATTTTCTCTCTTAACCTCTTTTTTTCCCCCCATTCTTCACACACTCTGTGTCATTTTTCGTGTGCACATCCAAGGAAAGATTGTCTGAAAGTACGCAGCGTTATCCCCATTTGTCTCGCCCCTCTCTGTGAAGGCAGGCTTTTCACCCGGCCCTCAGGTGCAGAACAGATAGAAACATTTGCTTTGAGACGGGGTCGGTCGCTCATTTGAACTCGTTTATGCTCGTGTTTCAAGCTTACCTCATCCAGGCTTCAGCAGGGACAGGGACAGCATTGCACTTGATGGATTTGGCAGTGCATTTTACTGGTAATATAAATCCGAAAAGCACAAAAGACGAGGGGAACAATCAAAGAAAAATGAACCGTCCGTTTCTTTCATCTTAGCATGACAGCGACATCTCAGCCTACACGTACGAGAAGACCCTGGTGATGGAACAACGGTCGCAGATGCTTAAACAGATCAACCTGACCAAGAATGAGCGTGAGAGAGAGGTAGGAAAGTTTTCTGTTTCTTTTGAAATGCACTTGAAGATGCACACATAAACTTGACATGACTTGACAGGCCGACTTGGCATGGCTTTGCATGATTTGACTGGACTTGACAGATGAGCCCCTGAGGACAGGAGCATATCTACGGTTAGATCGGAGCAGTGGGACACCATATTTACTGTCTCTACCAACGTTGACTACAGCCACAGCAGCAACTGCTTTGCTTTTGTGAAACACAGCATGAGGGTGTTTTGACAGAAGTGGACAAAGATATTGATCTCAGTGTTCTACTATTATTAGCTCCTCCGAGATTGCCTGGTTCTCCAAGTCAATAAATGTAATAATTGCAATGAAATTATCTTCACGTTTACTTTTTTTTTTGTTGTGAGTCATTGCGGTGATGTACAGTAAATAAGTGTCTTGTAAAAACACATTCCCGACCTGCCTTGCTTCTCAAAAATATGTTTTTTTAAATGTAGAAACGTTCCTGTATCTAAATAAATCTCCGCTCATGTCTCTCCTTCCTTGCTTGGCTTCATCTGTACCGTCACAGATCCAGAGTATCACCGATTCATCCCGCGGGTCAATCCGCCGTAAGAACCCAGCTGCTGTGACCACCCAGCTGAGTGTGACCGAGGACCCGCCAGCAGCCAGCAAGGAGGAGAAGCCCGAGGAAGAGGTAGAGCACGGCTGACCTCAGTTTGAAGAGTAAAGTTTATGTGTGTGCCCACATGTAGGTGATTTTACACAGAAAAAAGTGACAGATTGAGCGGGGAGATAGAAGCAGGGACCCCGAGGGGGGGGGGTTGCCAGGTGTACGATAGTTATTGTATTTGTTCGATCATTTTGCCCTCATGCACGAGGTACATCAATAATGCCAAAAGTGCCATAATGTATGGTAATTTGACTATTTTGTGACGCTTACAGTTAGTAGTTGGTTTTAGTCTGCGCTGTCTCATTTCAATTCATTTCCAAATAGCAAAATATGGATCCTACATCTCTTCTCGGGTCATCCCTTTCCAGCCAATCGTGCTTTGTGTAGGCTATGATGTTGATGAATGTCTTGTAATTCAATTTTGTAAGAGTAGGCTGCTGTAGTTTTCCTCCAAATACGATAATTTTAAGCTTCTAATTTCACATTCCTCATCTGGCAACGCTGTGAAGGACAGAGGAAAAGTTCAAAATTTTGGGGATAGACTAGAGAAGGTATAGGATTACTATAAAAAAAAAAGTAGTGGAGTAGAGTCCATCAAATTTAAGAATTTAAGACATGATATAAATTGACAGATTTAGATTTCAGTGTCTTGTGTTCAAACTGCTGGTTAATTTGAAGGTACTGTGATACGGATGAACTTTTCTTTGGCCTCAATCACAGCGCATGTCATTACAAAAGAAACCACATAATATGCACACTAAACAATGTAAGGCTCCTTAATCGCACTTTTGTCTCCCTTCTCCCTCTCTCAAACACTGTGGCTTTTTGTGACTGACCTGCATTCCTACATTTCCACCTCAACCGTGACTCTTTCAACCTTCCGTGTAATGTACATGTGAATCCACGTCCGTCCTCTCTTCCTCTCGTCTCATAGTCAAAGTCGGCCTCTTCCCCTGTGTCCCCCCCTGCCCAGGTCCAGCTCATCCACGACAACACCACCCCAACCAGCCCAGCAACCCCGGCCACCCCGCTGACCCCCGCGGAGGGGGCTAAGAGCCCCGGGGAGCAGGTCCAGATGACCTGGACTGAGAAGTTAGACGGTGAGCCAGCCAAGCCGCCTGGCGCAGCGACACCGGAGGGCATCAAAGACATCTTCAACATGAAGCCGTGAGTGCTTTGCAATGCTCATTGAACCTTTGCCTGTTGTAAAGGTGGATAACCTTCTTGTTCCTGACAAAAAGGTCCTTCAGTCTATTTTCCCTCTACAATATAGCACAACGAGATCTGCCAGAGCTGTTAAAGGATTTATAAGGGGGTTTTTTTTATTAGCAGAACTTGAAATTAGTACACTAAGGCCTAGTCCAGACATACATGGGAATTTTTGAAAACAAGTTTTTTTTCCTCGTCTCCAAAAATCCCATCCTCACATAAAAATGCAAAAAACACAATTGAAGCGCGGTCAAGGCCTGTGGGTAGGTTGGGCCACACACACACACACACACACACACACAGGTCTCAACTGATGCGACGTTGGCGGCGGGCTCTGAGTCGTGGGAGTGTTGGATAATGTAGTCGTTTTCTGACGCATCTGTTCCTCAAAATATTAGAAGAGTAACTTTTTAAAAAAGTCCTGTTAGCAAGCTCAGAACCAGCACTACCGTTGTCACGTCCGCCGTCGCACAAAATGACACCTCATAAAAGGTGATAATGGCGCAAACTGAGGTTACGAGCCAAAAGCACAGTTTCACCCGTCTACATGTCAACACTGAAAACGGAGCTCACCCTGGAAGGAGTTTTACAAAAGCTCCTTTTTTCAGCGACCTAAAACGTGTGGACGAAATACCCTTGTACGTGTGGACTAGGCCTAAGAAAAGATGCACAGCTTAGTACTGACGATCATGTGTTTCTCTTCTTGCCACGCTGCAGCGAGTGGGAGAACCTGTAAGTACTGAAGCCTCTGTAAACTTCATTCAGTCCATTCACCTCTCATACTGACCACGTTAGCCTCATGAGCATATGAAGATGGAATACTTGTGTGTGAATGAGCATCTGTCACCTCCACCAGCTGAGTGTCACGGATTACTTTACGTCACATGCCCTGAAATACCGTTTGATCGCTGTGAAGCGTGTTTGCCCTCATTCTCTGTTGCTCTGTCTTCGCTCAGGAACCAGTCCAATGTGCGGCGTATGCACACAGCGCTCCGGCTGAATGAAGTCATCATCAAGAAGTCCTCAGAGGCCAAGCTAGTCCTCCTCAACATGCCCGGGCCCCCTAAGAACCGGACAGGTGACGAGAACTGTATCCTTCACCCGGACAGAAGTAGGTTCCTAACATGTTAGAGACAGTGCTGCGTCCCGTCAAAACACAAGTATTCTGACTATTGTCAGAATTTTATCCTGGGACACAAACAGAAAACGAATACAAAACAAGGCTGGAGGCTTAGAAAAGGCAGTCGAGTAAATCTGTATTAGCGGATGTTTTTTTTTATCTGAAACGTATCCTCGGGACTTACAAGAAATGAGGGAAGCTCAAAAACATCGGGAAGAAAAACTATCACCTTGTAACGAGGAAAAAGCAAAGATTTATAATATGAAGGATTCACATATAAGACTATTGGATCGTGGGTGTTTCATTTTTCACACCCAGAATGTCAATTTAGAATGAACACCCAGTGCACATGCCATTGATATACTGACCTACGTAAGTGTGAATATAATAAACAGATCAGTTTGTGAATTATTCATTCAGGTGGTGTGGAAAACATTCAAACTTTTAGTGGCGCTCTACAGATACAATCAAAATCAGTTGAAGCCTCCAGGCACTTTCCAACGCCAAAAAAAAAACAAAACTTCAATTTTGTGATTTAAGCAATAAATTGTAAGTTAATTGACTTGGTTTCAGGAATAAAAACAGCTGGGATTTGTTATCAGAAAGTATGCGCGAGATGGCAACGGCAAATAAGTCATTAGGATTTATAGGCAAAAGATAGACCTTTTAAATAACATTTGCAGCTTATATCGTATTTTTTATTCTTTATATTACTCTTTTAGCCGACTGCATTTCCATTGAGTTTTTTTTTCTCAGTTACAGTTGAGTATATAAATCTAATTATGAAATATGTTTCTGAGACTGTCGGTGGGAGATGATATGAAAAGGTTGTCTGGTATTGACAGCAATTTACGGCTGCGCTAATCAATACTTGTCTTCTGCAGGTAAATGCAAACAGTGCGTCTTAAAACAATAGTTTGATTCATTAATAATGAAGTTAGATCAATTCAGCTCACATCTGTCCGATCAATAGATCTCTATAGCCAGCAAGACTCCAGGCTGCTCCTGGCCCGAGGAACAGTCCGCGGGCGAATCGTCTTTTTCTATTAGGAAGGATCCTGACGGAGGGAAATGACAGGAAGCATCTAACGAAGGATGAGAGCTGCTCGAATTCTCTAACTTGCTTTCTCGTCGACTTTAGCAAAGGGAACACTGGACCTTCCTTTATCAAAGGAAACGAGATAATGCCGTCCCACAATTCCTCGTGGCAGCGCAATAACATAATCATGTAGCGGTCGGATTCTCCGAGCACCACAGTTGTTTTTCCCCTCAGTCCTTACGAATTCTCCTTCACATCTTTCCTTCACCGTGTGACCTTTTCCATCAAGGTCAAGAAAAAGGGTTTAGGAGAAGACATAGGATGTCGTTTTATTTTTACTATTCGACCGCAGACAAAGTCTATAACCTGCCATAAAACCACAACTTGTGATTGTTACACTTCAGTCTTTGTAAATAGGAATAACGTTATAATTAGTGAGCTTTAGGATTTTGTTCTTTCTTTTTGTTCTTTGCGCTAAGCTAAGCTAAGCTAACTGGTGCCAGCTTCGTATTTACCGTACAGTCTTCTCATCTAAGACTAAAGCAAGAAAGCAATTGAGCATTTTTTGATTTAAGTTTTCGTTTTGTGGACCCAGTGTCAATACTTCACGACTGCATATTAGGGCCAATGTCGGTAAAAAAAATTTATAAAAAAATTAAGTAATCTCGTACATTTGTGACTTTAATCTCAGAGAATTCGTGTTTTTTTTTTCACGGAAATTTACCAATATAATACGACTTTTATCTCGTAAATTTAGAGTTTTTCTCAGAGTTTCCCGCAGCGTAATTATGAATTTTTTCAACTCCAATGGGCCTAATATGCCGTCGTAGTACTTGCTAAACATTATAATGTCTATGTTTCTGCTGTGTGTGCTTCCTCTAGTTTCTTTAACACTTCTCTCCAAGACATGGAGTTCCTCGAGGTCCTCACTGACGGTCTCAACCGGGTCCTCCTGGTCCGCGGAGGCGGCCGCGAGGTTATCACTATCTACTCCTGAAAGAGCAGCCCCCTCCCCCACCACCACCACCCTCCCCCACCCCTCCCTCAGCCCTGTTCCTGTGTCACCTTTACTCCCACTCTCTCATCAATGCTGCTTCATCATTATGTCGCTCTTACCGTTTATTTCTGTGAGATAGTCCTCTCACACCCAACAACAGCTCAGCTTCAGCACCGCTTCCTCAGCTCCATCCCCAGCAGACCGATGAGCTCAGCTACTAAACCTTCATTCTAATCCAGCAAGCTACTAAAACTATTGTCCGCCGTAGACTCATTTAGATGCTATCTAGATTTGTTCTTAAAGAGACTTTTTTTTCTTCGCTAGTCTGTGATCTACTGTAGTAGCTCGCATTGAGTCGGAGTAACTCGGTAAGGAGGAGGGGGTGGTGTTGGGCGTGGGTTGTTTGCTGAGGTGAGAGCGCACATGCATGTCTGTGTGTCCGTCTTTGTTTAAATCTCTGCAGATTCTTATTGTTGTTGTTTTTTTTCTTTTCAAATACAAGTGTGGCATGGCAGCGGCTTCTGCTCGTAAAGAAGGAGAGCCAGCTGAAATGAGCTCAGTGTAGGATTGTCTGTTTAGTTCCCTTCGTGGTGATCGGACACCTCCCACAGCGCACCAGCCTGTTGTCTTCGATGTGATTTATCTTTCAAGGCAAAAAGACACTGCTACCCACGGTCAGGACCACCAGCTGGAAGGAGGAAAGAGTCGTTAAGTATGAACTGTGAAATTCACATTGGTATTCGAAGAAGACTGAAAAGGCACGTGGATCAAACCTGCAGTATTATCTTTAACCTGAACACTCCTTTAGCATGGCGTCCTTATAACTGTGTGTTTTCACACCACGTGTTTCGTTACCGCCATCACCATCTTTCTTCCCGTCAACTCATTTCTTAGTGGCTGTTCATCCCCGTGGCCACTGTTAGTGCCAAAAAAAAAATAAAAAATACAACAAGGCTAGCTTAGTTTGTAGAGATTGACACGTAATTAAAACTGTGAAAAGTGCGTTTCCTACCAGAAGGCTGGTGTGACAGCGGAGTGGGGAGACAGTACAAACACCCCGAGGAGATTATCATTGCCAGCACCCCTCGACCCTCGTGTGGATCACTGTAAATAATGTACAAGCTCTGACGCGTTGTTCAGTATGAGTGTAGTATTTTTGTGACATACTAAAAAGCTTCTAGTGGAGAGAAAACGTTCCTTCGCTGAGAGGGACAGCTCAAAACCGCTGTTTTTACAATTTATTTATCTATTTATTTATTTATTGGATGGCATAGGCTCCTGTCACTATGGTAACTGTCATTGTAACCTCGACAAGCACTGCACCTGCACTGTCCGCCACTGTGCAACACGTGAAATTTTGATGAATTCATCAAATTCATTGGAATTAAAAAAAAAAAACACTAAATGTTATTTTTTCATCTAGAGAACAAATATGTATTTATGTTTATAGACAAAAGTTACACATATTGATGAAATAGTTGTATGTCATTTTGATTGTCACTCAACGATATATTGTTGTTTTTTTTGCCTAATTTAGATACATTAAATGTGCCATATCAAAGTATTTTTCAAAGAGAAATATTGAACAGAAATTATATGATTGAATTAGAGAGAACAAAGTGTGCTAACAAAAAGGAAAACTGAGGTGTCTACATGAAATAGTACGGTAATGTTACTGTAGATGGAAAGTCGCCCTGTAGATGATAGAATAATAGATATTCAGACGCTCAGATTTGAAGTATATCAGCTCCTACCGAGGTGAGATTTTGGACATCTATCGATTGATTGTTTATAGGGTAAAGTCTAAATAAATAGCGAGGACAATGGCTTCTGTAGCTAGGAAACTCACGTTGTCCACAAGACTGAACTCTATGCAGTAGACTCTCCGGTGAGATTTTATATCCTCGAGATTGGTTAAGATTTGAGCCGCACATGTCCACGACTGAATGACTTGTGAGCAAATCTTATTTAGGTTCAAAAAGTGCATCTTGGAAGGAATGTGCAATAGTTGAAATCCGGACTCATGTGATCATGTTATTTATTTTTTTACACATATATTTTGTATATGTAGATTTCGTAAGTCTTTAAAAAAAAAAAGAAGAAAAAATCCAGATTCATCTCACTCTGACCAAGAACAGCTGTCACTTTACGTTGTTTCCCTTTCTTTTCTTGAAGGAACTGTTTTTGGTCATTTGCACTTGTAGTAGAAATATGAATATAAATAAATACGTATATATATACAGTATATACAATATAAGGAAGCAAAACAAAAATTAGTTTCTAGAACTATTTACAAACAGTATTAAATGTTTTTAGTGTTGCTTGAATGTCGGACCATATGTTGTGAATGCTGCTAGTATCAATAGATTTATTTGTACTGTAAATAGAGACGACTAAAGATCAAGTGAAAAAGGGTATAGACATACATATCAGTGGTGGTGGGTGTTTAACATAGACGAGGCTGTACCTGTACACATTTGGCCTGAGATCTCTGGACAGGGTTAGCTTTCTGTTTTATTAGAAAACTGTACTGAATACCTTGATGCAATATTACAACTGAGGGCAAATCCTCCACCCTTTTATTCTCTTTTTTAAAAAGAAGAAATGCTCTCTTGATTATCACCATCTTTAATCCCTTAAGTAAAGTGAAGCAATTTTAACGTAACAGATTATCAATTTACTTAAAACAAAGCTTACAGGAAATCACCAAAATATATTTAAATATGAATATTTATCTGCTAAACGTTACTGTTTGCTCATTTATAACACACCTACCTTTGACACCTGTGAAACTTAAGAAGCAGCCACTCCTAGTTTTCAAAGATTTTAGGGTGCCAAGTCATGAAGATTTTCTTTGATATGCTTGCCACGCTTTACTCTGACAAAGGGAGTTGTTTAACGCTCATCAGTTTTTGAAGAACGCGGCTATTTTGGGATTGTCTCCACAACATTGCCTGCATCAACTGAGCCTTTTAAATTTATTCAAGAAAAGATATCTGATGTTTATTGGAGAAGTTTATTGGAAATGAATTTATTTATTGAATTATAAATGTTTTATAATTGCTGTTTGCATGGTACTATGTGGCAATATTTGTTTTAGTGGTTTCTATAGTGATGACTTACATGTTCGAGGTGCAGAGTGGGGTCAAAGGTTGTCAAATGTTCTCATTGAGTTACAGATTTATGAGAACTCGAGTGTTTGCCGCTCATCCGGCGACATCGCTAGACCTTGAAAACAAGTCTTTTGCAAAAAATAAGAAAAGTATGAGTTCACTATATTGTTACTTGTTATATTTCAATCTTGCTCAAATAGTCTTATGTAACGTAATAGGAGATTTTGAGTTAGCGAATGGATGGGCCTTAGGTCATTTCACCTTTGTAAATATATATCACTAAAGTCAGAGACACTGTAACCTACTAGTGTTGTCTTTCGTTGTACACTGTTCTATCACTGTGGACAAAGTCTTAGAGTTTTGTATGATTACGTGCAATATTGTTCTCACATTAGTTTTCATATTGTCACAGTTCTGTTATTCATTTTCTATAAAACAACTGGAGGTGTCACTTATTTCATCAGAATGTTTGTCACCAGGTATTACAGGCGATAAAGATCGACAGTGTTCATCCCAGATGTGGCTGAGACAGCGAAGCACTTTACACTGAGTGTGTGGGGGGGGGGTCGACCAAGAGCCAGCCCGCTCTGTACTGACTCTGTCCCACAGTGATCTCTGGTGGCACACGAGTGTATTACAGCCAGCCGTGGAGGTCTGACAGCTCAGACTATAAATTATGATTATTTCCCACCATTTTGCAGCAGTTTTTGGACTGCAATAATCCTGAAACTACCTGCTGATTTTGTTTACATCTTATTGTTGTCAGCATTTTCTGAGACATTTTTAGCATGCATCACATTCTTTCATTTCTCTTGCCAAACTTCTTAAAAAAAAAGAAAAAAAAAAAGAATAATAGTAACTGTTAAATTTATAGTGCTTGTCACTCGATCTGTGAGGTGAGCCTTCCCAGAATCCCACCCCCCCCACCTCCCCTCTCCTCCTCACCCCGTCTGCCCCAAAATCCCCGGCCTCCCCCATCCCAGCCACTAAATCCACCCCAGCTCTGTATTTTAAATGTGATTGCAGTATAATTCTGAAAAATGATCAAAGAATATAAAACTCGCGCTTCCAATTCTGGCACTGGCTCTGCTTGGACGACACGAGATAGTCGACTTAGGAAACCAGCACGTCCCCTCTCCCCACAGCTGATCCATGATTTAGATCAGATCCTTCGCCTGCACAACTGTAGCATGAGACAAACTTGCCGGTGATCATTACTCAGTCTCCATCCTTAAATGGATACAAAGGGCTCTGAAACACATCTGTTACCGGGTTGAGGAGGCTGTCCTGTTAAGACACCAACAGAGAAAATACTAAAAAAAAAAAACAAGTCCCAGATTTTGGCAGAGGGCACACGCAGTCTGTAGCTGAGATGAGATTGTAACCCTTCAGTATATCTTCACAGAAGCATCAGACTGAGGTGCCTGATTACATTTCACACAGTCGACCTCTCTGGGAGTTAAAGAGAAGAACTCGAGTGGCTATCGACGCGCTGCAAGCAGAGCCACGTCCCAGTCATGTTGTGTAACTCAGTGCATGCATGCAATTATCCTGAACAAGGTGTATTGAAAATATATTGGGTGTTTGTGGTATAAAGGTATTTTGTTTATATCAGTTAGGAACCTTTTTTTTTTCTAGTAGTATGATTTTTTTTATTTTCTTTCCTTAGGACTGGCCAATCATTGTATCCAAGATGAATATTATTATTATTATTATTATTATTACTATTATAGTACAAGATTCTATTTTTTATGGTGGATTTGTTGACAAGGTCTTTTCATTGTGTCAAATATTATCTGAAGATAAACTGATTACCAAAGTATATTTCAGTTAACTCCATAAATGGTGTGCAAATGTGTGCTCCAGTGAATTAGACGCAGACAAGTAATTACTGTTTATAATTATCAGTTATCAGATAAAACATATTGTTTCAAAAGGGTAAAACTATGAAAAAAAAAAAAAAAAAAAGTGCCAAAGTAGTAAGATGCCTGCAAATCAGCAATGTAATGGAAAAGGCAGCTCGTCCCAAACTGTAAATTTACCCACTTTTCATTAATTTACTTTATAAAGTATAAAAATTTAAAATCGCCAAGAGCTAGCTAGAAAGTTATATTTAACTGACAGAAATGACTGGTATTGATCTTCTCATTTAACTCTTGGGAATTTCCCAAAATGTATTTTCCTTCAACACTTAATGGCCTTTGAAAAGTATAGATGATATATATATATAAATATATATATACATATATATATATATATAAATATATAGTATAGCATTTAATTTAATAACCAGTACCTCCCTGCAGATGAACCTTGTCACTGTCCAGGTTTGTTTTTTAATTCACTGGAGTTGTGGGAAACATTTTGTATGGATGCTTGACTAATGGATGTAGATATAGATGATATATACAGCACACACACAAAGACACACCTGTATCAAATCTCAGTATTATGAAAAAGTTTAGGTTTTTTTTTTCCTCCATTCAGAACCGTTCATTACTCTTCCTTGATACTGTACCTGGTCTTATGGTAAAGCCGTAGTGTGTTCCTTTCAGTTCTGTGGGAGTGTGTATGTGTGTACATGTGCACTTGTAACTGCTGGGGGCGGGGGTGGGAGGGGGCTACGTGTAAATAAATCAAATACAGTTAGTGTGGAGGTGTTTTTTTTGTGTCAGTGTAAGTTAAATATTCTAAAATTTAAAACAAAAAAAGACATGTATTATTCTCTATTGTGTTTCATGGTACATTAAAAAAAAAAGAAAGAAAAAAAAGAGGAAAAAGTAGTTTTATCTTACATTTCAAATGCTTATATCTCTATGGCTTCTGGCGATACCCGTTCCATTTTATAGATTTGTCAGCACAAAATGCAATAAACCAATACCATTTTATTACAGCAATTGTGTCTCGAGTTTTTAATCGTTCAACAATGAAAATGTTACAAATTAAAAAGACACTGTGCAAAACAATAAAACATAATAAATCATGGTTGGAAAAGAACTAAGGAGTCCATCGTAAACCAAAATATTCTTTACACATGCAACTTTGCCTCATATTTGAACTCACATGTAAGAAGACTGAATAATTATCTTCTGGTTAATAACAACGATTGAAATACAAACCATGAGCTAGTCCTGACGAGTCGTCAAAGTTAGTCAACTGAACACAAAACTCAGAATAAAAAAAAACAATAATTCTGAAGAAAAAAAAAAAAAGATTAAAAGCTTTTACAAAACATCCAACCGTACAATCTAACTATACACAGCCGGTTAATTCACTGCACAGAGAATTGATGTGGTGTCTACGTGTGTCACAGGGAGAGGTGGGAGTTCGTATTTCACTGCAGCCCATCAGTAATGTCGGGGGTACATGGACATAGGGGGGACCGGGCCCATGCCGGGTGCAGACCTGGGGGGCGGCTGCTGAGGGGCGGAGCTACCCACCAGGTGGTTGAGAGATGGTCCGCTCTGAATGAGGGTGTCCAGTGCTTTCTTTACACTCGGGTTGTCAAAATTGATACCTGAAGTAGAGGTGGGGGGTCTTTGACCACCTGGTGGGACTTGCATGCGGCCCGTTAGGGTTCCATAACCCTGGACTGCACCTGAAGCAGCGCCGGGCATGGATGGGCGCGGTGGGTTCAGGGAAGGGGGTGGGCCGAGCGAGCTGTAGGGTTTCGGCTGCGAGACTGAGGGGGGGCCTCCGGCGCCGGCTGACAGCCCGCTGCCGCTGTTGAACAGACTGAGGATTTTAGCCTGCAGCTCCTGCTGGTGGCTGGGGTTAGCTGCGGCGCTTGAAGCAGCTGATAGACCGAGGTGGGTGGGCTGTGGGGGTGTGTGAGTAGAATGTGACGGAGGAGGCAGTCCTGCGGGTGAGGGGGGGACGTCATGGTGGGCTGCTGCAGGAGCTGTAGCTGGAAGGAGAATAGTTCAGTTAGAGTTATACAATACATACACAATATACAATATTCAACAGACAAAGCTTCCGCTTTTTAACAGAAAAGTGGAGCAATTGATCCTCCTCGCCATACTGGCAGAGTTAAACACATCTAAGATGTGGGACAAAATCCAGTCTTCATCCTGAATAAAAATGCATTGTGAAGTTGAGCTGAAGTTAATGAGGCTTCACTGATCTGAAATAGAGAAATTAAGTAGGTATCTTCAAGTTTCTGTCACTAGTCCTCCAATGCAGTTCAGCAAGGAAACGGTCTGTGGAAACTTTTGCACTAAAGAAGAAATGTCAATCTAAAAAGCGGTAACTTTGGAAAATACCCACTTTGTCCAACTCAGACTGCTGGAGCCTTGTATTAAACTTCAGCTCAACTGGAATGTGTTTTTGCATTGAACCATAACTGGATTTTTGTCCTCAATCACTTACACTGAAATCACATTTTCAGGGCCAGTATGGACAGGATGAACGATTACAGCCAACAAGTTCTCTTTTCAATGTCATACGAGTATTGTTTTAAAAACAGACTGGAACACTGTGAACCCGTCCTTTAAAATATATGAAACTTTTTCTTCTTACCTGCAAGAGGTTCTGCAGCACTTCGTAGCAGCCGGCCTCTTTTGTCCTTCAGGTAAGCAATGAGACTATCCATTTCCTCTGGAGTCACAAATCTACCAGAGAAAAAAAAACAAGTGCGGAGATTGTTAAAGACCATGCATGAGAAACCTAAAGGCGGACAAAGTCAATTTTAACATGTAAACTGTAATTGGGACATCACAGAAAGTTACATTAAATGCTCCACATGCTCCAATGTTTAAGTGTTCATTGAAGAGCCCTTTAGTCTAAAGATATTAAACCAGATACCTGTTTTCAGACAGCAGTGTGATGGAGGTGAGCACAGAAATGGGATGGCTCTCTCTGTCAGGCTCCCTGAGTAACACATCGTCCGCCATCTTGGCAGCTTTTCTGGCAATCTCCTCGCGTTCTTTTTCACGGTTTTCAACTTTGTAGGCGTCATAATTGTGCGAAACCAGCATCATGGCATCCTGCATTGGCATGTTCCGATGCTCTGCGGCAATAAAAGACGCAGCAAGCGTTAGCATGTTAAAACAACAGAAGATGCGCCCCTGAAATGCTTCGGGGACCAAACAGTCCATACAGTCGTCCTGCATTACCTTGCGGTGTGCCGAACAAGATGTTGACGGTGCAGGAGCGGTGGACCTGGTGCTGCTGGGTAATGATGATGGCAAAGGGAGTGCGAGCTCGGCCTACATCCTCCAGTGCTTGGGTTAGTGACACTTCTGTGTTGAGGAAGATCAGATCCACCACCATGCCCGAATCACGAACTTTCCGGCCGACCGTCTCAGCATACTCCCTACAGTTGTTTTTCAAGCACAAG
>CALSCE010010723.1:9236688-9309189 GCA_943593645.1 Bovichtus variegatus
ACACACACACACACACACACACACACACACACACACACACGATATGAAATAAAAACACGCCGTGTACTGGTCAAACATTTACAGAGACGTTTCTGGACCAAGATTTGCGTTTCCCGTAAAGAACAGAGAGTGGACATACTTTTGCGCCTTGTTGACGACAATCACAGAGCAGTCGACTGGGCGGTCGGAGTCGTAGCGCCGCTGGAGTTCTTCATAGTACTGTCGATACAATTCATTACGCCGACGCTCTTCTGGTCGAGCGCGATCATCTACCCCTGAGAGGTTGGAGGCGACTGTAAAGTCAGTGAAATGTTCAGCAAGTTGAAAACAATTCTCAATTGACTTTAAAAAACAACATGTTAATAAAGCCTCAGTCAGTTATGTTGGGTCAACGCAGACACTTTTAATACTGCAGTTGGGAAAAAAAAATGTTCTATGAAGTAGTAGAGCAGCTTCATTTTCAACTCTAAATAGGTAGTTTAAATAATATGCTTAAACTGGGTTTGGTTGTCGTAGGACTTCTGTTGTGCGTCCTCACATCTGGACAGCTAAGCCTTCTACTGTGTATTGCAACTGTTGCACAACAATTTCCCTCGGGATAAATAAAGTTCCATCTTAGTTAAGAAAGTACAGTAAACAATCAGGAAAATCCAATTGATCCTTTTACTTTGACAATTGAACACATTACTTATTATACTACAATATATTAAGAGTAACTGAACAATAAAATGTGGCATGTACACCGTGTAGTACACGTACCCTCGGGCTCACGGCGCCCGTTCCAGGGGTCTCTGTAAGGGTCCCTGAAGGGTTCTTCCTTCCTCCGGTAAAAGTCTTCTGCACCACTGCCACTGCGGTAGTATCTGTCATACTCATCTCTGCTGTATGGAGACAATTCAGCTTCAGACAAAAGTGCAAAAATTAACTATAGACTTCCAACTAATGGGTTGAGTGTCAATAGTCACCTGTATGCAGGATCCCGAGGGTCCGGGCCCCTGGGGTCGGGGCCTCTGGGGTCCGAGCTTCTGGGGTCTGGGCCCCTAGGGTCGGGGCCTCTGGAGTCTGGGCCCCTGGAGTCCGGGGCCCTGGAGTCTTTGTCTCTGCTCTCTGAGTTACGGTACCGGTAATCATGGTCACGAGAGTGGCCACCTGGCCTCGACTCTCTACCCGGGTCCCTCACGTCACGACTGTCCCGAGACTCACGGCCATCCCGGCCGTCCCGGCTGTCCCGAGACTCACGGCCGTCACGAGACTCACGGGCATAAACAGGTGAGCGTGACCGAGGCCGGGGGTCTTTGCTGTCCCCATAACTGCTATACGGGGCCCTGAGAGAAAAGTTACCAATTAGTGCAAAGACAGTTAGAGTTTAGGCTGCCTATGAAAAACAACAACGGGTAACTTCTGTCCACGACTGCTGTAGACAGACCTACAGTTGGTATTATAAATTGAATTAATCTATTTATTCAGTATGCAAAAATGGAATACATTTATTTCACACAACCGAAGCAGAGCAACAGAAAGCAGCTATCGCGTTCGCAAAGGGAACTAGAACAAATTCAATCCAGGAGGCGATTCCGATAAGTGTCCTTTCAACAACGAAGTTTTGAAAATGTCCAGTGATCCGTGTACGAGTACGAGTCGACGACCGTTTGAGGTTCATTGACCATAAATCCGGCTTTGAAAATACACGAGTACCATGGCTGTTTAACCCTTTTCAACAAGGCGGTTTATTTTGTGCGTTTAGCACAATTCGCTTGTGATGATTTGCATTTTGTTCTTCAGCAAGCCACATTCCCAAGCTGCTAATATGGGGTTACACAAACACTAAAGAAAAATGCATGTGCTTGAATTTCTTTTTCAAGAAAATACAACTAAAATAGAAGCAGTAGGTCTAGAAGTCTGGTTTCAATACATTTCTAGAAGAATATTCTTGACTGCAATCCAATTGTTTTTATATCAAACTGTCCAGAAACATTTCTAAGTTAACAGTAGAAAAGGAAAACCTGAGACTTTGATATAGTTCCTAAAAATGTGAAATGACTGAAGTGTATCCAAGTAGCATTTATGTTAAGTGCCGTTTAAGGGCCAGTATTTACTATGCTCTCCCACACAAGCAGAATTTAAACAAAGACAATGGAGCTCTCAGTAGTTTCAGGTGTTTAACAGTTTTACATCAGAAGGTTCACTTTTGTAAACATTTGCTTCATCACAAAATGAACGTTAAATTAATTTCCATGATGCTCACTTAAGAAATGAGGCAGAAAAATGTAAAGACTTTTTTTTTTTTTTTTTTTTTAAATAGATTCCTATTACCACATTTTCCTTGAGAATATTGCATTTCAAAATGTATATGCAACGGGATCATAATATAAGCATTATACACATTATTTGCCTTGGGCTGTGATCTTATGGGTGTGAAGGCCGGACCCACACACCCCAATCTCCCCGAAATAAAACTTCTCAATGATGCTTTTGGCTGAATCATCCATTGTTGACGCCAGTGAGTCAAAGTCTGTTCTTCAGACTAAATACAGTTTTCATGGACACACCTAATTAGTTAAAACCTGAATCTGCTTCATAGATATGGGGCAGGTTCCTTCAGAAAGTTGCATATCATCGTTATAAGATGAAATGCGGGAGAAAACCACACTAAGAACACGAACGTTGAAAAGCCATAAGGCTTTCTTTGAGACAAAGACACTTTTAAAATAACATTCATATGGCTATTTTCTTTATTATTTCAACACATCTGGAAATTTTAATTCCCAGGAACCATCATAACCCAACTAAATGGTACGGCAGCTTCCATTAGCGGAGTTCACCACTGGTGGGAATGACAGTTGAGGAAAAGTTAAACGCTTTTGTTGTTTTTTTGTTTACGGTGATGGTAGTTCTTCACACCCATTTCGCGTTACTTTACCTTCGTGGAGGGCTCTGCTGGGATTGAGGTTTAGCTTGCCGTCGCTCCACTGCCATATTTACATCTGAAAATAAATCAATCCAAACGTTGAACATAACAGTGACATGTAAATCAGCTTATGTTTTCACGCAGAATGGAGTGGCCGCGTCAATACTTCCACGATCCAAATGAAACTGAGCTCCAATATCCAAGCTTGAAAATCCAAACTGGACGAGTCAAAATGCAGCAAATCGAGTCGCCAAATCGGTCGAATTGAGTTTTAAGATGGAGAAATGAAGGGATTTCTTTTCTACCCTTAAAAAAAAAAAAAAAAAAAAAGTGGCTAAACACTAGCAAAGCTTGAATGCATAAACTACAGGGCTGTACAGAGCAGTTTGAAGCTTAATTCATAGCGTTGACATTCAAATTCTAAAAAAAACATTTGAATGCGTCGCAGCTTTCTTTTGCATGTCTATTCATTCTGTTTAAACCAGTTATTTACACTAGGCTACACTAATGTTATCAGCATTATACTATTTATAGTGCAATTAGCATATTAATTATTGAGTTATGGCCAAAACGTGTTTTGTGGGGTCCCAGTGACCTTCAACCAACAACAATCTAGTCGGTTCATCCTCGAGTCCAAGTGGAAGTTTGTGGCATATTTGAAGAAATTTCCTCATGGCGTTCCTGAGATATCGTTTTCGCGAGACTGGGACGGACAACCGAAAACATCGACTTTAACAATGACTTTGTTACAGCCCGAGTAAATTAGATTTTTACTTGAAATTTGGCCTTCAGAAATTCCCGAAACCGCAAGTGCTCCACTTTAGCGACACATTTAAATGCATGTTGAAGAAAATTCCGACAGTGTTGCAAATAAAACAAGAGATTTTTCAGGAGATTCAGGCTTTGCCAGAATTTAATAATGCACTTGTTTATTTGCTTTGTATGCCAAAAATATAACATGTCTACAAGAAGGTAGAAAAATCAGCATTGCTAAATCGTCATTTTGAGGAGTTGTAGGTCAAATCCTACGACCTACACTTTGTGAGGTCAGATGTGGGAAAGCATAGGGCTCAACGTTTATCTTCGTTGTTATGGGCATTTCATTTACTGGATGCAGCACATCCCATTAAATGGCATGAATGAACAGTTCATTTTAGGCCCAAAAAAGGATAACTGTAGTTTTCATACACACTTTATCCACAGAGAGGCATTTGTACGTGTTAATCCTTAAGATTGCGTATTTGCTACTGCTTTCTGGCATTTTTTTTAAATCACCAAATACACAAAAACAGATTATCTTCAGGATTAACACTGAAACTTGAATGCCCAATCATCAAGATTTCCACACACAAAAAACACATAAAACAAAAACTTCTCAATAACTTGGTTTGTTGTTCACCTATCCTCGTTATGCAGAAAATCACACCCACTGCAGTTAAGGCTTACCTATTTTATAACCTTTATATAGTCGACCCTTTTGGGCCGCCTTTGCAGCTTCGGCTTCCTCAACACGTTCAAATTGTACAAATCCAAACCCACGAAACATGGACACGCCTGGAAGAGGAACATTTGAAGTGGTACAGATTTAAGATCATTTTGAAGAACATTTTGTACCTACCCATTTACCTACTTAAATAAAATGATCACTAGGGACATTACGAATTTTACATGCTTGCATTTCATGAAAAACACGACTCATGATGCTTAATGCTACTAGACATGTTTTAAATAATTATCATGAATTAAACGTATTGCTTGTATTGTGTTTTACTGACCGATTATCTTCCCATACGGGTTGAACAGTTCTTCCAAATCCTTCTTTTCCATGTCGGAGGTCGGCAAATTCCCAACAAAAATCCGTCTCTCCAAATCTCTAGGATCATTACTGCTGCATGAGCGTGAAAAACGTCCTGGGGATGCGCTGCGGCTTCTTCGGCGAGACATGGCTCAATCCAAAGGGTTTACTGCTTTCTTTCTTTGTGCGTCTCAAATGCTTGAAAAGGTTTGATTTGTTCACTAATAAGCGCCTTTAAAATTGTCGTCCACAATCCTGAAACATGTCAGTGAGTTAAGAGAAGAGATAAAATTCTTTGGAGGGATGAAAAGTTTTAGCAGATCAAAAGTTGCAGATCAAAATCACATCAAAGTTCAGACAACGGAAATGCTGTGGCAAATAAATGTTCAAATGTAACAAATATTCAAAATTGAAACCAGGTGGTGAAATCGCAAATTCTTCAGAAACCTTGTATTAAAAAAACAACACTTTTTGAATGTGTCCTGCATAGCTCTGGTTCCCACTTGCACAGCACGATATTTATAAGATTTAACGCCGCACTGGACCTTTACGTATGGAAGAGCTTGCCTTGAATTATAGCACAAAAAAGGACAGCGGTGAGACATCGAAGTATGATTAATGCGCAGCATAATAACAAATGTAAATCCGGGACGCAATGATCTCCTTCCACATTTCCCCTCGCGCGGGGATGTAAAAGTCTTGTATTACTAGCCACCAATTCACTCATTTGGGTCACAGTCTTTTGCTTGACTCCGACATCTTTTCATGTGGTGATGAGCCACTCATACACATGATCGGACAAATGTGGACACATTGTTTTTTTTTGTTGCTCTGGACTGAAATGTTGAGCATGAAGAATGCCGTCTGGCTTTATAAAGCCTGGAGATCCGAGGCAATGTGTTGGAGAAACAATAAATAAAGCCAACCAAGCCTGAAATGATTTTCATTATAAAGAACCTTGTCCTAGGGTTAGGTGGTATATCCAGGCACACCGGTAGAGACGGTGCCATCATATAAAATGCCATTACTTGTTCTAGTATAGAATATATGTTACAGTGATATACATAAAATGCAACATCACTCTTTGACAGTTAAACCAGTGA
The DNA here is from genome assembly GCA_943593645.1 of Bovichtus variegatus. Classification (NCBI taxonomy): domain Eukaryota; kingdom Metazoa; phylum Chordata; class Actinopteri; order Perciformes; family Bovichtidae; genus Bovichtus; species Bovichtus variegatus. The sequence continues at coordinate 9,242,495 of CALSCE010010723.1, forward strand.
GCATACGCTGACATTTTATGCTAAAATGAGCCTTGTGAAGACATGGTCGTGCTCGTCGATGATGAAAACACGTTTCACGGATTGCAACACGAAGCCGCGAGCACTTCACGCAAAACGAAAATCGCAACGTTATATTGCAGTTATGAGAGAAAGTGGAGTAAATGGCACAGATACCCACGGAGCATCAACTGTGCAGCGTGATGAACCGTTGCTCACCCCAACTTTGTCTCGTGGTGCAGTCGATAAGTTTTAGTTTATTTGTGGCAAGAAAAATTTTCCCCATTGGGTCTGTATGGTTTTACCAAATTGCAGTACAGACGAAATGCAGCATTTGTCCAAATCATCCTCTTCTCTTGAAATGGTGAAAACATCTTGAGGAAAATTGCGTTGATGAAATAAAATCATGGGCTTATGACCATCTTGAAGACGCCAAAATACAAATGTTTTCTTTAGTTCGAAGACACCAGCAATTTTAAAATTCTTCAGGATAAGCTGATGTCTTTACGTGGCCAACACGGCACAATATAACGGGATTTCAGCAAAAGAGAATCTCTAGATGTTTTCAGTCCCAACACAACTACATTTCAAACTGACATTAGAAAGTGAAGGCATTTAGTGCTACATTACGTTTAAGGTTGGAGGTATTTTAAAAAATGCTTTTTAGGAAGCAGTCCTTTACATACCTTAATTTGAACCTGGATGCCCTGGATTCTGTGTCCACACAATTTAAAAACACCAACAGTCTGAAAAGGAGAACACAAATCAATAACCAATTAACATATAAATCACTTAAAATGCTCCAAGATGTCTGTAGTAGCTTCACACAACACTGATTACTGTCTCCCAAAGTAAAAACTGATAGTAGCGCAAGTCATGTTTATTATCAGAACGTTTTTAGAAAACCACAAGTTAGTATGTATTCATATACCTGTATATTTAAAAAATATATATAATAATAATAATAACAATAAAATATATATATATATATTTTTAATTTTTTATTTTATTTGGCATTCAATATTCATGAACACGTCAATTCCAGATGCATATACATAGATATCATTTAGGTAATGTACAGTGGTTTAAATTTAGCCCCCAAATATGCCAACCTTCTGTATTTGCAAAATTTCACTGTCCTCAATCAATGAAATAATCTGCAAGTATATTAAACACAGAACTGGTAAGAATATTCTCATAACATGCAGTTATCAGTCATTTAACATTACCTGTTTTGACCATTTGTGAATTGCATACATGTAGGTTAACGCTCAGCTGGTCTGAGAATGGATGGGATGGGACGCAATTCCCGGCAGGTAATGAAAAACACTTCTGCAGAGTAATCCAAACAGTAACTTCACTTCTGGATATATTTGAATCAACATTGGTTTACCAACACATTTGATTAACAGCACTTTGGACGTTTTAAACAGTATTTGCGTGCAGTTAGTTGCAATGTCGCTCCCACGAGGGTCATACATCTCTGTACAACATTACTCGCTCTGCAAATGGCTTGCCACGCGCTACAGCACCGGGTTGTTAGAACATATATTATAATGTAGCTAGCTGGGTTGAGTTGTTTTGAAAAATGAGCTTCGCATGCAATTCTACGTCGCTATACCTCTGTGTGTTAACAGTTAACATTGTGGTTACGATGTCGCTACACGTAGCTAAGTTAGCTGTTAGCTAGCGACTTAATGCTAACGCTAGCATACCTGTTATCCAAATGGCTAGCTTCGCAGTTAAACAGCCAGCTACACGGAGGTACGATTTTCCTGCGAATTGCATTGAATTACAGACAACACAGCAACTCTTCACTCACCTTCAACGTGAAGTGTATCTCTGTTTACAGCCTCTCACGGCCGGACAGGTCCTGGCGGTTTCGCTATCTTCTGTCACAAAGCGTTCTTCTTCTTCTACTACTACTTTACGGCAGCTGAGTCTTCTTCTTCTGCGTCGACGGCTACTGTAGAACCATTAGACATCGCCCCGTGCTGGTTACCTGTAAACTCCGTGTGGATGCTATAGTGCCTTCAGCCATTCATCCCGGTCTGTCAGAGGTGGAATAGAGAGTGTAATATATTTCCAATTCACATCAGACATCTAAACACTTATATTTCAGTAACAATTTAAAAGAATGGATTATTAATACATACACATGTATTTTTTATTTTCTTTCGTTCAGGCCTATATGTCCCTACTACTGTGTATGGCCTTTTCCAATCCCCAAATTCCAAACGGGATGACCTGTTTTTGTTCTTGCTCTGATGTATATAGGAAGTTTTTTTTGTATTGTAACAAATTGGCCATGGACAACAGATGAAAAAAAATAGCATTTTGGCTGATTCTGGCTTCTTTTTTTTTTTACCAGTATTTTTGCAAACATTAGCAGTATTTGGTACATAAATGTGTACCACACAGAAACACAGACAGAAAATAAAATGTACTGCACATGATTTATAAAATGTATTTTAAGCCACCAAAAAAACTATACATTGTATAAATGCATATTTTGACATCAGTTTCTCCCACAGGTGTTTGTCCATATGAAGTAGGTGAAGGAATCGCTTGGCTTTCCTTTTTCAGCAGTTACATTGTAATGTTTAAATAGTATTTTAAGATATTTTTATTGTAATTTGTTCTGTTCTATATTAAAGTTTCTTGTCTAAGCACCAATACAAGAAAGCAAATTCCTTGTATGTGAAAACTTATTTGGCAATAAACCGGATTCTGGTTCTGGTGTCTCTGTTTAACTATTATCCCCTTAACCAACACAGAATCACACTTGCACTGACTGGTAGCGTGGCAGGCAGACATATTTTGCAACTATGGAGCCTCTCTGTGCCTTGCATAATGGCTCTTAATAACTAGCTCTACTGCATCACCACACAGGGCGCATTTATGCCAAAGTTGGCTTGTAAACAATCTGTCAATACAGTGGGTGGCTGTTCCACTGCAGCAGCATCCAGCTCAACTCCTTTGTTCTTCTTCTTTGGTGTCGTCCTTCTTGGACGTGTAAACGATGAAAGTGTTGATTCTGTGTCCTTTAACTCCACATGTGACCTGCAGTTGCCTAGTCCATGGTCTCTCCATCCTCTTGGCATTAAAGACTTTCTGCATACGATTTTGTTTCTCTCTCTCTCTAATTGTGCCTTTCTTTTTGCAACAACGCACCACCATTCCCTCATCCTTTATTCAGATTATGTTTATGAGATGAGCTATTTCCCAATCTGCAGCCTGTGTTTTGGGATCGTGGGATCTCGTGCTTTAGGCTGTGCAGACTTCCAGTGCACCTTTTAAAATGGTTCTATTGAGGTTTCACATTCAGCTGTTGTAAAATCCGGCTCATCCAGGGGACACAGGAACTAACAATGCAGAGGGAGTCCAAAGAATTTCAGCATGTGTGGGCCTTTATCCACACTGAAGGGGTCTGCAGCAATTAGAGATGTGTTCATTGTAAACTCACAATACAGGTGAAATTAAATCAACTTATTTCATAGTCATAAATAATTGAAGTGTATGTCAGAGGTGAATACAATTTGGTAAAATAATAATTGTAATGATCCTTTGCAGGTTTTCTTACCTACAGTTGCCAGATAAACTCATTTTCTTAGAAAAATCAATTAAAACAATCTATTTGATTGGATGACCTCAATAACTGTTACATTCTTCTTTTAAAACTTGGTTATTGATATGAACTGTAGCTAAATGGTTTATTTTATTTACTGATTTTTGTTGTCATATTGACCCATGTATTTTTTTTATTGTTTCTAAACAAACAAAAAAACTGCATATTTCTAAAAGTTGTTATGTATTCATATCAACTGATATCCACATGCTGTGTCGTAAAAACAAACAAACATTGATACAGATTGAAGTGAGGTACTTACACCCGAATATAATAGATATAAGTTAGTGCTAATACATCAACAGTATTCAGTATTTTTAATCTTACACGATCACCTCTGACGTTAATCAACATCTGTCTTGAATTCTTCAATTATGTGAACACTCGCAATAAATCGTAAACATGGACATTTTCTCCCATCCATCCCACATGACTTGAACGCGTCAGGGTTGCCAGGTTGGGATATTGTCAGATATTGTATGTAAAAGTAATATAATAATATTATATAAATACATATAAACCATGAGTTTTATTTGGAAAAATACATGTTGTTATCATACAATACATGTCATTAAAAAAATATATGAGAATCCATTATTTTGATTTGTTTTTTTAATTAAGACTGCTATTTTCTCATTCAGCATTCAAACAAGTCGTTTTTATTTTCGTCCCTTTTCCTTTATATACTTGACGTACTGTTATATAAACTGTTTACATCGCTGTGTATATATGTAATACTTTATACTTCATTGTGCATTTACTATATTCCTGATAACATTACATTTATTCATTTGGAAAACTGTCTACCACCAGTTTACACTACTTCATGTTATATTTCATTTATGTATGTTTATTACGATATTTTAACTTGCACTGTTTTACGTCTTAGATTCTCATTTTGCTTTAAATTGCGTGATTTTTATTTATTTATACATATTTAATGTGTATTGTTGGAGGGAGCCTGAGATCCAATATTTTCATTGCCAACGAATTGTTGTGCAGACATATAAAAATAAAGAACTTGAAACTGACCATTAAATGTATGTATTGTACATTCAGGGGGGACAACATGGAGAGCGAGCTCCCCCACCACAGTTCTCCTGGTTGGTCCTGTGGTTGTGTTGGGAGGAGTCACACAGACCTGGCAACACCGACAGTCGCTTTGTTAACACTTCATTGAGCCAAGATGGCAGATTTCGATGAGCTCAGCGATGAAGAGAAGGTATTACTTTATAAATTAATACTGTGATTATTATATTATCCTTAACCTTTGTTTGGATTAATAGCACAGCTTTATGAAACACTCACTTTGTCGCATGAATTGCCAAAATGGCCTTATTAGGTGTCTGCTGGTGGAGCTAGCTACACCAGGGCAGTGTTTGACAGTTCAGAGTTGTGTGTTGTTCTGTGCCCAAATACACACGTTAGCTAACTTATGTGCACCTGTTTGATTAAAAAAACAACGTGTGTGTACAGCTGAGCTCGATGTCTGAGTTTCTACTTTTCAGAAAAGATAAGCTAATGCTAAAATAGAAGGAAGTCGAGCTACTTCCTGCATTTACTGTAAGTATAATGATCGGCAGCAGAACACCACCCACACCCAGTTTACTATAACTTCATGCACCTGCTTATACTTTTCTTGGTACATCAAAGGTGGAAGTTGGTCACTCGTGTTAGTCGAGTTTGCAGGTTATTTGCACTTAGCTTGTAACTTTTTTGCACTAGATTCATGGGACGAATGCAGTCTTCCAGCAGTGTTATTGGGGCTTGCAGTGACTGGCTGCCTCATGCTGCTACATGTTGGAACATAATGTTTTGCATTCCTAGAGCTGATGGTGTTCCTAGGGGCTTACCCCTCCCAAAATTACTAGTGTTTTTTTTTTGTTTTGTTTTGTTTTAATAAATGGAGTCAGTGTCATGAAATGACCCATTTGAACCTTTTTATTAGATATCTACTTCTGATAGTATCTTTATCAGACATGAGCTCACATTGCTGAACTGCATTGTCTGTGCCTTGGAGGGATTTCCAGGCTCTGAAGGGAGCGACTATTCAGGAGCGTGGTTAAAGTAGGTTACTCATTGTTTATGCCCCTCTGCCCTTTCAGCTGGACAGGCCATTTGTAGGTCACTGCCAGCTGCTGCCCGGAGGCTTAATAACCCTGTTTGTCTGACAGACGGCATCACTGGCACAGCCACACTGTAATGTGGCAGTGACATTAGGTGACTGGTTAAAGCTGTGGCGGTCGTAAATGAGGGATGAAAATGATATTGCAACTTCTCTTTTGGCAGTACACTTTGCTTCCACCTTTTTATGCACTGCCTGATTGTGTTTAACTCACCAATAGCTAACAGTCCTTACTGAGTATCAACTACCTGCACAAGTACCAGCCACAACTTCTTCACCCTGTGGCTTTGACACCACATGCTTACACTTGCGTTCTGGCTGCTAAGAAAAGCCCCTTCAGCGACATGCACTGCTCGCCATCTAAGGAGTGGCCAAAATAGAGCTAACAAGTCTGCTGCCAAGAAAGTTAACAGACTGCGCTCTGCTTCACTCTAGTGGCTGCTTCCATGTTTTTCACTTCTCATAAACACCACCTGCTATATCTCAAAGGAGAATATATTGGCTAGATTTTCCAAAAAACATGCAGCAGATTTGGCTTGTGATGAAGTAGACCGTTGTTATCCTGCTCTACCACCGTTTCTTCAAGCAGGGAAGGAACTGCACCCATGAGTTGCACACTGTATTTAGTGATAATGTTTCTCAATGATAAGGTTCCTTTTTACTATTTTTAAGTTTTATGACAAGATGTTTTCTTTATTTCTAGGTCCGTGTTGCAGCTAATTTTGTGATGCACGCTCCTCCAGGAGAGTTCAATGAAGTTTTCAATGGTGAGCATTATTTGTGATTGACATCTGTATTTCAATGCATTTGTATGGAAAACAATTTGTGATTGATTTTCCGATCTTTTTCTTCTTTTCAGATGTGCGAATACTGCTCAACAATGACAATCTTCTCAGAGAGGGCGCGGCTCAGTACGTTTCGTAATTGTCTTTTGAAAAATGTTTTAATGTAAAATAATGATATTCTGGATGTTCACACAACTTGTGGTTGTATTCTTTCTTTTTCACTACAGTGCCTTTGCCCAGTACAACATGGATCAGTTCACCCTTGCCAAAATTGAAGGATATGAAGATCAGGCAAGTTTTTTTAGTAAAATGTCATCATTATTCTACGTTATTAACACAATACCTGTGTGAACCGGTATAGTAACAGCAGGTTTCTCTGTCCCCTGTAGGTTCTGATAACGGAGCATGGAGATCTGGGTAATGGCCGCTACTTTGACCCTCACAACAAGATCTCCTTCAAGTTTGACCACCTGAGAAAAGAAGCCAGCGACCCCCAGCCCCATGAGGGCGAGTCAGCCCTCAGGTCATGGAGAGACACCTGTGATTCTGCCCTCAGGGCCTACGTCAAGGAGCACTACCCCAGTGGAGTTTGCACCGTAAGCTCTCTGTCTGCGCCGCCACCAGCCGCCAAGTTCAGCGTTACTCGCAATGAATCACTCATCCTGTTTGATCTGCTTCAGGTTTACGGGAAAACAATCGATGGCCAGCAGACCATTATCGCTTGTATCGAGGGTCATCAATTTGAGCCTAAAAACTTCTGGTAAGTTGATAAAGATCTCATTTTAAACTCCCTAATCAAATTCCCTTCGACAATTATGTTGGTGCAACGCGAGGCAGTGATGTGTTGGATGGGTTTTGGATCAGTTTTCATGTGTACTGTTCTACTTTTCCTGTTTCCAGGAACGGTCGCTGCCGGTCTGAATGGAAGTTCAGTGTCTCGCAATCTAGAACACAGGTGGTTGGAGTCTTGAAAATACAGGTATGTCTCGTAACTAACGAGGGTAGTATGAGCTTAGCTGTCACGTTAGTTCGGTTTCACATTTGTGTGCATGTCCTCTGTCTTTACTTCTAGGTACATTATTATGAGGACGGAAATGTGCAGCTGGTCAGCCATAAAGATGTAGAGGAAGCACTGACTGTGTCTGTAAGTATTTGAACTTGTTCATAGTTTTTCCATTTAAGAGTGGAGTGTTATATAGGGAAGCTGAAGATTCTTCTTCAAACATGGTCTGTGTTTGCACTGTCCGACAAAGCTAAATTGCATTGATAATCCAGACGAGAAGTAAAAACTAATTGAATGCATTCATTGGACTATTTCATATTTCATGTATGTTGATGTGTGTTTTTAAGTCATTTAATTAACCCACAAATGTATGTTTTGGTAGAATGAGAGCCAGACTGCAAAGGAGCTTGTGAAAATTATTGAGGATGCAGAGAATGAATACCAGGTATGTGGGAGTTAAAGGGCCAGTGTGTAGGATTTGCCCAAAATGGCTCGACTGCCGAGTGATAAAATTCTTTTAGCGTTTCCTTTAACCCGCTCCGTCTCGGTCGCATTCACATGAGTGGAGGAAGGAAAATAACTCTGGATTCTGTTATTAGTTTATTTTACAACCTTTATGACTTAAGGACTTAAATAATGGCTATTCAAGTGTTTGTATAGGGAAGTTTGATTTAGCAACATTTTTTTCAAATTGATTTACAGACGTTTCTTTCCCTATGTAAGTCTATGGGAAAACGTTTTGAGCCCCATGGCATTGTGTGATTGACCCTGAAGTTGTAATTCAACGGTTTGGCCACTATCAAAACCTGGCGCACTTCCTCTGGGCTTGGGTCTTTTCCACATGGTCCGCCATGTCGCACTGCCTTGCAACCTCACCTCTAGATGTCACTAAATCCTACCTTTAGTCCTTTAGGAAGAACAAGAGTTGACCCCATTTGTGAATGAAAAGTTTTTATTATTGTCATTATTGCCTTGCTATACTATACAAGACACTAAAGAGTCAAGTAAGCCAGATCCAGAACACTGCTTATACATTTCCACTACCACAAAATCCAAAAATCTATTTGAATCATTGTCATAATCAAATTTTCATACCAACATGTCTACAATGAAACGATGAATCCCTGACAAAAATGCCCTGTATAGACATGGAGAAATGCGAATACATGGCCATTTATTCAGGCTTTCGAGACAGATTTCAAACATTTTAATTGAACAATTTTTCCAATTTTTGGTCATTTGTACACCAGAGTATCATGCCATTCCATAGAAAATGTACATACTTAAATCATCACAGTACTTTCAAAACAAAAGAAAATTTTAAACAATTTCAATGTCTCACACATTCTGTTTTCATTCAGCAAAATGTTCAATAAACCAGCACTGACATGTGACCTCATGGTACAACTTGTTCATAGCGAGAAAGCATGACTGACCTACTTATCTTTGTTGTTATTCAGGTGGCCATCAGTGAGAACTATCAGACAATGTCGGACACCACATTCAAAGCCTTACGCAGACAGCTCCCAGTCACCCGCACCAAGATCGACTGGAACAAGATCCTCAGCTATAAGATAGGCAAGGAGATGCAGAATGCTTAGAGGACAGAGGCTGTTTGGGTGACGGCAAACAAAATTGGGGAGAAGCTGATGCGCGCGCAAACATGTGTGACACAACGTAACGTACTGTATGTCGTTACAATATATATATAAAAAAAAAAAAAAAAAAGTATATAAAAAAGAGACATTGGTTTGGTTTTTTTTTTTTTTTTTTTTAACAGAATGACCGCTTCCGTCATGCACTACGAGGGGATGCCTTCATTTTACATCGAGTGATGTAACTGTCGCTCACTTGCAAACATATTCTTTTTCAACAAATAATGCCTTTAGTGACACTGAAAGCGTGGGTCATTCCCTGCTTTTCAAATTCAAAGTCACATGTCAAACAAACAAAGTCTCTGATCCGTCACTGCTTCAAAATGGACACACATCCTCCCAAAACCCCTTGACTTTCATGTAGCAACTCATTTACCCCCTCTATATAACACAACTGATATTCTTTAAGAGCTTCCAATACCTCCTATAGTTTTTTATTAACAGAAGGCAAATACTGTATGCAATTTGAAATATTAACGGAGACACTTGACAGCCCCAAATTATACAGTTTTAGTCTGAAGATCTGTTTATATGTATGCATCCCTCTCGCAGGGTTGTTGCCAATGTATAAATGTTTTCTTCTTTTCCCATTCACTGACTTTATTTTGTTCTTCCACTTGCCTTTGTTGTTGAGAGATAATCCCTCTGTACCCCCTGGACTGATAAAGTATTGGTGTCCTCCTGCCAGCGGTTTGCCTTTAGCTTTTGCTATATTTTTTATACAAACTGTAAGTACATTTATTATTCATGAAATAAAAATATGATCTTCAAGCAATGGTGATCATTTCTGTGTTACATCATGTGTGGAGTTTATTATAGAGAGTCTGGGCACCAGATGCTTTCTTCTGGGTTCTGGGAATTTGACGGGGTTATTGACCTGAGGATGGGTTTACACTCTAACACACATTCCTTTTTGTGGACTAAATTTGAATGCTTTTAGGCAGAAAATAAATACTTTGAAATGAAATGTAATATTCCCCACTAGAAAAGACAAGAGACAAGACTATAATGTAGTGGGATACAATTTGCAGAATATACAATTAAATTGTTAGAAAAATGAAATGACATTTGTTGATTTAATTCCAACAAAACCAACTCACTGAGTGTCATAATTTTCTTAGGTGAGTGGGGTAGTGCTGGGGGATTTAGACCAATTCCCTTAATGTTCTTGAAATCCTGGATGCATAAACATGTTCTGCATGATGTTTGGCGATAGCATTATCAGAATATGTAAATTCAGCTGTGTGTTGCAGGCCAAATTTCATTGAGGTTTGCTCTATAATGAAGCATACACAGTATGTCACTGAACACTGCATTTGGTCTTATCTTTTTTAAAATTTTTTATAAAATAATGAATATAATCGTTAGTTGCAGCCTTAATTGTGATGATCAATTAATCGTTCAATTATGTTAAAATTGCTAAAGGTTTTCAAATGTGAAGTTTTACTGCTTTTCACCGTCATTTGGATTTTGGACTGTTATTGGCCGGACAAAAAGAGCAATTCGAAGGAACTCAATTCGAGCTCGACAATAATATTGAAAAGAAATTAGTAAATTAATTGATTGCGAAAATAACCAGTGTCAAAATGTAGACACGTTGCATATTATTTGGCGTGAGATTTAAAAGCGTACCAGTTGTCAATATAATCCGTTAAAGATATATAATCGTTTAATTATATAATCGCAGCTCGGTGTATTTTGGTATTCTAAAAATATATTATATGTTGAAATCGATGGAAACGCCCATTTCACGTGACCGCACACGCGGCTGTGTATCTGCCCTGCGGGCGACTCCAGCCAGGGAGTGTCAACAATAACATGTCTGAGGTGGCGTACTCGTCATAAGAGTCGGGAAAGGGAAATATAAAATTCGCATACACATTGTAATGTATACGAAGGCAGTGGACTCCGCACTAAAGTTCTTCGTTTCGACTATTGTATGTTCTGTCCCTGAGGTGTTTTCGTTTTCCTAGAGTAAATTCATTTCCGACGCTCCCTCCCGGGAGCAGTTGGAGACCGTTCACCAGCTCGAATTTTGCGGTAAACTGCGCAAAATAGTTTATTTATCGATCATTTCAACGTAAAAACGTAAACTTTTAATTGCCCTGTGCTGCAAATATGCGCAACATGTAACATGTGGAAATGTGCAGCTACAGTAACACTTCAGTGTTGCCAATTTAGCGGCTTTGGCACTATATTCAGCGACTATTCAGACCCCTCGAGCGACTGTTTTTCTAAAAAGTGACCGGCGACAAATCTAACTAGGTTTTCTGGTGTTATTGGAGACTTTTGGAGACTGACGTGAAAGCACGTTTCGTTCTTACTCTTCTCATCGGGCAGCGGGTGCTGCCGTGGGCCCCTCCCCCGTCCCAAAGCACTCACAGGCGGCCCAGTGCAGGAGATGTTCACCCCTCCGCGTCCAGACTGCAAGTGAATTGCGCATGCGCGAAGCCGCCGCTGGCTGTAAATATAAAATGTGTAGTTCTAAACATATTTAGGGTGCTTTTTACTCACTTTTTTGTCTCTCCCACGACGTTATTCCTCTCTCCTACAGCGTCCACTACAATTACATGCACATGGGCAATTATGCAAAGTAGGTGGTGACGTTATTTAGCGACTTCGAGCGACTTTTAGGACAGCCAATAGCTACTTTCCTTACTGAGGAGTTGGCAGGAAACTGAGGGGATAGTTGAACTTCCTCGTTTGTGTCAGCCGATAGTCAGCAGCGGCGGCCTGCAGCACAGTATCATGTCTTCTGTAGAGGTGTTTGAATCCGGACTGGACTTTATTGATTTTCTGGGCGACAAAATACCCAACTGCATCAGTAAAAAGGCTCTCCAGGACATCTACGATGGTGAATTTAGCGGCAGGTAGGCTGGGAAAACAAGCTTGTGTCCAATGCAGATGTTAGACTTTTCTGTGTATACAACCACTCCCTCTTTGTATGTTTATGTTCACAGTGAAGGAATAGCTGACCCTCCATTTTCCAATGTCATCAATGTCCTACTGAAGTCAAACAAAGTCCACATAAAAAAGGACCAAATCTACATAAATGCTAGACCTAAGGTAAGATAAGCTGCCATCTCTCAAGCGCAAAGCATCAGGGGCCTTCCTGTTCTTGACCTGCAAAAATGTCACTCTAGAGACACCGACCTCCAAGAGATGCAAAACACCCACAAAGAAACATAAAACGAAGAAATGCAAAACAATGACGCAGAGACACAAAACCACAACAACAAAAAAAAGAGGCTGCACAACTATGACGTCTACGTTTCCTGCTCCTTATACAGGATATGTGGTGTGACCTTTTGCATGTCGGTGCCCAGGGACCAATTGTCTCATAATCCATCGACGCTTGTGGTGTGAGGGAACAAGACTAGACATGTCTAGTGAAAATACAGAAATGGGGAAGTAACATGTTATTTTTAAATCCCTGCTGTAGCGTCAAAGGTACTGTGACCAGTGGAGGAGTTCCCGGCCCCCTCAGTCTCCACACAGTCCCGGCCCGGCCCCTCAGAACCCTGCTGGGACACCTTCACCCTCCTCTGTCCCCCCGACCCCGGTGCAGACCCCCAAGAAAAAGTTGGCTAAGGAAATCCTTCGCAAGTTAAAGCAGAACAGGTATTTTGGTGTTTTATTCTGTATAATGCTGTAAAATGTGTCATTAACTCAGGTGTGCAGGAATGCACCAATACTGTGTACTGTCCAAGATGTACTCACTTTGCAGTATTTCTACACCATCTTTATAGTTAAAACCTTTACAGATGTAAACTCTACAGCCTGATCACGCCTCTCTCTCTCACAGGAAAGAGATGACAGCTGACAAGGGCGGCATTGAGATCACCTCTGACCCCGCTGCGAAAGGCGGGAAGGTTCAGTTCACTGTGGATCGTCTGAGGGAGTTCCTCCTCAGGTTCCACATTGTGAACAAGGGCAAAGACTGCGTCCACTTCACCTTCTACACTGCCCTGCACAATTTGCGCTGTTTCACTCTGGAAGATGAGAGAAGAGTGACCAGAGCCAACCCGCTCTTCCTCTGTCCTGGTGAGACCACTAACGCTCCTCTTCTCTGTTTTTTATTAACAGAAAAACACACTGAAGAGAGGTAATTAATGCTCGCAGCTCCTCCTCTGCCTCCTCTCTTTCACAGGAGAAAGCTATGAGGTTGTGGTTCGGTACATGGTGAAAAACTATGGATATTTCCCCAGCACAATGTACTTTGAGTTCTGCACGGATCTGCCAGGATCCGTTCCCTTTTGCATTGTGAGGGAGACGGAAGCAGCAGCCAAGACCTCGCTGGCTGTGGAGCTGGGGCCCGTATCTCCATACAAACCATTCCAGGCGGTCACATACAAGCCTGTCGACACCGTGATAGTGGAGGGAGTACGCCCTGAGAAGTAAGTTATCAAAAACTTTAATGCCTGGTTATTAAAGGGGAACGCCAGAGATTTTATACATTGTGGGGTCTCTTGTGGGCCCAGAGGGAGCGGCATTAAGTCTAATAACTGCCCATTGTCAGTCCTACAACGTTGTACCAGTGCAATGCTAAATTGATTCGGTACATTTATAAAGAAGGAAAGAAATGATGCTGCCCCCATAGTTTAAAAGAATAAATTTGTACAGACTAGAATGTAAGAGACCATCGCAGCAGACCGTCTCACTATCTTCGAATAGATTGAGTAAAGATTTCCCCAGCAGCAGGAAATCCATTATTACAGATTTCTTTACACATATTTGATGTAGAAGCTGGTTGTAATTGAAATTGATCAACAAATGGACCCAGAATGGCGTTTTATGTGTTTGAATGTGTTTTATTCATGCATGATGTGTTTGTGTTTTGTTCTCTGCAGGTCTATCGCCCAGCCTCTAAAGGCAGTGAAATTAGCAAGCTATAATTATACTAATTACCTGAAGGAACTGGCTAAACACAGGATTGAGGACTCTGAGTACCTCTCTCCAGCTGCCAGGCAGAAACTGGAATCAGTAACGTAAGAGATTGACCTCATTATTTAAAGCTAACTCAGTATTTTCTGTGCTGAAATCCCTCATCACAATGTTTGTGTGTGTGTGCTGTATGTCCAGGGTTCCCCTCAAATCTCCCTTAAAGATGGAGAGCTACGCTCATCGATTTCACTCCCTGCTACACCTGGAAGAGATACAGATGGAGGTGGACATCAGGAAGTATGACCTCCACAATCAAACCATCACTCAAGACAAAGGCAACACAAAACTGCTCACACTCCGAGTAAGGAATCCTCACGCTGAACATTACTGTTTTTAAATGGCAGCAATGAAAAGTCTGTATCTTGTGAGTGTAGTTCAGGTGTTTCATTGGTATAAAAGATGCTATGTTTCCTATCTGCTTCCTTTTGTGTGGCGTTATATCATTTATATGTTGTTGTCCTCCTGAAAGCTTGCTGATCTACTGTAAGTTCAGGGTTTGAAATGAATAAAAACATGCAGAGCAGAAAGAAGGCCAACACTTCTATTCTTCTAGGTTCCGGGTGTTGCTGAGAATCGGCCATCTGTACAACGAGAAGATTGTCTGAGGTTGACCAAATCCGGAGACACGGTCCAGCCGATCACTGTGTACAACGGATATGTTCACAGGGTGGAGCTGGATAGTGTGAAGCTGGGCTTCTCCAAGAGGTAAGAGCGGGACTACAGATACTCGTCTGTTTGAAACCCAGTTTATGTCTCATGGTGAATAAAGCACCTAACCCAAACCTTCCTCTCACTTTCCACCCGTTTCAGATTGTTGAAGGACTTTAACAGCAATATAAAGTACAACGTGGAGTTTACTATCAACCGGTACTCCTTGAAGCTGCAGCATCGTGCGGTGGACTTGGCGGTGAAACATAAGCTCGAGGAGGTGCTGTTCCCATCCGGTGCAGCGGTGGCTAATCTCCCTATGCCTAAACTCAGGTCCGGTGCCTATACACATAAAGTTCATGCATACAGAAAACCAAAGTATCATGTATGAACACATAAACCACTTTAAGGTGATGTATCTCATGTACTGGTGGAGCAGAGAAGCTTAAACTGTCTGCCGTTGGTGATAAGAGTGTATGAACGGCTAATGATGAGGGAGTGTGTTCAGCAGCCTTTACCTCCGTTCTCTCTGGGAACTCATCCAGCACATCACACTGACGGGCTGCTCTTTGGTTTAATGCCATGAACTTGCCCGGTGTAGATATGGGTCAAATATGGAGGATTATGTTGGCTGAGGTCAAATGCCAGATAAAGTTCACTGTTATCTGCTTAGACTTGATTGTAAAAAAACAAAAAACTTGTATGTCTTATCATATAGATACAAATGAAGTTTCATCTGTTTTTTTTTTTTTTTTTTTTCTTTTCTTAATTCAACCCTATTTGAACCTCAGTGCCACATTTTTGTGTTTCACCAATGTGCAAACGTTGTGAAAATCCGTTCTCGCAATACTCTCCAGGATGTTTAACAGTCAGCTGGAGAGCAACCCGGAGCAACATGCTGCTGTCCAGCGCATTGTAGCCGGATCATCAAAGCCTGCTCCTCATCTTGTGTTTGGGCCTCCTGGAACTGGAAAGACGATCACTCTGGTTGAAGCTATGAATCAGGTATTAAGTGTTCAAGATGTGCCGTTATGAGTCTGCAGTTACACCCTGAAAACTTCACTAAATGCAACGGTGCAACATGTTTACTATTTCACTGACGAAACAAGACATTTCAGACCGTCACCTTGGATTCTGGGTTATTGTTGACTTTTATTGACTCTGTTTTCTGATGTTTTACAGACCAAACAATTAATTAGATTAGAAAATCATTTAAAATAATTGTCAGATTTATCCATAATGAAAATACCCTGTAGTTGCCTCTTCCAGAGTTACAGATTTCTGTGTTCATATTGTGGGCTTGATGTTTCCTCTCGTAAAACTGGATGTGTAGAAATGTTACAACATCTCTCTGATGGAAGTAAATCATTTACCGTAATGGGACTATAAAATGAATTTAGACTAGTGCTTTAAAATAGACTATGACTGGTCAACTTCAGTTATGCACTCCATTTTGTTTTTTATTAATTATGATTTTATTCTTGCTTTTAGGGCTGCAACTAACAATTATTTTCATTATCAATTGATATACCGAATAATTGTTTGGTCTATAAAATGTCAAAAAATAGTGAAGAATTTCCATCCAAGTTTCTCAAAGTCCAAGGTGGATTGGTTATCCAAGGTGTTGTTTTAAAGTCAGCGAAGCATCAAAAACAATTGATAAGTGATGAGTTTAACTTTGCTTACGTCGACAGGTCAGCAAGGCAGACCCGTCAGCCCGCATCCTCGCCTGTGCACCTTCAAACAGCGCATGTGACCTGCTCTGTGAGAGACTGATGGCACACAACAAGTGTGATCAGATTTACCGCTTGTATGCCTCCAGCCGAGACCCAAACACTGTCCCCGTGAAACTGCGGGTGAGCGTCAGCTGGCATTTTTACACCCACAGGATAATCTGGTTACCGGCCATTAAAGCAGCTCATATCGGTGGTGAATTCTCTACAAACAGATTTGAGCTTTGGATAGGCTGTGATTCAGTAAACGTATGAGCATGAATCATCTAATCAGCTCAGCGTGTAACCACATTTATGCAGGGCCCATAACATTTCTAGGTTCAAAATAAAAACCAAAATTGAAAATGTTTGTATGTCACCGTAACTCCTCATCAAAGTGATTTAAAATCAGAGAGTTTACCAGTTTAATCGAAACAATTCATAATGTTCGTTGATCCAGATGTTGGTGACTTGAGTAACCAAGTGAAGAACAGATTTTTTTTTTTTTTTCTGCGTGTAGTCGAAGGCATTGTTGTAAAAGTGTCTCCTGTTAACCAAAACGTTTGTGTGGATCATAAATTAAAAAAACTGTTTGGTTTTGTGAACTTTGTCCTGTTTTGAAGTAAGAGAGACGGGTGTATATTAACTACATTTTTCTTGCGCGTTCTCTCATCTTTTGGCTCTTACAGAAATATTGCAACTGGGACCCGACACAAAATAGTTTTGTGTTTCCAAAGAAAGAAATTCTGATGAATTACACGATCATGGTTACAACTCTGATCACAGCTGGCAGGTAGGTTGCTTGCATACACAGTAATTATTTAGTATTTGGCACGATTTACAGCGTTGCACACCATGAGCCATGTTACTCTTTGCATATTACATTTCCACTGTGTGTTTCTGTTTTGAGACTGGTGTCTGGAGAATTCCCTGTTGGCCATTTTACCCATGTCTTTTTGGATGAAGGAGGCCAGGCTGTGGAGCCAGAGTGCATCATTGCCATTGCAGGTAAATACTGAATATCTGAATCATCAGTATATTACAACAAGTATTTTTTATTTTTTTTTTGTTTGGTGAAAACTTGATGAAAGAGTTAAGAAGAGAGGACTATTTCTAAGATGAGACTGATAAAAGCACATGCATCGTTCTTCCATTCATCAGTCACGCATCATTTCTTAGATGCTGTGGGTCTAATTTTGATCAAATCAGAAGGATGATTCGTCATAATAATCCTCTGTATGCAAATCATATTGGGTTAACGGTAAAGATCGAGATTTCACACTTTCTTGATGTCTTCTGATGTCTCGCACTAACTATTTTTACTCTTGATTATTCTGGCGAGGACACTAAAAATAAATGTGATAATTTCTGTCGCACAGTAAAGAACAGGGTGGCCTCGCTTACATTAAGGTCTTATGATGGAGAGGAGAAGGGGAAGAGTCTGCCTACACTGTCTGTAACACGCTGAACAGATTTCTCCTCCGTCATTGTGCAGAACTTGATCCAGATTTCCGTTGCACTCGTCCTGTGTCTTCTCTGAAAGAATACGCAGCCTCTTTATCACTGCCAACAGCAGGCGACCGGTGCGATGCATCGGTTCAGTGACAGGAGGAGGACAGAATTCTTCTTCTTTTTTTAAAATGTATTTTATTAAAAAAAATAATAATAATTTGTAGCTCTCTACATTTTCACAACTTTGCAAACCTGGCCAGTAGACGCAGAAAGTTAGCTTGGATTGGTGATTACATTTTTTTATTTTATTTTTTTGTGAAATGCCTTGCACAGAAGTCTGAAAAAAAAGCTTAACTGCTCCCAGACTCCATACAGCTCATCTCAGAGAGTGTATATCGACCTGAAGCCAGACGAGCAGACCATCCAGCCGTCCTTACACATTGCAATGTTTTAGCTAAGGTAGTCTTACTGTATAAGTGTACGTTTGTAAGAGCTACGCAGGAGGAGACAGTGATGCATCTTGTTACTTTTCACAGGTCTGCTCAGCGCAGAGAGTGGTCAGCTGGTGCTGGCAGGAGATCCCAAGCAGCTGGGACCAATCCTTCGATCTCCAATTGCAGTGGAGTACGGATTCGGTGAGACGAGGGCCATCACATTATTGTGTCTTGATGTATTCTATTGCACACTATGATCGTAGTTGTTGCAGTGTAGGATATAATAAGTTAAACTGACGCTTCTGCTTTAAAAAAAAAAAAAAAAAAGAAAAACTTTTTATTGTGTCTCAACCTAACCACACGATTCAAGGGTATAAATGTAATGCTGTGACTGATGTTCTGCAGGGCTTTCTCTGCTTGAGAGACTGATGAGACACAACGCTTTATATCAGAAAAGTACAGACTCTGGGCACTTTGACACCCGCTTTGTCACCAAACTGCTGCGAAACTACAGGTAACTTTCAGCTGGGCAATATGGCCAAAAATCTTCTATCCCGATATCAGGATATAGCATGATTTCTTGTTATTCAATAAATAAATAATCTATGTGAAATAACCACATGTTAAGTATTTAATTCGCACAAGGAGTATACAAAAATATGCTTTGACAAATGAAAACTATTTTCTCATTTAATTGAGAACTTTAGTGGAAAATGCAAATAACATTTTTAGAGTGAAATTATACAGAAAAAAAAGAAATGAATATTGGCCTAGTCTATATCGCAATAGAAATAAATATTAAATATACGTAAGATTGATATTTTTATATCGTTTTGATGATATTTTTCGTCATATTGCTCAGCTCTACTTTCAGTTTTCACCTCCATTTTGCTTGTTATAGTTTTGATTTAAAAAGCTTTCATTTATTTTAATTCATTTATTCTTCACTCAGGTCTCATGATGCCATTCTGAAAATCCCCAATGAGCTCTTCTATGAGAATGAACTGCAGGTGTTTGCTGACCAGGTGGAACGTGACACCTACTGCAACTGGGAACACCTTCCCAAAAAGGTGTTTTTTTAATTTATTTTTTATTTCTCAAAACTTCTGAAATGATCTGAACACCAACACAATCGCGATACACAGCAAAGCATTGTAAAAAGTAGATGTTACAGCAGTTAAAAGTAAAATGGCTGAGTTTAGTTTAGTTATATATCTCTTAGAAGGAAAATTAAATTGGTGGTCAAAGTTAATTTATACAAAAGATGCAATGGAGTTGCATTATGGGAAGAGTAGCAACCAGGTTTTTGAAGCGTGACACAACAGGGAGTATGTCGCTGCCTCTGCTACACTGATGTTTTTGCTAATCCTTTTTGTTGAAAAGTCCCCCAACTTCATGGAAGTGCGATGATAATTTGTGTCATAAGGCATCAACACTCATATTATTCAAATATATATTTTCTAAATGGATTGAACACAGAAACCAGCCTTAGACTGTCACAGACGACAAGACAAAAAGTCATTACAGCAAATGACATTTTCTTAACAAAAGAAAAAATCTAATTTAGAAACAAAATGGGGCAAAAAATGGATTTCTAGAAAGAAATCAAAGCTCTCATTTGGGTAAAAGGGAAAAGCTCTGGGAGGGCTGTGTAAAGAGGAATTCTTATTTTAAGACAGTCGAGCTTGGACAAAAGCTTAAAAGTGAGCAGAGATTAAACAACAAAAACTAAACTAAGCGTAAACAAAGTACACAGATCACCACGGGGATAGCTTGGATAACTGCTCACGCTCACTTCTACAGGGTTTCCCAGTGATCTTCCACGGGGTGATGGGGAAAGACGAGAGAGAGGCCAACAGTCCTTCTTTCTTCAACGTGTCTGAGATTGAAGTTCTGGTCGACTACCTCACCAAACTCAAGGAAACGCAAGGAAAGAAGGATCTCCCCAAACTCTCTGCTAAGGACATTGGCATAATCGCCCCCTACAGGAAACAAGTGAGCCTGCGTGGTGTTCGTTTGTGTCTTTTGAGATGTGATAAACAGTTTGAACTAGTAAGTGATGACTCTTTTCTAACAGGTCGAGAAAATCCGAAAGGCCCTGAAGTCTATCCCAGCTCTGAAGAAATGGAGTGGCCTCAAGGTGAGCAATGCTGCCGTCCCTCTCTCTCCTTCCATGCACAAGTGTAATTAAATAAATATGGATTGTGTTCATTCACAACTGGGTTATATTAAAATCACATTTTGCACTTTGGCTGTTTCCCCTCACGGTCTCAGGTGGGGTCTGTGGAGGAGTTTCAGGGACAAGAGAGGAAGATCATCATGGTCTCTACCGTCCGCAGCAGCATGAACTATGTCAAGATGGACAAAGACTTCAACATTGGATTCCTTGTAAATGAAAAGGTCTGGTATATTCCTTCCTTCATATACAGTTATAATGAAACCAGCAGGATCTTGTTATTATTTTTATATATGTATTTATCTCCTCGGCAGAGATTCAACGTGGCCCTGACCAGAGCCAGGTCCCTGTTGATAGTCGTGGGAAACCCTGTGCTCCTCAACAAGGACACCACCTGGAAGAAGTAAGGCAAAGCAGGCCCCAGGAGCAGTGTTGGGAGGCAGAAAGTTGTCTGAAAATACAACGTATAGTAATATTTCAGTGGCAGACACTGATTTAAAAGCCGCAAGGTGTATTTAGTAGCTATTGTGGAGTTTAACATACAATTTTGCCATCAGATATCTTTTTGTCAGTTTGTTTACTTTGTGATTTTTCATCTGCAGGTTCATCAGCTACTGTGTGGAGGAGAAGGGTTACACTGGGTTTGACTTTAAAGACGCAGAAGGAGAGGATGAGCTCGTGTCAAGACTGGCAAACCTGAAAATCAACGTGGATTCTGACAGTGAGTATAACCTCAGTTGAACTCAAATCTGAAGTGACGCTTGGCCAGATCAACTATCAATAGTAATAATTGCATCTGAACAAAATCATTTATTGAAGCTAATATCACAAAGCAGTCATGAAATATTCTGCTTATGAGAAACTAAAATGTTGTGTCTTCCTGTATTTGTCATAGATCCTGCAGAAGAGGAGGAGAGTGCCCTCCAGCAGTATCTGGACCCTTAGTGGAACAATTAGCTTTAACATCTTCCTTTCAACAACCAACAAGAAATAATAGTAATTTGCAGGACAAATTAAGTGCATACAGATGCATAGCAAGTATCAGCATTTCATTTTCCCTCTCTTTAAACATAACATTGCCATCTATCTATTAAGAATATATCCTTATTAGGCACCTTTCTAAGAGCACTTTGCATATTTTGGTGAAATATTTGATGAATGAAACAATGCCCTGTTTTGAGTGAATCTTTTGTGCTTGACGTTTTCTCTCTTTGATTAGCATGACAATCGTTTTTTATTATAATTAATGTGAGTGAGAAAACAAGGAGCAGACCAATCAATTTCTCAGGAATTCATTACCGTATGTCTTACTGCTGTTCACCCTTTATAAGTTAGTCTCTCATTTTCATCCGTTTGTTTCTGATAAGCTTGAATAAATAAAACTTTTTGAACTATATTTCACTGCAAACGCATGTCATAACTTTGATTGATGATCTCCTTTTAATGACATCATATGCAGTGAACCATATGAGAAGAATTCACCAGGGAGGCCGAGTCAGTCTTGTCTCAAAAATAGTTTATTAACAATGTTGATGTTCACTTCAGATCAAACATTCACTACAACACTTTCTGTTTTACAAAGCATTATTACAATGAGCTTTTATATAAATCTGGATCCTTTTATCATTTCAAATACTTCCAGAGAAAGAAAGGAAAAGGTTACACAACACTGAGCAGAAGCTGTTCCCAAAGAGTGTGTGAGTGTGTGTGTGTTTTCTCATGCATGCGTCGACATAAGGACAGCTTTTGATATAGCGCAACATTATCTGTACACAACAGCAGTATTGTACATGCTCGTAGTGATGTGTTCAACACCAGACCCTGCGCCCCCCCCAGCAGATCATTATGCCTTGCTTCCAGCTGTGAAAGCTATTTGACTATCTCCGCCGACCTAATTCCCAAGAATTCCTTGGCGCTAAGCTTGTTGAGACCCGTGAACATCATGCCACAACTATGAAACGCATAACTCAAGACCCATGTTTTCATTGATAAAAGAAAGAAAAAAAAAAAAAGCTGAACAGAATCGGCTTACTCTTGCCTCGTTGGTGTGCTCGTTTTCCACAATAATGCACAAAGCATAGGATCCTAGAAATATTTGAGGTAACATTAATGCTTACTATTACTGCTTGTGTGAGTGATTGTAATCAATGGCCCTTCTTTTTAAAAAAAAAAAAAAAAAAAAAAAAAACTTGGGCTGTAGTTTTATACGTTGTAGCTTCTCCACTAGAGGGTATAAAGTTGCATTACAATATAACAAATGCAGATCGTGCCAGCTGGGTACGTTTGTTGCCTTTACTGGCATTGTAAGAAGGTTGCATGCAACATCCACCCTCTTTCTGGACCGACAGCAACATGCAACCAAGGGACATGAACAGTACATGAATGAGCAACACAGGCAGAGAAAGGGAATGCCATAAAGAGTCTGTGCCTGAGGACAGTTGCTGGGCCTTTCAAGCATTGTATATCAAGCTGCTGCATTTCCAGGAAAAGTTCACAATAGAGTATTCTGAGAGGACCAGTGGACAGTCTGACGTGTCTCCAAAAGCTGCTTTAGGTACAATTCACAATATTTTATGTCTCCTTTGACTTGAGACATAGAATATCAAAATGTTTCTTTGCCAAGAAGTGAAGATCAACACCAACATGAATCAGGATAAGACAGATCAATAAATCCAGTTGACATTTTGTCACAGTTGTACTATCTTTTTGGCAGTAATACACTCTAAAACATCAAAGATAATCGTTATGGCTGCAGATGGATGTTTTTCCCAGTGATTTTGAAGAAATAAGTTATAGAAGTTCCGTCATTTTCCTGCGATTCATTCTTTAAGCAAAAGTAAATTGGTGTAACCCATCTTATCTTCCAAGTTAATGAAGAGGAGTCTGCATTTATAGATAAAATCTTATTATTTATGTTATGAGGGCTGAAAGTGAAAGGAAATGAACGACATGTCTTGCTTAATCGAGCCTGTTTGGAGCCATTCAAAGATCCAAGCTTTGTGAAACATGACAGAAAGGTCACTCTTGACCTTGTTGGCATGGAGCCGCTGGGCGAGAACAGAAAAAAGGCACACCACAACAGAGAAGGCACCAGGGGAAAACAAACGCCTCACACAGACCCAACTCGGCTCCTCTCAAAACAAGTAAAGAATGTCGTCCGACTGGAAACATCCACACGTGAACACTAACTGTGACTAACAGGACATGATTTGCACGACTGGGCTAACCCGTCCAACAAGGATTCCAACAGCGGCCGTGACCGGCTCGCTTGAATTGTAGCAGGAGTAGAGCTGAACTCAGTGACTCGCAAAAAACAAACAAGGGAGGTTTCACCAGGCTTTGGCCTTCATTTCTGTTTCAGCTGTGTCATCTCCCTGTTGGTCCTAACAGCCATTGTGCATAGTTGAGTCATATTGGCTTGTGTCTCGATTGGCGAGGTATCAACCCACCACCCCCCCCACCCCACCCCACCCCCACCATCTGGGTCCACTGCACAGATTAGCAATAGCTATGAAGGATGCATGTGACTAATCAGATCTTTTCTCTTATTTTTATTTTTTTTTACAAGAGGCAGCGGCTGTCTTTATCCTCAATGAGTATGGCAAATGTTGAGGGAACGCAAACAAAAGTGACACAAGCAAGCCTTTGTTGTGCTTGACGAGTCAACAGCACTGAAAGCCTCACTTACAGCTTTGCTCAGGTTTCACAATGACAACACTGGAGACCGTACAATGGAGAGCCCCTCAGCTGAAACGTTAGCTAGCTGACAAACATGAGAAATAGTCGGTGGAATACAAACTTAAGAAGGAAAAAAAAAAAAAAAAAAGGCACTAGCTCTTATGGTCAAAAGATCAGGCAGGACAGTCTGGACTCATGAAGACTTTATACAAGCTAAGAAGGATGCTGCTCGCTCAAGCTTATGAAGAACAATATTGCATACAGATGTGTGCGTCTATCACTGCCTCGTTACATTACGAATAAAATTAAAAAAAAAAAAAAGTGGGAAAACATTCTATGTGTGTAAAGACAAAAAAATGCAAATCAACAAGGAATTTCAAACATCAATTTCCAATCACGGTTGTAATATAGACAAAGTCCATTTCCTGTATTCGGTTTGTTTGCATTTGATTCACCTGCCTGCCTGTTATCTTGTAATGCGAGATACAGTACTAAGATGCCATTTGGTAAAAGGTCAGTCCTTTTCATGTCAGTTGATTCTATGGTGTCTGAACTGCTCACAGCAGCCTGCAGATGCTCTTCTTCTTGTGCTTGCGGACCTGCAGCGCCGCCCTAGTGGCCATCTCGAACACTTCCCGCACGCCGTCCTTGGTCTTAGCAGAGCACTCCAAGTAGCCAAAAGCACTGATCCTGCAGGCCATGTCTCGGCCTTCTTCAAGCTTCACCGGCTCCTGCATGGTGAGAGCAGAGACCGTTAGGGACTGTATGAAAACGATTAGTCTCTTTGTAGAAGTGAAGGTAATCTTAATTTGATTGAACGTCATTTATCACCGTCCTATAGCAGCTTTAAAAACTTCATTTTGCGTCTCACCTTTTGTCTTAGTCAGAGGGAGGGTCGGAGGAAAATATTGATAACGCTGAAGAGAGACTTGCTTTTTATAAAAAACTGAAACATAATTAAAGCTGCAGCAGCTGCATTAGTTGATCAATCATTCAGTAGAAAATTAATTGATTAATCATTTCAGTTATTTTTCAAGCAAAAATGCCAAATATTTTGCAGTTTAAGCGTCTCAGGAGCTGCTGCTTTTCTTTGTCATATATTATATTAAATTGCAGATCTTTGGATTTTGGACTCTGAGAAATTGTGCTTTTATAGAGTATATATTAATATACGCTATACAACTGTAGAAAATAATTGGCTAATTCATCGATAATGAAAATAATTGTTCATAGAAGCACTAAACAAGCACCTACCCTCTCTTACAAAACCAAACAAGCTGAATTTGACGGAATTGTGTTTTTGTGCCGTCTTTAGATGACAAATCTATCAAACAGGTACGACTTGGAATCAGAGCCTCAAATACACACTTATTCCTTAACTCTCCCAGCTCACATCGTAGCTTACACATGTCGAGCCAACAATGTCTGTGTGACCATGTAAAATCCCAAAGACTTGAACTGATGACTTAGTGCTACTCCTGGTTTCTGCAGAAAGGAAAGCTGATGATCCAAAAGAGCCGGAGAGCTTTTTCCAACATGTTGCTATTATCAGCTGGACCTGGAGACAGGCAGTAAATAGGCCACAGTGGCATGCTGTGACACAGTAAACCAATAGTCTGCTGTCATTATAGTGGTAGTCAAAATCAATGTTCCCGTCTTTCTTTTGGCTTTTTTAGAAAATTGCTCAACGACTTCTCTGATCAATAGTTTTCATATTGTAGCACTTCATTTATGCAATATTGACAGTCTGCTTTTCTATATAAAGTTCTAAACATTTATAGAATAATTATATTTGCAACCACATCTTTTCCAGTACCTGTGCTGTTGGCACTTTGAACTCCCGGCGAAGCAACATTTTTCATGAATATGAACAGAAATAATTCAGACAGAACTTCCTCAATTGAACCTCATGAAATGTTTGAACCCTGAACATATCCTCAGGCTCCTGGCGCCCGAGTATTGGAGAGGTGCCTACTTCAGTGACCTTCAGAGGCTTTTGTACCTGCTTCATCTTGGCCAGCTCTCTCCGTGTGTGCTCATCATTCCTCAGGTCCTTCTTGTTCCCCACCAGGATGATGGGAACATTGGGACAGAAGTGCTTCACCTCGGGTGTCCACTTCTCAGGGATATTTTCTGTCCCGGGAGAGAGTCAAGAGGTGAGCAGAAACACAAGAGAGAGAAAGAGGGGGGGCAGAACACTACTCATGATAGATTGCTCTGCAGACTGCCCGAGGCAAAGATGCTTTTAGCTGCACTAATCCTACTTCCCATCAAGGCCATTAAGGCGTTTAACAAACAGCTTGCTTAGCTGATATGAACTGCCTTGATTCTGTGAAGATACATTTTTATATACAGTATAAGTCATGTATTTTAGCATTTTGACACATCAAGTCGGCTCTCTGTGCCGCTGCCATCTCAGCCAGGTTAATCTCATGGGAGGCGTTTAAATATGCAAATGAAAAAACTAAATAGGCGACTGCGTGTCAGCACTTCCTTACCTAAACTGTCTGGGCTGTCGATGGAGAAGCACATGAGGATGACATCTGTGTCCGGGTAAGAGAGAGGCCTCAACCTGTCATAGTCCTCTTGGCCGGCAGTATCCCACAGCGCCAACTCCACCTGGGAGAAATCAGAAGAAAAGCATTGAAAGAAGAGGTAGACGAACAAAATACACGTTCTGCACATCAAGGTGGATTCATCTTGGTTTTAGAAATGGAGTAATTTCCTCCTTATTACCTCCATGATTCATTCATTCCTGTCATTTTGTTGACGTTTCTGTCAGACCCGGAGTGACAAATAAACAATAAACCAGCCACGACATCACTAGTGAAGAAGTTTCTTTTCTCGTCCTCTGTGAGCAGTGACTATTTGGAGTATGACGTACGAACCTTGAGGCATGTGGCGCGTCTAAGTATTTTTTCCAGAGGCGGATGCTTTAAATAACAGCAAAGTAAATAATGCTAATCTCGTTGAATTTCGGGACATTCATCTCCTCTCGTCACGCATACCTTGCATCCTGATCATAATTTACGATAACTTGTGTATGTTTTAGTCCAGCTGCGCTTAGATATGTGCTTCTCCTCACCACTGCAGCTCTGACTTAATCAGCTTTATAAGTCTGTTATGTTCTCAGTGTTGTGGAAATGAACTTAGGGACTGGCCTCACCCCATCACACCACTGATTAATTCAATTAGGGAAAGTGGGAGATTAGCAAGCAAGCAACCAGATACCTTCTGTCCCTGTACGGGAATTAACAGCCAGTATACACTCTTGAGCCGAGTCACTGAAAAAAAAAAAAAAAAACTTTTGGAAAGTTTTGAATACTGGAACTTTACTGAAGGACAATAGATTCTGGTTTGCCGGCAAGAGAGCGCGAGCATCAGTCAACGGTCCCGAAATAGAGGTTTGCAGAGGCAGAGGGTGGGAGGTGGCAGCTCACTGTATGAGCAACCAGAGTTACTGTATGTTCCCACTGGACTTGTTATAAACTGCGGACTTTGGGGAGGAAACGAAAGAGGGGGGGAAAAAAACAGCTATTTTTAGAGTCTTCCGAATCCACTGAAGGTGAGAGGAAGAAAATGTTTTTGTCCTCAAGGAGGGAGAGAACTCAAATTAAAAAGGGGCGGAGAACACAAACCTAATCCAGCTGGTTGTATAATGGGCTATTTGTTATGGGGCGGCCGTCCTCTTGTTGCAGATTATCCCCCTTTAGACCGATGTCCATCATGGATCCCTAACTTTATATTTCCTGTCCAGGACACAACAGTTAACCCCTCCTCGCCTCCCCCCATCTAAGTGCGACCAGGACAGGAAATGAGAGACGTTTATCGGGCAGGAGGGTCCTGGTGGGTGGAGAGGGACTGCCAGGAGACATCCCTGTTCCCTGTCTGAACAGGAAGCTGGGAAGTAGAGTCATTTCCTGTTTTGGCAAGTGGTGATCAAGCAGCTCAAGAGAACAAAACCCTTTGACATAACAACTTCAAGCCATCTGCGGCTCAGAACCGACCCTCGCTGACCAACTCCCTGTGACTCAGATTCAAGACATCACACACACTCGGGAGCAGGACTTAAATGTAGTGGGTTTCACAACCGTGGCTGAAACAACTCCCTATTTACTATATAGTACACTTTATTCACCCTCTGCCATTTTATATGAGACGATGATAACTAGGTGTCCAAAATTCTCAAAATGCGGCTCAAAAATAGTGAATCAGTAAACAGGGGAGTGATTTCGGACACTCCCCCTGTGCAGTGATTGTCCAATCAGGGCTTTGCAGTCGTATTTCGGCGCGGCAGGCTTTGGATTTCTCCACGTTAAAGAGGTGTTCATGGGCCTGTAGTAAGAGTGATAGTCTGTGTATGGAGAGTGTACAGTAAGTAAAGAAAAAACAGTGTGTTTATCTGTGTGTATAACTTGTTTACTAGGTTACCTACAGTGGTAACCAAACATAATGTTGCTTCCAAAGATAAGGAACATTTCATATGAAATACATTTAAAAAACCTTGCTCAAATCCTCTGCAGTATTTGAGTATGAATGCTGGTCCTGGATGCTATCAGGGTTGAGGCTAACTTTGGCAAATCGGTCCTGCCGTCTACTGTATTTGAGGACGTTAACATTTTCCTTGATGTGCCAAACACATCGGTTATAACCTAACCCTAACCCTAACCCCCTGATCATGAAAGCCTTTACTTGTAGAATGTGGAAAGTGAAACATCTAAAATACAAACAATAAAATATAAATCTAACCTCTTTTCTTGTCCAAGTAAGAAAAGCAAAGAAGCCAAACAACGGCAGAACAGTCTGATCTTGCATCTGTCCTTATCATACTATTAATACTGGACTACTTTACACTGTTTCTGTATTTCCATGTCTTCTACATGGATCATCAAATAGTGAGGATACCGACTGCGTCGCCTGGGACGAGCAGCCGTAGCCTCAGTCTTCACACAAAATCACGTGTGGAGCCATGTAGTGCATATTTATAACCTCTTTTACAAGCTTCTCTTTGCAAAGCGAATGATCAATCAGGTCCTTCATATTATCACTTTAAGGATAGCGTTGGTGTCTGACACAAAAGGGGGAGACTTTCTATGCGACAGACGCAACGACTTCTAGACTGCTCACTTTGGTGTCAAATGCACAAACCTGTTTTCCGTCAACCTCGATATCAGCGATGTAGTTCTCAAACACTGTCGGGACGTAGACTTCAGGAAACTGGTCTTTACTGAAAACAATGAGAAGACATGTTTTCCCGCAGGCTCCATCCCCGACAATCACCAGCTTCTTCCGAATGGCTGCCATCTCTGCTGGGAAACAAGAGGAGGGTTTTGACAAGAATTTGTCACAAAGACACATAATAAAAAAAAAAAAGGATACTTTGACAGTTTCGTTATCAGCGGTACTACAAAAGACAAATGAAACTTTTTTGCCGTCATGGGAGACTTTACTTGTCATGCTGTAGGAAGGAGCCAAACAACACAGTCACACTCTGTGTATTCTACCCTACAGACATTTAAATTATTTATAAAGATCACAGGAACAAAAAACCTTTCCTGCTCATGCTGTGTGGCTCCAAAGCGGCCGCTCTGACATCTCTGACTGAAAGTACTGCACCACATTACACCTAAGGGAGTGCTCTCTGATCTGCACGTTGTCACAGACAACTGCAGTCGCAGACCTGGAATTCCCGGTGACACATCTAGACTACAAAGCTACGTGAAGAACAGACGAGAAGGAGGCAGATAGTGAAATGACGGGGGAGAGAAAAACAAAAAGAGGAGGTGTGGGGGGTTGCTGAGACGAGCTGGGACATGAAGGAATGTGCCATCAGGCTCCTGCTCTGCCCCGTTTGTTGCAACGTGTGTGGAAAAGAAAAGCGTCCGGGAAATCAGAGCAGCTTGTAAAGTACTTGGTGGTGTCCTAAAGCAGACAAAACACTACCCTGCTTCTGATCTCTCCAGATGCTTCTTCAGGAATACTCCGATAGTAGACAATATCCTAATCCTCTCGAAACAAGGGCTAAACCTGCTGCACATATGGTTCCAGTGTTAAGCTGTAATTGCTTACATGGGGGTTTGGAGAGCATGTGGATAAAGTGCAGAAGAAAAAGAAGAGGAAGAAGAAGAAAAATGTCATGCAAGTATTTACCACCAAAACAAAACCATGTCAAATAAAGATGGATGCAGAGATACATTTTACAACTGCGCATCAGGCCTGCAAGCTTTACTGGTTTCCTGTGCACAAAATACAAGCCATAAAAGCAACAGAACCGAGAAATATTTCTGCAATAACCCCAGATGAGAGGACTGGTTTGGTTGGTGCAGGCGGTGTGATGTCTGATGGATGAGATGGAGCCCCGCTGCCTGGGAGCAGCTGTGCATATAGTCATTTGGCTCCTCACCTCATCCACTTTCTGCCAGATAGTCTTGACAGCAATCCTCTTCACGAGGGCACCCACTTATCAGGGGAAATTAATCTTTCAGTGCTGCCGGCGTAACTTTCTAGTTGCGTCTGCCCCTACGCCCACTTTTAATATCTGCTCGGATGCATAGCAACACCAACACTGTCAGTAAGTAGCATCGAACCATCAAGAATCATCACGAATGTGGACTGAAGTTAACTGTGAAACTGTTTGTTTGGTTTTCATAACCGAGCATCTAGATGGCTTGCTATAAATAATTGTTCCTATAGGCCGGGGGATTTGTTCAAAATGAATATCTCAATCTTTTCATATTTAAAGCTAATCCCCGTCAACATTTGCAAACACTAAACAGATCATCAAACTGAGTTTACATTATGAAAACATATATTATGGATTTTATTTTACTAAAAAGGAATAGTTTGATATATTTGGAAATACGCATATTAGCTTTCTTGCAGATACTTAAATGATAAGGATGACCCCACTCATGTCTGTCAATAAATATGAAGCTACTGCTAGCAGCCAGTTAGCTTAGCACAAAGAAAAATAAAGTAGGTGGAAACAGCTGGCAAATGATTGAAAAACAAAAATGTGGGTATTTTATCCTAAGAAATTACTGATTGACCGATCAATTAACCGACTAGTCGAATTGTTGCTGCTCCTCTTAATATTTTGAAATTAACTATCAAACTCTGCCATATATAAATACAAGGGGTATTGTATTAACTTTACACTCAACTCAAAACTGCTAGGATAAGAAAAAAAAAAAACGGAAAACTATTAAATAAGAAAAGTCCTTCACACATAAGCAGGGAAATATGCAGTATTAACCTATGCCTGGTCGCTGTAGTTTCAAAATAACAGAATAAGATACAAGAGCTCAACAATCTCATAAATATGTATAGTCATACACATTCTGTAAGAGTGCATACAACAAATCAATATATAAATGTTATAAATAAATGGGTTGAGTTGCAAAGTAAGAAAAGAAACTTAGGAAAAAGAAAAAAGGATTACAAGAGAGGAACTTGTGACACAGCCATGTTTCCATGGATTATTTGACTTGGCATAACCAGTAGCCATACTGGAAATGTTGGGTGTGTTTGCTTTTTTGACAGTTTTATTAACATCTTGGGTTTATTCCTTCTTATGGGAATTCTGGTTGTGGTTTTAAAATGTTATCCTTTTCGCTCACTCCCTCGGGTGTGTCGAGTTACAGCTGCACAGGTTTTGCCAAAAAATGCCAAAGGAGATTTTAATTAGGCTGCTAATAAAAGCACATACTTTTATTTTGACATGTTTTAATATGTATTGACAGATATAGCATCCTAAGAAAATCCCCTATATATACTGTACAACTCTGACCAAAAATGATCAATTCGGTTGCATTTGCAAATGCTTCAACTATTATGAGATTATATTCAACAAAAAAACAAATATTCAATGGAGAACAGAGACCTCTTCTACTTTGATGCTTCAAACTATTTTGATAGTCAATTAATTATTAAAGTAATTTTTCATGCAACAAATGGCAGAAAATGCTTTTTTCAGCCTCTCAAATATGGAGATTTCCTGCTTTTCTCTGTTTATCGCATTAAACAGAGTATATATTGGTTCAAAAACATTTAAAAGACATCCCCTCGGACTTTGAGAAACTGGATGGCCTGAACTAGATTATGGGTTCAAAACAAAAACAAGTGGGAGATAGCAGCACTGAGGCCTCAGAGGCTCACCCTGTGAAACAAAACAATCCACTTCCTGTTCTGTGCGGCCTGGACGGAGCTTTTGGCTGCAGTTCTGTTTGGACAGACCTCAGCAGAGACGGGACACGGAGAGGGCTGCCAGAGGCAACGCAACACATGCGAGCACGCAAGCGTGCTTTGCACTCGCACACATACATGCACATGAACACAGTGGCTCTCTTTGCACTGCACAATGATAGCTTGTCCTTTGTGCCAGTGATATTGGGAGCCGATGAAGGAACATCTTGACTCTTTGCTGAAAATATCCCATACAGTCACAAACTGGGCCCAATACTCAGGCCGTCTATGACTGATGCCCTCAATTTAGGTGCTTATGAATACTAATGACAGCAACGACTGAGGAGGCGGTTGCCAGTAGTAACCGATTACGTCGTGCCGTCATCTAGATCAGTGGTTCCCCACCTTTTTTGTCTTGTGTGCCCCTTGAGCTGGTCGCCATTCTACAAGTAGCCCCTCACTCATCTGTGATGATTCGCCCACATTTTTTCTTGTATTTAACCCAACTGCTCATTAAATAAATGAAAATCCTTTGTATAACTCACCCTTAATACAAATGAATTTAAACTTGACATTTACACTCATTGCGAGTGAAAAAAAAAATTCTAGCGGTTTCAACATCTTTTATTAAATCACTAGAGGTTTTAATGAGACTCGAGGCTCTTTCATTTTATTCACCACCTGTCCAACAGTATGAGTGGACATATCATCGATCCGACGGCAGGCTGCGTTGTTCGATAATGGAACGGTTTTCAGCGCGTCTGCTGCTTTCTTGTCCAGCATAGTTTCAGCCAAAAATTATGGCGGCAGGGAGAATCAGATCTTCGGCAATTGAATGTGTTTTTTTTTAATACTTGGCCACAAGTAATGCCGCAGCATAGGATGCCTCCATTGCTTTGCACTTGCCGCTTTCTTTAAGTGTAGTCTGACATGACTTGAATTCTGACAGTCCCGGGAGGAACTGTTACTCACGGACGTGGAACTAGACCGCAGACACCAGGCTTGTGAAAATGTAGTCAAAAATGTTTTGTGTGTGGAAATAAATTGCAATCCCTAATCTTTCTACGTACCCCCTGCAATGTCATCAAGTCCCCCTCGGGGTCCCCGTACCCCCCCGGTTGGGAACCACTGATCTAGATCAAGTCTGTTCGTTACCTTTGAGCCAGCGTTCAATCTTCTCCGCATTCATATCAAAGCTTGATGCAATCACATGTGAATGGGCACCACCTATCTGCAACCAGTATCAGCAGGCTGACCTTTGACCTCTACACTTCACTCAACGAAAGCATAAGGTGTCACGAAGAGATTAACCGCCCTCATGAAAGCTGTGGCAAAAGCAGGAACAGCCCAACGTCATTCTGTCGGCTCCACACAACTGTCACTCAGTTCAGGGTGCAGACATTTTTATTTACCCGTCACCGTGACTCAACACAACGCACCACAACTGAGATTTATTCAGAGGTGCAAATATGCGAGAACATATTCTGAGGTTGACTGAGGACCAACTATTAACAGCCAGGCAACAGGAACACATCACAGAGACATACTGTGAAAAAAAAAAAAAGGATAACAACATAATACTACTACTTTGTTTTAACACAGGGCTGATTGACTGCATACGTCGAGTGCAAGCAGCTTAACCAAGGAGTGATTTTCCGATTGTTTCATTACAATACGGGCATGAAGAGGTAAAAATATCCAGCAGCTCTGGAGAGCACACATAAAAGTTGATCGAAAACACAACGCGAGGAGCCATTAAACAACATGGGAAAGCAAAGCGCCATTACTCCCTACAACTATTTGAGCAATGACCCGGGTTAATGAACACACCACCTCCCTCGTTCTCTAAGGAGGTTTCCTGAGGCTTATAGCAGCCAACAGGGGTTATGCAACAAGCTGAGCAGAGTTAGCACGGAGCAGAGCGTGACCCTGGCCAATGAGCTAGAGCTGCCTTTCAAACAACAATGCTGAACATAGACAAACATCCAAGCAATAAAAAGGCCAGTTGTTCCTGAGGTGATGACTTTGTTGTTCTGAGGTCCTGCAAACAGATTATAGCAAATGAGTCAGAGTTTGATTGTTTTGCTCGTCCAACAGGCTCCCAGTGCTGCACCTCTTTCTTTTATACATTACGCTGGACTCAGCTGATATCGACATTGAGATGTTATTTCCTGGGTTTTTTGGTGTTGCCATTACACAGGAGTTGTCAAGGAGCTCAGTCAAACTCTGGTGGTAGATTAAAGGCCTCATAACAAACAGAGCAATAAAACCAAGACTGAATTTTGAGTGTTTGTCAATTTGTCAGATAAACATTTACCCAGAGATTAAAGTCCAGCCTAAATCTTTATGCAACAACACAAAACGTATTTTACTAGACAGTAAGAAATGACTTTTAAATGAATTCAGGGTCGTGATTCTTACAGGAATTTCAGGCTATCCAACTACAACTAATTTGCACTAAAGGAATTACTTTTTTTTTTTCTTTTTTAAATCATTCTCAACAGACACGAGCAAACAGGCTGTTGCTTCATTTTAAAGCAGAAAGAAACGACTAGATATGAAAGCACACACGAATTTGTCGAGCTGAGAAATGGGCCAAAGTTCACAAACTGGCCGAGGTTGTGGCTGAGACAGAGCACACAGCCTCCGCACCGGCTGTCTACACCACCTTTAACTGGGCGTAAAAACATCTTATCTGACTGAATCTGACAAGAGCCAACAGACATCAGATCACATGCAAGATCAGACGTTGGGTGACTACTCAAAAACTAATCTCACAAGAAAGCTTCAGGCTGTTTCAGATCAGGCTTTTATTGATAAAATACAGAGATTCCAGAGAATAAGCCTTGGACTCAAGTGCATCAAATGTAAAATGAGAGTGCTGAGCTCTCTCACACAGCAGCAGGAGTACATGCAGAGGATCAGGTCAGCCTCAGACATTCTTTGGGCGTTTGTTACAAACACAGCAGCTCTTTAGTCTCCCTGAGTCATGGCTTTACTGGTACACCCATGGAAATGACCAGATGTCACTGGTCAGCCAGCCCATGAAATAAAACCAGGTAGGACAACTTCCTTAAGGCCTCTGAGGACACTCACCTAGGCTATTTATCCATACGAAGAAAAAAAAAAAAAAAACTGATAACAAAAAGGAAGTTAGTTTTTAATAGTTTTTTTTATATTAAATAAGATTTTTATGTTAAAGAAATTGTTTGACATTTCGGGAAATACACTTATTTGCTATTTTTGACGCGAGTTAGATCATTACCACCCTCACGTATGTCCGGTAAATATAAGGATACAGTCAGTTAGCTTAGCTTAGCATAAAGAA
The DNA here is from genome assembly GCA_943593645.1 of Bovichtus variegatus. Lineage (NCBI taxonomy): Eukaryota > Metazoa > Chordata > Actinopteri > Perciformes > Bovichtidae > Bovichtus > Bovichtus variegatus. The sequence goes on from CALSCE010010723.1 coordinate 9,278,244, forward strand.
GGCTCAGCTTGCTTCCTGGCAACCTAGCGATGATAACACGACTCCAGGAAGTCACTGCTCTCGGCCAAGAAATAGCCAAGCAAATAGCCCCCATAAATGTATTACAAGTATTGGAAATCGGACTCAAAGATTGCGTTTTTTTATCTTCCTGGTTTACTGTCTTCGTTGTGCAGTCCACTGCACATGTGCATTGGTGTTTATCTCACTGGCCCCGCCTGAGCGTTCCCACTCAGTCCATTGACTTTTAGGATAATGCCAAATAAATAAAAAAAATCACTTCTCTAGGCTCTGGGAAAGTTTTACAAGAAAGATGTTTAAATGGATTCAAAGAAAAAAAGATTCATAACTGACCCCGTTTTACAGACATCTCTTTTATAACGGTGGTCTGCGAAGACAATGTTTTTGTGGCCCGTACTGCAAGGCTGCGTGGTGGCACTGCATCCAGCGCTCTTATACATCCACAACAACCTGCAATGACACCGCAACTTGCCATTTTTTACACTTTTGCCAGTTGTGAATGGCTTGAGCAGTAGAACGTGTTATTAGACATCATTAGTGAGTGTTACAGATACTGGTGGGTCAATTTTGTCCCTTGTGGATGGAGCCACGTTAGTCGTTTCCCCCCTGTCTGTATGCTAAGCTAAGCTAAGATACGCTTCATATACTGTATACTGTACAGACGGGAATTTAGTGTTAATCTTCTCATCTCTGGCCACAAAATGTCAAACTGTTCTTTTAAATGAAGGTGGTTACGGTATCCTCGACACCGTGATCAGAGGAGCCTCACAACAAGAGCTCGTCTAATCAATGTACTGGGTGGCCATTTAAAAACTAATAACCAGCAGCCTGGTTATCTTCATGGCATCGGTCCTGCAGCAGTTTATAAATACCCTGAACGAAGACACTCCTGCTCTTAAAGCCTATTGAGAGGAAGTAGGGCAAGACGAGAGAGATGAGTCAGCTGGTGGCAGCCGGAGCGTGATATCCAAACTCAAAAAACAAGGAGGCAGAGGATGCACCGCGTGGCTTTGAGAGAACAGACACCTCATGACTCACTTCTGTTCAAAAACTCAGGTCATAAGCAGACAAACTACATCTGATCTGTTCCTCCAGGGACAAGCACAAGGGATTCTTTTCATTGTAAATTCACCAGATTATTTTCTTTTATTAATCCATCAATCATTTGGTCTATAATGTTACGTAATATTTTTTATTTTATTTAGAAAATGAACATCACAATTTCACAAGGACAAGGTGACATGTTAAAAAAAGTTTGTTTTCTCTGAGATTATCATCATAGGGGATTCAAATCTAAAAAAAGATGCAGATGTTCTGTTGATCAACAAATGAAATTCACCTCTAAACTACTCTATACAAGATATTTATTGATTTGTTTGCAACAATTGTCCATTGGACAAATAAAGCAAGTTGGAGACCTTGTGCTAGTGAAATTATGATGTAAATTTACATATTTTGAGCATGTGAAAATAAATATTCTCCGTCTATATTCTTTATTGATTATTCAGTCTATAAAATGTTGAAAAATAGTGAAACAGGTCCATCACATTTAGCCCATTTTGAAATCTTCAAAGGTTCGACTACCAGTCCAAAAACCCAAAATATTAAATTCATAATGACATAAAAGAGAGAAAAGAAGCAAACATTCACATTTAAGAAACTGGAACCAAAGAATATTTGTATATGAATATTTCTTAAAACAATTACTCTTACCGAAAATAGTTTTTCATAATTGACCTAATTGTTTGTCTCAGTTTTGCTGTCAACATCTATCTGCAAGTGCGGCAAGAATATATTGTTGCATGGATGCCCCATGTCCGGTGATTTTCCAACACATTTGAACATATTCAGGAGAATGAGGACAATATAATGGCCGACCATTTCATTTGAATTTTGGTGTTTTTTTGTTATCACAAATTGGACCTTCCTATTTAAAAATCACATTAAAACCCCTGTCTTTAACCAGTTAACATACATGTTTTAAAACATTAAAATTCTTAAATAGCTTTACTGTTGAACAATAATCCTTTTATCACCCTGATCTATTTTGTATCATCTTGTTACAGCACTACATGAGAGGCTATATAACATTTACACTTAGTGAAATGTCAAAACCCAAGACTCCATATTTTTTAGCGGCTGCACAATTCCAATAAATGGAAATAACCTGGATATGCTGTGCATCATTTTATCCACTTTTCCCTAAAAATGAAGCCTGACATATCCGATATCTTTGGAGACTTCGGCATGTCACATTCAGTCAAATAAAGAACTCTGCATTTGGACAACGCTTGTGTGCACAGCGGGAGTTTATAAATGACTGACCAGCAGGTAAAAGGGGTTTAAGAGGTTAACACAAGTACGCCAATTTGGGCGTTTCAGCCTAAAAAAAAAACTCGCATAATTTCACCCTCCACATGTTTTGTTGCGTTTGCAAAACACTGTTGCCAGTTCAAACAACGTCCTCTGAGAGACGCGAGTCTTAATATCGAGGAAACCAAGTGTTCCCAGGAATAGAAAAAGGCTCATTAGGAGATTTGCCATGCGGAGTTGCTTATTGAGGTCGCGGCATGTTGGACAGACTGTACAGACCCACAGGATCTGATGCTTTGAAACTAACAACAATGAAGCGATCAACAGTTGTACAGAAACACGCCGCGACAGCTGCACTCACACTGGATAAACACGTCATTAGTCAGGGATTAAACTACTACCTGAGCAGAGGGGGGGGGGCGATGTGTCAGGGCAAACCACCACCTTGTTTTCTCCCCCAAGTAAGTGAGCCATTATTAGACTGTCGACTTGTGTCAAATAAGAACATTTAGTCAAACTAACATTGCAGCTTTGCGTTTCATAATTACCTGCCAGCAGCCAGGTGAGAGGTTTGTGTGAATGTTAATCCCTGCTTTCGTCTTGATCGTTGACACACACACACACACACACTCGCGTATACACACACTCACTTCTTGCTGCAGTATTCGCTAATTTTACAGAGAGGGTGCTGAGAAACGGGGCAGGCGAGCAGAGATCCTCCCACCCACTCCAGCGACAAGCCGGGCGAGAATAACCGAGGAGGGCTTCCGTTTAGGACTTTCAAAATAAAAGGGGCAGGTCGTCTTCTTCACACGAGTAGTTCAAAGCCTCCAGTCATTACGATAATAATAATAATAATAATAATAATAAGAACAATAATAATAATAATAAAAATAACAATAACAACAACAATAATAATAATAATTAAAAAAATAATAATAAAAATAAGAACAATAATAATAACAACAATAATATTATTATTATTAATAATAATAATAAAAATAATAACAATAATAATAATAACAATAATAATATTAATAATAATAATAATAATAATAATAAAAATAAATAATAACAATACACTTTATTTATACAGCACTTGGTGTATAATAACATTTATTTTTACAATTAACATTTGAAATGATGAAAGCAATTGGCTGTTTGGGGACACCTGGAAGCTGCTAGACATTGTCCTGGATCAATTTTCTTCATATATGTTTCCTTTCATTTTGTTAGACGAATGAACAAATAAATTAATAAAACGGAATAAAATAGCTGACAATAATATAAGATTAAAAAAAAAAAACAATAGCGATAATAATAAGATAGCAGACAATATTTGTTGGAAATAAAATGGTATGGCATTAATAAAAAGCTTCTTTAAAAAGAGAAGTTGTTTGAGAAGTGGTAACAGTACAACATTCATGACATGCAGACTTTACACATTGGGACTGTGAATCAAGCTCACTCACTATTATTATTATTATTATTATTATTATTATTATTATTATTAATAATAATAATAATAACAATAATTCTTGTGAGAAAATCAAAAATATATAAGTTATTATTGACTTTATTATTTATTATTATTATTATTATTTTCTTTTTTATTATTAACAAGTTCTAGTCTTTTCTTCCTCTTTTTAAAAGACTTGGGTTCACCAAAAAAAACAGCTGCAGTGATTGGGGATCATTGATTTATTAATTGGTATAAAATCGTTCATGTTCATTTATTAGTTTTGTGCACTCACATACTTGCACCATTTCCCCCCTGAAGCGACGTTAAAGTTTACACTGTTATTTTGAAGGCTACCGCCTGTATTTCCGGTGTTGTTATGGTTACTTCTAAATGACTTGATGGAGCTGCTGCAGGCGCTGGAGTCACCCAGGTCCCTCCTCCCCTCCCCGGTCAAAGATGACATCATCCGTAGTACATGAAGACTCGTGCAACAGGAGGGATGGGTGTGGATCTGACTGGCACTAATAAAAATCACGTTCACTTCAGATGTGATGTCAGCTGCTGCAGGCTTTGTGTCTTTGTGTCCCACCTTAAACATGACTCGACATGCATCAGTCATATTTTTATCTTGACTGACGGAATAATTAGCAGTGGTGGAAAGTAGGTTAATACATCTACTGAAGTATTATAAATAAGTACAAGTATTTGTACTTTACTTTTATGCTTCTACGCTACAACCTCATAGAGGGAAATACTGTAACCTACTTTACCTTTATACGATTACACCTATTTGAAGCTAATGTACTTGAAAGATTCCTGCTGTTCGGAGCTGCATCCTCATGATTGTTTGCACTTATTGTAGGCCACTTTAGACAGAAGCGTCAGCTAAATGAACTGTAATGTAATGTACCTATTGCATTCATTTCCAGCTAAAGTTCTTCTTTACAAATAAAGATTTCACTCACAAATCACATGACCAGCTTATAAAATGTGAGGCATTATTCTTGATTAAAGGCCCTGCACACCCACACAGGTGTTGTCAGTTACTGTTGCTGATTAGATTATATATATATGTACATATTCTGTTTTATATGGCTGCATATGAATAATGATCTTGCAATGACTATTTAATGTTTTCTTCTTTGTCAGCTATGTCCAAATGTAAATGAAATAATACAGAAAATGTAATGAAATATTCACAAATCACTGAAAAAGAAAGAAGGATTAAAGGTTCCCTGTGGAGTTTTGACTCTTAGCAGTGGCAAATAATCTCAATAACTTTCTAAACCGCCTGCAGCAGCACCGGAGAGCAGTTTGTGTATGAGCTGGTCGTCATTTTGTTTGTAACGTACACACCGACAGTCCTGAGAGGCCTAATCAGGCACGAGTGAAAACACCTGTGTGTGTGTGTGTGTGTGTGTGTGTGGACGATGGGGAACTTTAAATTTTTTAAATTATGTTATTAATCTTAAATTAAGTTTTGAATGGATTTAGCTGTAGTGGGGTATTACATTTCACATTATGGTATTGCATTTCCATACAAAGTGTAAGGCCTGTTTGTGTTAAAGTGAAGGGTTACAGCTTAGCTACGTGTTAGGTTTCAATAGGAGAAGAAAAAATAAATATTATTTATTGTTTTAAAGTAATTGGAGTCTGTGAGAGACACAACAGAGAGCCAGTAAAGCCAATGTCAACCAAACACAAAGGTTAATCCTTAAATAATTAATAATATGTTCAAAGGCTTCGTGCTCATGTCACTAAACACGAGCCTACATGAAGACTTCTTTCCTGTTGTTAAAGAGTTCGTACATGATGTAATCATCAGTGACAGGCTCTCTGAACTATTCGGACTCTGTAGTTGGTCCCAACAAACGTTCATTTCCTTTTGATAATTACATGGGACTGAGTAAATAAACAAGTTCAAAGCAAATGGGAAAAATGGGATTTATTTCTAAGCTGGTACACATTATCCCTCGACCTAGGACACACCATTTCTCTAAACGAACAGTTAATGGATAGAAACTTAAAAATAAATCTTCTGATACGGCTCACAGCCAAAGTTGTCTTCAATATATGGATAATCTAAATAACAACATGACATAACAAAGATGTTACAAAAGAGGTATACGGTACATTTAAGGGCCTACAATGTTCCTTGACACTTCTGCAAGGATCAAATTTAGTGCATCTCAAGAAAATAAAATCTCTGAATAAGGCATATGTGTGACGTTTATCACATCTTACTATACCGAGACATTTACTGAGAACAGATTGCTTTCTCCTCTTAGACTTCAAAAATAAAGACGTGAAGTTGAATTAAACAAGTAACGCTTTTGCTTCACATTCTTTTTCACTTAACGCAAATGTAACACTCTGTTCTCTTTAAAGTAAAGACAAAAATGAAACAAATGTATGAGCACATTCAATGAACATATATCACAAATCCACAGGCTACTACAGAGCATGTGCAACAGTCTTCAAGTGCCTAAGGTGTCGTCACTCATTCGTCATTAAAACAGGAAGTAAAGCAATGCAGACTCAACTGATTCTGATTGAGTCCAGAGCTGAAAAAGGTCCATTCCTCTGTTTTACTTCCTACATGCTTATTTAATGTACAGACATGAATCTAAAGGTTGTTTTTGTTTATCTTTTATGTATTCTTTTTCTTTTTTACAGATTTCCATCCTTATGCCATAACGGCATCTCTTTGGTTTCCTCACATTCTTTACTGCTATCCCCCTTTAAAATATATGATTTATTTCTTTTTTTCTTCTTCCTTTTTTACATTTTTTTTTTTTTTTTTACGAAAGGGACATTCAGAGGCATGACATGGAAATGAACAATCCATTCAAAGGATTGAGTAGCGGTCCAGCCTTGAACATAAACAGGAAACAAAAACAAGACAAGGGTTTAATTCTCACTGGCAATCGTCTCAAACAGCAGGTCTGGGAGGAAGAGTGTGACTTCTCTTATAATGTCACTGAAAATCTTTTGTTACATGACCTGGGTTGGGTTGAAGTGCAATCTGGGTTGATGAAGGTGCTGCTCAGACCCGAGTCTTCCCTATGACAAAGGTGTTTTCTTCTCCCGCCGCCCCCGTCGGTCCAGGGTTTAAGGAGCTTGGAGGGACCGTGGGAAGGACCCTAAAGCGCCGTCCCTGTCATAGTGCTCGCTGCAGCACCGTGTCATGTCTCCGGCTCCGGCCCCGCCAGTGGGATGACAAACACAGTGATGTCATCGCCTGAGCCCAGTCTTTCATTGGGAAGCCGCCAGCCGCGCTCCTTCAGCACGCCTCGTGACCTCATCAGCAGGTCCTGGGCTGCCAGGGTGTACCTGTGTAACACAGAGGGCAGGAAAACAGCAATTACAGCAGTGAGATACACTATCATTAAAGACGAGCATACACACACACACAAACACACACACAATATACAGATTCAATTCAGTACATTTTTTTTTTTTGCTTTAGCAGATACATGAATAACATTCAAAGAGCTGATCTGCAGCTGCTCAGGAATATATATGAAGCTGATCTGTGTATGTTTGAAGTCCTTGAGCTTTAGGATTGCAGTCTCATGCTGAGGAGGTCTTTATTTAATCTCTTCTTAAAGGCATGAAAGTATATCAGACATAATAAAAAACACTTTTTGTACAGCAGTCAGTAAAAAAGGGATTTCAGTGCCTTCGCTTTCACTTTCTGACCCAATGCAACTGAAGGGTAACACTTTATATGCTCAACAATGTGTTTGACTTACGTTTTGATTCTGGTGAAAAAAACTAAACATTTTGCATTTATAAGCAGTATATAAACGTATAATTATAACATACTATCATGTAACTGTAAGCAGATATAAGGTCAATTAAACTCCTTAATACAATACAACATGGTTGTAATTATATAAAATACATCTTTGAAGGAGAAGATATAATTACTGCAAATACTGTACATTGACACACACTTAAAAATGTTATTATATCTTCTTATAACTTCATTATAATGCTTTATCAACCATTTATTATATGTTTTTAGAGTAGTGTTATAACTTATACTATATACTTTATATATACACTCTATATATATATATATATAATATTATACTATAAATATAAGCACAACTTTGGAGGAGACCTGCTTATTTGTCACCACCTAGTGGACATACTGAGTCCTGCTTCACACAGGATTAATGAAACTGTAGCTTTCGTGTAGTTTCATGTACAACATGTTCACACGGCACATGACAGAACATATAGCCAGAAAAAAAGCACAATATGAAGGATTATTTGGCATACCTCATAGGATCAGAGGGGTCACAGCAGGATAAGTAAGCTGACACAGCATCTGCCGCCTCCCTGTCTGTTGTTACGTCCCACAATCCATCTGTGCCCATGACCAAGACGTCGTCTGGGCCGTGTTTGTTTTCATCGACATTATAAACCTTCACCTGTGAAAGAAAGACTGTTATTCATAAAGTTTTGTTCTCTACGCTGTAATGATTTATAAAAACTATTTTGCATAAAGAAGAACATATTGTGCTTGTGTGTTTAGCGATAAAAGATTAGGAAAGGTTTGCCGGCATGAAAGGGGCATGACCTCCACTTATAGTATTAAAGCCGCTCATGTTCATTCACTTTTGTTTTTACATTAGGTTTAGCCACTTTTTTAGAGTGACTTACAACAAGCAAGTTCAGTTCGAGGAACAGAGACCTGATAATATTCCTGTAAAGCTCAGCTGAGAAGTGCTTGAACAGGAAATGAGAGCTAAAGTCTATCAAGAGAGGCGGAGAGTATTTTTAACTCCATAAGACCAAAAATGTTGTAAACAAAAGTGCTGTGATGAGTGGCAAGATACTGAAAAAAAGATGTGTGCACTTTTTTTGAAAAAGATTCATGTATGACATGTATTATATCCCTGTGCATATGATATATTTCAATAAACTGAAGAAAGACTCTGGTCTTGAAAACAAAGATATATATATATATATATATATATATATATATATATAAAAATATACTTAAATATTTTCAGTTCCTCAGGGTGCAGCAACTTATTTCTGTTTTTTTGATATTATATCTCAGATTGATAACAGAAGTTTCAACTGGTTTTCAGACTTACAGTAAACAATGTATGAACATAGTTGTGACCTTTCACAGGTCACAATATCTGCGTCACAATATGGACATAAAGACTGTACAGTTTGCAATATATAGACCACTCGGTTTGTTTACTCCTTCTTATGTAAAATATTTTAATATAAAAGCCGAAAAAAAGGGACTAATATGTTTCCTTGCACCATATCTGAGTCTGCAACAAGGCAACAAAAGCATATTATGAGTCACAGCTTTGGGAAACAGCTGACAAAGTGAAGCCCAGAGCCCAAAAACTGCTTTAAGGCTGCTGAGGCGACTCCAGCGCTGCTTCTGACTCCTCACACTCACCTCAGGGACGCATGAGAGGAAGGGCTTGATGTAAATGTTGGAGTTGTACACCTTCAGGTCATGATCTCCCAGCCCGCGGGTCACTCCGATTGTCGCCATGACACGTGCCTGTGTATACCGACACGCACACACACAATAATGTAGGTTAATGGTTCTGGATGTGATTCAGTTCTAGGAAAATCCACTTAAGAGGGATTATCAAGACTCAGACAATAATGAAAATGTTGAGCAGGTCTCATCTCTACCAAGGGCAGACCCTGAAGAATTTAACAAATAAGTCGTAGAAAAAAATGCTTCATAATTTCAGAATCTGCACATACAGAGTTAAAGATAGACCACACAAAAAGGTATCAGCTGTAGAGAATCTGTGTATGCAGGACAATATATTGTGTTTTCCTTGTTTCTTACCTTTTTGCCTTCTCCGTATATCAGGGGGAATTTCAGGTCATCTTCAACAATCGTCTTATAAGCCCTAAAACAAAAGAAACAACAGATTTTAGGTGTAAGTTCCTGAAACACGACTGATTTATTGTTTAAGTAATTTTTTTTTTAAGCAAAAATGCCAGCAATTCATTGGTTTTAGCTCGCTTGCTGATTTTCTCTGTATTTAAAAAAAATCATTGTAACATTGTAACTTTATCACTAAAAATAAACATATAAACTAAATATTTTGTGAAATAAAAAAAAACAATTTCATCAAGTCAACTTGGGCTCTGGGAACTATTTACTATTTTCAGATTGTTTGTAGAATAATCAATAAAAAGCTGCTGCCTTTGATTGGAAATTCTTACTCACTTCTCAGAAACATTCCAATCAAACTATTCTGAACAATTAAAGGATGCCCAATACAGAGTTCATGAAAAGTGACTAACTGTCAGACATGTGATTTAAAAGGATCTCCAGGTTTACCAGCCAGTCATGGTGTGGTCTCTGTAGAGCATCTTCTTGCCCAGCTCACTGTGCTGGATCCTACGAGGAAACTCAATGTGAGTGAACTCATTACCCAGGAGCTCTGGCCTCAGGAAGCCCTGGAGTGACACACAAAATAGGGCAGGGTCACATTAAACTACAGAATGAAACGCTTGACTTCAGCCTAAATATCTGTCATGACTCACGAAGATAAGCTATCCGATTTCACGTGTATCACAAGACCTGTGAGTGTGCTGCATACTGCAGGCATAGAACAGCTCCCTGTTTTAGCAGCAAACATCATCCACCCACTCTGTGACTCAGAACTCAGAACAAGCAACCGATGAAAGTCTGATTATTTTAGTGTGGGACAGGATTTCCTCCCTCGTCTTCAGGTTGCATCATGCTCAAATGTACTATAAGTAAAACCTCATTTGACTAGTCGAGATCAACTGTTCGTATTTATACTCCTACTTCCCTTTAACAGCTGGCTATGCACTTACCAGATTATAACACCCCCTTGAACAGATTCTGTAGAGTTAGTTTATGTGTCTGTTGGTGAAATAATTGTACTCGAAACAAAGAAGTCAGAAGAATACCAGATACTGTAGCCGCTGTCTCTCTGACTCAGGTGTGAATTCATTCGTCATGGGAATAACTTCATTATTTCGTATGATTATGGCCCTGCAGGGAGAAAGAGGGAGAGGAGAGCGGATAGAGGCACAGACAGAACAACATTTCATTTTTTTATTTTATACAAACAGCTCATAAAAGCAGATTGGAATGAAAGCGTGTTGGAAGGAAAACAACTACAAGATGCTGCAAGTATGCAGAGTGAACCCCAGAGGGCACAAGAAGCTCTGTCTGAGAACATTTCTCACATAAAGCTCCATCCACGGTAAAGTGGTTAAAAGAGTTACAATATTATACAATATATCCAGCGGTCTGCAGCAGAGCGTTTTCTCAGTTCTCTCACCTGCTATCTCCAGCATTGGCTACGTAGAGTTTCCCCATTAAATGGATGGCAGCTAAGGCACAACACCCACCAGAGATGGCATATGATGTTTTTTCCTTTTCAATTAGGTCATCCTGAAAATACAAAGACATAAAAAATCAAAGTAAAAACCAAAACCTCAGTGGTGTAAGAGCACAGCTCGCCTCTCATCACCCTGAATAGCTCATTATTTACTCCATAAATATTTATGTTCAAAACAAAACAGCACTGCTGATGGAGAGAAACAAGGAGGCGTTGAGGAATACATTACCTACGCTGTGGGTTATTATCATCTAAACCAGACAGTGGTTGCATCAGAGAAGAGTATCCCTTTAAGCTTACTGACTGCATGAGGCCTTGTTGCCCACTTTGAATCCACATACAGCGAGAGCTCAAGGTTTAAAAGCCACTGCTAGCAGCTCCGTGAGGCTGCACGTAAGCACAGCAGCGCTTTGAGCAAAAACGCTAACATTAGCATGCTAACATGGTCAGAATCACAGCGCTCAATGTGTAGCCTGCCATCCATCGAAGGTTAGCGGTTAAAACAAAGCACAGCTGAGGCTAATTGGAATATCAGTAGTTTTGCAGGCATTTGTCCATAAACCAGGACTGGACAAAGTAACATTTTAACCTCATGATGGCTTTTTTCTTTTAACTTGAAACCACAAATTTGGACCTCATAGGGGTGCTAGATAAAAAGGTCAGCGGATCACCAAAGTTATTAGGATGCGATATCTTTAGTGTCAATCCGGCCTGTAGATGTTGAGATATTTCACTCGATAAGTTCAAATGTTCACCAGCTGGTGGTGCTAGAGGTCAAAGTCAGGAGATTACCATCGTCAGTATTCTCTGGGAACCATGAATGTCTCTACAACATCTTATGACAAGCCAGCCAAGAGTTTTTGAGATATTTCAATCAGGACCATTGTCGTCCCTTGAACCGTGACGCACTCACGGCTAAAAATGCTGCAAATGCTGTTAGGTTCACCAAACTAAAAGCCTGAAGTGTTTTCCCGGCAATTGAATTAAAAATGTTCATGTTGCTGTTTGAAGATAAAAATGTGCATAAATACCTAGTGCAGCTTGCAAAGCATTTTTGTCTTGTTTTCTCACATAGTTAGTTAGTAAAACATCTGCTCACCATCTGTGTGAAGGCGGTCTGTATGACTCCCATCACCAGGCTCTCCAAACTGACAACCTTCTCCATGTGAAAGCGAACTGAGGAGTCGTTGACAGCATCAGGGTCTTCTGTTTCCTGTGATGCCCCCTTTTTTGAATCCGCCTGGTATGGGCTGCCGTTCTTGGCCAAGCAGATGGGAGGCGCGCTGTTGGGGTTCTCCAGCAGGTGGCAGATTTCTCCCAAACGGTCTCTGATGAGGCGGTGAAGAAGCTTGGAGGCCATGATGGCGGCTCCGGAACCTGCATGTCCATCAAACACGCCCCAGAAGTGGAGAGGGATTCCAGTACCATCCTGAAAAATTCATATTAACATAAAAATGTATAAAATAAATGTAGTAAAAAATAGTAGTATAGTGATATAAAAATAAATAAATAAAAGTGACAAATCCTATTATTATTGTTTGAAAATCTCCCTTGAGATTACCACTCTGAGCAGAAGGCACACATTTGTGAGGCTTTACAGGCTCTGGGTCTGCAGCTGGTGATATTTTTTTTTAAATGCTATTTTTAATATGATTCTTTCATTTCAGGTCTCACTGAACCATAGTTGCGACAAATCTACATTATAATATTACTGGAAGGCTGGAAATACATCAAATGTTTATGATACATATGGCATACACAATATAGAACATGACATTTAAGTTACATTAACATTCAGTGAAAAGCGCTCTGTGATATCCGTCCTAACAGGATCTACGCAAGTGATGCGGAGACTACAGGAAGAATGTCCTCATCCCGGGCTTTTGCTGATCCAACATGATGCAATCTGCGATGGAAAGGCGTTGCCGCCCTTGCGTTTGCAGGCATGTTTACAGCAGAGTTGGCGTGACTGACTGACTAACAGATGAACAGGAACAAGACACCTGCTCACCGCTCTGATGCTACACTCACATGGGGAGAGATGCAGCAAGGGATGATGTCATTCATTTACACCAAATGGAGGACGAGAATGTGCGTGTGTGTGTGTACATCTTAAACAAATGTATTGACCTACAATCAGTAATAAACAAGTTTATTATGTTAAGAAAATCCATGCACGGCACTATCTTGATTGTAGAGAGTAAAAAAAAAAAAACTTAATGCTGAGCCAGATCTGCCACTTCAAAACAATAAGCAATAACAGATTTTTTGGCCACTTGGGGACAGTGGAAAATTTTCTGTCGACATGTTAGCAGTCAGTTGCGTAGCATTAAAGTTAGAGTCAAGTCTGCTGTTTAGTGCAGAGGCAGGTAGTGTACAGTGTTTTTTCTTGCTGAGCTTTTTCACTGAAAACAGCTTCTACAGAGAACTGTAAGAGTGAACTAAAACAGTAAAGTTGCAGGTATGACAACCAAAACAATGAGCTGAAAGATGATAAAATGCTGCATAGAGTTAAGGTGAAATGCAGAGTAATATTCTCTGTGGATTTTGTGTCTACAAGTAACCCGTTCGACATAAAAGCAGCCACGTGATCCATGGTTAATATACAAAGACATTGATTAGCTGCAGTAGCGTTTGGCTGAAAGTCTTCTTTTTGGGTCAGTTTTTGGCAGTTACGTCTTCTTTACTACAAAGCTGAGGGTTAAGATACAAACAATCTAAACAATTCTTATCTTGTATATTTTTTGACCACTTGGACTTGTTTTGCTTTGTAATAACAAGACGAGGATACATCAGAGACATTTGGATGATAGCAAACATAGCGAAAAATTAGAAGTCCCACGGGGACTAGAGGTGAATCCATCAATATTAAAAAAGGACACGAAGACACTATTATGGATCACATAACAATAATGAAATCATAAATTCTGTGCACTTCTGCTCAGACTATAATGTGTTTGAAGAATTTCCAATACCTCAGACACCTTCAGGACTTAGAGAACACTGACGTCAGATTTAAAAACATTATCACTAATTGTTTACTGGAGCAGCCAGACATTTCATCCCTCACTGACTCCTGTTCTGATGTTCGAGAGCGTGTCCCTTCACTCACCCCGTTGTCCTCCAGCAGAGAGGAGTTGCGGTGTTTGCCGCTCGGCTTTTTCACGAAAAGCTTCTCACAGGAGCCCTGGTCCTCGTTCAGCATGCTCTTCCCCGCATTGATCACCCTGATGCAGAGAGAGGCAAGGAAGAAAAGTGGGCCTGGAGTCAGATGATTTATAGTGTTTTCTACCTCTAACCACATGAAAATATAATAGCAAGAAATAGGGAGAGAGTGGAAGAGTGAGAAAAAAAATGGGACAGGATGCTGTCATGTCCCAGAGGGAACTTGCAGGAGGGATTAAGTGTTTTTATTATGAGCTGATGCCTGCGGAGGATAATAGCTTCAGAGTAATGCACTGTTTCATACTCTGGCAGCATCATCTACCCTGGTATGGACTGCAGCAGAGTTCACTGGACGTACCGATGCAGAACAACTGGTGAAGAAAAAGTGAGGACGCTGAGGGAAACTGTGCTACGTAGCTCTATGAACAAATAGCAACAAATAGTGACAGATTTCCAGTTACACCTTGACTGTACGGTAACATACAGTATCAATTGAAAATAATTCTGCACAATAAACCTGAATTTTTTTCACTTTTTCACAGCACTTTTTTCAAAGCACTTTCAAAAATCGGAAACTAATGGCTGCCTGGAACAGTACGAATAAATACAAACAAAAATCGAAAATATAACCGCATGTTTTGCAAAATGGTTAGCTGTAGTATTTGCCATCTGTAGTAGCTGGACTAACACATACTAACATCCACTGGCATGGCCCTTTAAGCTGTCACATTCAGCAGACTTGAGAAGGCTGCAGTTTGGACCTCATGCTGGCATATTACATAACATTTTCATTTTCAATTATAGATAAATGCCACATTAGCTGGATAATACGACGTAATGCCTTTTGCGCAATTCCAGTTATTCAAGTATTGACATTAAGATTCCCTCGGAAACTTCTGCAGAGGAGGGATGGGTAATTTATCAGTGCTGGGATCATCAGAGGAAGGGAAAAGAGAAAAGAGAGAAAAAATGACAGGGGACTAGCAGTGAAAGGGAATTAAGATAAACCGTACAGTCAAACAAAAGATACGAGAGAAATCCAGCGTTAAAATCTCATCAAAATAAGACCTTTGACCTCTCACTTTCTGAGTTCAGTTGATTACAATCATTGTAGAAAAGTGGTCGCTGTTTGGCCAGAAGCTCTGATATCAGAGAGCAGCAGAATGAGGCAAAAAAAAACTGCTGCCCAAATCTGGATTATAAAAAGCCCTTTCACTGTCTAATCAGTAGAAAGCAGGAGACAGGCACCACAGTGTCCTGCACTGCGCTCCCTGCATTAGGACTAATGACAGAGAAGAATTTAAAGTCGCCTGATTGTTGTCTAAACTTTCTGACAAGACCAAAAGTTGGCACAAAATACAGAGTATATATATTTTTTTTTTTTGTTTTTTTTTGCTGTTATTGGACGTATCGGTGATGTGAGGCCAAAAAAATGGCCACAATAATACCACAATTATATAATGTTTTGTCCTATAATGTTCTTTGCAGTATAATCAAGTTTCACCACCACCACAGCGAAGAATCAGTCACATGCGCTCAATGAGCTATAATTGGACATAATGTCGGTGCCGTGGGAGGATGTGATTCTAAAGCGGTAGCTCAAGCCTTCCTACAATGTGACCTAACTCTTTCACATAGCTATGTTTCAGTCATTTGTTTCCACAACTTGTGACTGAAAACCATTCGTGCCATGTTTGTTGAACAGTAT
Source organism: Bovichtus variegatus (assembly GCA_943593645.1). Taxonomy (NCBI): domain Eukaryota; kingdom Metazoa; phylum Chordata; class Actinopteri; order Perciformes; family Bovichtidae; genus Bovichtus; species Bovichtus variegatus. The sequence goes on from CALSCE010010723.1 coordinate 9,294,292, forward strand.
ATTATGCAAGGAAGGTTCAAAAGAGGAAGCTGAGAGTTCCAGTGAATTCTCTGATTGCGACTGCCGGACCTTTGAACGTCACGAGCAGAATGAAAATGTCTGTGGAGTCATTAGACATCTTGCAAAATGATGTGGCAAAAAGTAACATGTAATGCAGTGAATGGAAACACCTGCTTTTTTTCATTACCAGTGGTCAATATAGAGTTTCAAACAAAAGCTTTGAGCCGTCTGATCCCACTGCTGACAAGACTTTTACGAATTGAATGTGAAAAAGATGAATCCTTAGTTGCTGCTAAACTATGTTACATAAGGTGGAGGTGAGCAGCTAAACAAACACTGCAGGCCTGTACAAAGTCTTCATCCATAGCATGTAAGAATTAGTCTTATCATAGTCTGAATTCCTGTTCAGGGAGAGGAAGTTACTGTAATAAAAAAACGTGCTGCAACTCGTAAACTGTGTCTCACCATCACTTTGAAATTGGACACAGAATATCTGTCATTCTAAGTTCGAACAAGGAATGGGTTATATGAACAAAAAAAATAAAAACAGGTAAATAATTATGTTCATTGCATTGAAAATGTAGCAAATTACATTTTTATGACATTACCTCACAGATATCTACACTTCGACTTTCTCAAAGCTCAAAAATTCACTGTACAATTAAAATCACCGCTGTTCACGTCAATAAAGAGTATGTTCTCTGGATACACCTCTTTTTGGGCACTTGGCAGCAGAAACGAGTTGTGAACGCAACTCTGACATATTATCACTTTTTCAGTTGATATGGCCAATATGTTGTTTGTCTATTTACACATGGAGCAGTTGTGGAGAAACATTATCATTCATCTGGAGTCGTGCTTCTGGCCACCTGATGGACTTAAGACCAGGATTCACTCTCCTTCAGCTCCGTTTTTGGTCTCTACCAACTTCTGAGGTAAATATCTGGCTCTTTGGCTGCTAAATCTCACACTATGTTGAACCAGTCGCTAACTTTGTCTGTCAGCAACCAGCTGCGACTGAAAGCCTCGCTATGAGCGCAGTGAGCGTGAACCAAAACTGTAAAGTTGATTGTCGGACAGCTAAACTATGAGCTGAAACTAACCAGTATCTTGCCCAAGGACACTTTGACATGCTGACTGCAGAGAGTGGGGATCGAACCACTGACCCTCCGACTGGTGGACGACCACTCCACCTCCTAAACTGATGATGACGCAGAGCTTTGAATGGTTTCCTACTGTACTTTTGTGCTCACCTAACATCTGTTTATTCATGCATTATTAACAATAGCACATAGAGTTATTACATCATAGAAAATAATGAATAATATATGAAGTCATAGGTAATATATATGTAGTATGAGTTATTAAGCTGTGTTCTCATCCGCGTCTTGGCTTCAAATAAGAGAAAAATATCCGTGAAAACATTTCCAAAATGAGTCTTTTCCTCCTCACACGTTCATGGTCTCAGTGCCTGGAAGCTTGCCTGCATACTAAATTGTATTAAATAGCCATTTGACAAAAGCACTTTCAGCGGCTTACTGTAAGTGCACTCGCATGTTCCTGCTGACACGATGTTGTACGGCAGCGTTAGAGCATCAATTAGACTTATTATCTCGAGCATCATAAACCTGTGCGGTGCTAAAAAAAAAAACTGCAGGCAGATTTTGGGTTGGCATTTTACTTTGAAATTAGACCCTATGTGTCTGACGTCAGTAGCGATGCTCAAAGCTTTTACTACCATCATCTGGTGCAACACACGGTCAATCCGGACCAGTGTAAACATACCAACAAAGCTGGTCCTGCCTGACACCAGGAAGCCTTGACATCCCCCTGGATCCATCTTTTTTTTTTATATACCATCGTATCATGTTTTCTGTCGCATAGATTGTCCATGCTGTATTTTTAACTATGCTGTTTGTTCTGTACACACGTCACCTATTGCACGTCTGTCCGTCCTGGGAGAGGGATCCTCCTCAGTTGCTCTCCCTGAGGTTTCTTCCATATTTCCCCCACTAATTGTGGGGTATCTTTTAGGGAGTTTTTCCTTGTGCGATGTGAGGGTCTAAGGACAGAGGGTGTCGTATCCTGTACAGGCTGTAAAGCCCACTGAGACAAATGTATAATTTGTGATATTGGGCTATATAAATACACTTGATTTGATTTGATTTGCTCAAGCAAACCCAACAACAATGACCGTGAATCCTCAGTACCGCCGCAATAACACTAATGAAGTGACATCAAAGTGGAGAAGTTGCAAGGAGTCTGAATGAAAGCCAGGAGGGCGTCCTCCAACTGGACAGCATCCACCTCGTCATTGTTCCCACTCATTACAGCCCAAGGGGAGACAAAAGGGATGACGCTGACAGATGCTCCAATAGAAAAATCTTGTTCTGTGAAGATTATCATTTCCGCCAAATAGATCTGAAGTGATGCTGCGCAGTTTTAATCATCCGTCTTTGGGTCCATCCATGCACATCACAGTTCTTTTAACACCTTGTGATGGCTCATAAATAGACTAATCACAGCCACATCAGAAGCGTGAGTAAATAAATAACTTCCTTAGTCAATCCCAAATAAACACCGGCGCGCATTCATCCGAGTGCAACAGCCTTTACAACCTCATTACTGCAGTCGTTTTTGCATCGCTGCTGCACTTTCCAGCGTTAATTGCCGATGTTTTCGGTCACAGTCATTTGGGATTGATTCATGTTAGTTGTGTCTGCTCGCAGTGTGTTAGTTTAACGCTGATGGGTGTTGTCTTTTGGGATTTTTACACTCGAGCGCTGGCAGCGGATGCACGAGCAGATTAGGTTGTGTAGTAAACAGCACCGCTAATGCTGTGATTACAGTTTTCAGCGACTTACATCAAAGTAATTTGCAGCAGAATGTGCGGACAGCAGCACTGATGACGGTGCACATTCCCACACACTGACCTCCCCTTATGCATTACAGCATCCTCATTTGACTTGTCTCATTCAGTCTTCTGAGACCCACGGTTGTCGTTACAAGTCGTGTCCCCGTACCCTTTTCGCAATCTGCATGAGTCATCCTTTTCCCCCCCCTTCTTCTCTGTTTCCACTCTGAGACAGGGAGGAGTGGTGTAGCCCACACACTGTACTGTAGGACTGGAGCTATTCAGTCCTTCATATCTCCTCCTCCCTCCTCCTCTGGGAGAGTGGAATGTCTTAAAGTGTTTTTCCCCAGCAGGAATCGCCGGAACAGCAGATCCTGACCAGTAGTGTGAATGAAATGGTGCTGCTTTGTTTCTACCTGTGAGAGCACTGCAGGTGCATTAGAGTATAAAAGCACCTGCAGTAAAGCCAAGGACACGAGGAGTGGGGATCTGCACCTACGCTTAAAAAAATGTGACTTGTCATTGATTTTTTTTTTCTTTTAAAGACTAAGACGAAACAAGCTTAATTATTTAACACAAACACTGGCTCAGAGGCACTTTGTGAATGAAAAACAAATAACCTCCCAGAGACAGAAAAAAAAGAAGAAGAAATTGAGCTCTCATGGAGGTTTTATGAAGTTTTAAGATATCAAAAAGGCTGTGAATGTAAGAAAACACACAGAAAGCCTTGTGAATAACACGAGCAGGAAGACATTTACTGCTTTCACTTTTGAATCATTTGACAATTCTAGCATAACTCTTTAAATCGCCGTGAGGAGGAGCCTGTAGTCAAATATCTTTAAACACAATTGTCACCGTATGATAGGGAGCGTTTTTGACTAATTACACACTGCTGCACATATCATTTACAGCAACTCAGGGGAGGAACACTGAGGTAGAAACTGTACAACAGCAAAAGGCCATATTGGCCATCACTTGGCTGCTGCAGTGCATCTCAGAGCTGCAGAGGCTGCAGCAACACAGGCCTGACACTCATCAGGGGAACAATAAAGCACAATGTTTGGGGATGTGAATCTTTCGTCAATGAACGCCACTCACTCTGCGTATCCCGTGCGCCAGGGAAGCCTGCTGTCTCTCTTTAACGTGAGCACCGGCCGTGATGCGTGCTCGGTGGAGTACTGCAGGAGCTCCGGGGTGAGGTCCAAGAAATCCGGCCGACCGTAGGGGAAGCGCGGCGGCAGGCTGTCCGGTCCGCAGGTCTGGCCGCCACCTGGATGATGGTTGTGGTGGTGGTGGTGGTGTCCGTGCGGCATCATCCCTCCCACCAGAGTGGACATCGCGTTTTTAACTTTGCTGATCATCATCGGCACCGACACCAAAAAAAGATCCGGACGGGAAATTAAACTCGATGCGATGTTACGTTAGAGAGAAAAAAACAAACAAAAAAAACAAAACAATACTCAGCCAGTGGCGAGGATCATTTCAGGAAGCGATTTTTTTTCTCTCCCCCCTCCTCGGCCCCATGTGACAGCTTTCAGGCAGGCAGACACGATGTTTTCCTCATTCAAACAGAATAAAGCTCTCTCTGGCTGCGTGCAGCCTGTAATCCGGCTGATAACTCATCTCAGAAGGCAGGGCTTCACGGGGATGTGCCGCCAGCCGCGAGCATATCACACACAGCCCCAAAAATATCAACTACAAGAAACATATTCATGGGCTGATTTATTCCCAGATGTTTATGTGAAAGTCAGACAAGGACACACAATTAGGAGGACATGCTACCATACATCTAGTCTCTTTATGAGCATTTATTTGGCCAGCTGTGACCTACAGTAAAGGACACATTAAAAATGTAATATGTACACTATAGAAGATGAAGAGAAAGACAGAATGTTGTGAACATCTAAAAAGGCACCATTTATAAAAGGTTTTATACTTTTTTTTCTTTTTTTTAAAAAAGCTTAATAACTATAATTAATGCTTTATAGATCAGTTAATAAGTAACTAAATGTCTCTGATATTTTAAGTAATTGATTATCAAGGGATTGGTAACGTTTAATGACTCACTTTCTAATAAACTGTCAACTCTGCAGTTATACGTTTAAATAAGTCATGGACAATCAGGGTCACAGTATTACATTTACTCAAGTACATAAGTACAATTTGAAGGTACTTTTTCATTTCATTGTACATTGTACCTCACTACATGTACACTCTAAGGCCACGTCATTCGGTGCAACTATACAATTCACAGATCTGCCACAAATTCAGCATTTAGGAATATTATAATGTTCAGTACAAACACTTCAAGGGTGGCTTCTTATAGAAGTGCTGAATATTCTCTGTGAGAGCAAACACACTGATAACATGATGGCAGATGTCTAAAACAGGGTTTCTGGTTTAGGGAGGATTCTTAGGAACAGCACATGATGAACTGACACATTTGCTATGTGACTATACTGTAGCAGAGCTTGATTAATACGCTGACTAATGGACTCACTTGTTCTACTTGTGTCCCCATCTGCTTTTGAAAAGGCCCAGTAACCACATTTCACCACATTCCCATCGCTACACTGCAGCACTGCACAGTTAATTCAGAGCACACAAGAGCTGAAGTTTGGCATTAAACTAGAGTCCTTGTTTGGAAAGAGGAGCAGCACTAATGGTACGTGAGGAGCAGCCCGTAACCGTGTTACCTAATCACTTTTATCTGAGGTCGCAGTCCACCTTTCAGCCGGCAGCACTCAAGGACTGAGGCTGCACCACTATTGATTGTTGTTGCTTTTAGAAATCACCGTCACCAGGTAAAAGAAACATCCATCGACCCGTTCCTGCTTATTCCAGCCATCAACACTACTCAATGCTAAATATGTCAACTGTGCTTTTATATGTAATATTGTTATCTTTGTTAATGTTCTTTACTGACTATGCATCGCACAACATTGTTTTAAGTACTTGCACCTTTGAAGCTTTAAGTATATTTTGCTGGTGTGTTATATTTTAATAGTACTGGTATTGCTACTTTTACTTTTACACTGATTCTACATACAAAACCTGCTTTGAGCTTATAAAATAAAATTCACTGTTATTGATTAACTTATCCAAGAGTCATACAGTTTATTAAGCAGCTATTTAAAAAGTATTATTAATACTTTTACTTAGGTAATTGCTTCTTCTTTTTTTTTTTTTTTTTTTTTTTTTACATAATTTGCGTTTTCTATGCTTAACCATGATTCTAATTAAAGTAAAGATTAAAGTGAAGTAAAGCAACACTGAGTGGGTTAATGCAGTGAATTCACTGTATTTCCATGATGTTTGCACCTGTGCCTGTTTTCCAGTAGATGGAGCTAAAATGTTACAGGATGAGGAGCCATTTGAAAACAAAGGGGGCTGTGATGCTGTAGGAGAGGCTCATATGGATTATGAATATCATGTTTGTTAATCTTTTAAACAGATGCATGTTTTGTTTATTTTGTATGTTATAACAGACACATTGTAATACTACGGCTCAGCAGGAACGTTCAAACATGTTCTGTTTATCACCATTTCTTTTGCGTGATAACAGCTGTTTCATTGCAAACCGTCTTCGACTCCACATGCTGGCAAGTGATAAAAGGAAATTAAAAGATTTCCTTTGCATTAAAGGATGGATTTAAGAAAAAAAAAAAAAAGAGAAGAGAAAAAAGTTGTATTTCCCCTCTCAAGATAAAGTACTCTCAACATCCAGTAGCAGTGGATGAAGATGTAATCTCTCCTCTGATGAATGACCCACTGCTGCTCTGTCAGAGGCTGCTGAGGCAGAGCGCTCTGAAAGCAGGAGAAAAGGGGAGAATTTGATTCTATGATACGATGACCAAATCTCTGGCAGGAAGTCAGAAAGTCATGTTATATGCAGATCACAAGGACAGAAAAACAAGACAAAAGAATAAGAACACCTCTGGAGTTCACATTTCCTCGTGTGACAATGCAAAATTAATGTTCTGCAGTGAGATGTACACAGCAAACATCTTCACGTTAACACGGCTTTCATACATTTTTCTGTTTTGAATCAGGTCCTGTAGTGATCAAGAAACACACTCACAACATGCACACGATGTCATCTCTATATATTACATGTTGAGGATATATGAACTCACTTTTAAAGGAGGCAAGATTTTCTTTCATGTTGAACAAATGAATGGTATAAAGTAACCAAGTATGCTTGTATACTTGAGTGGGAGTGGCCTGGGACGTAAGCTTGGTTGTGATTGGCCAATGAGCCCATACGCTCTACAAAGTAGTTAAAACTTGCTCCGCCGAAGCTTCATCAGTAAAATGCTACTTATGCATTGTTGCGTCAGTATTAAATATAATAATGTCATATATGATAACAGTCACACGGGCCAGTTTTCTGCAGAACTAGAAACTTTACTTTTGATACTTTAGAGTAAGTACGTTGTTCTGATAATACTACGGTACTTTGACATAAGGAGGATTTTGAATGTTCAACCTTTAGTTGTTATGGAGTCCTTTTATATTGTTGTACTGCTACTGTTACTTAAGTAAAGGATCTAAATACCTATCCACCACTGTTTAAAATAATAATAATGCTAATACTACTGCAAATAATGATAATAATCATAATACTATTTATAATAACTTTATTTGTATAGCACATTTCATGGAAAGATGCAGCCCAAAGTGCTTGACTACACAAGATCAGGTGAAAAATAAACAATAACAAGCAATAGCAATAGCAGTGAGAGAAAAAACAAACAAACAGAAACAAAGTTTGATGACAATACAACAAAACGATTACAACGATACGAATAAAGTTAGCCCTAATTAAAAGCCAAACTAAAGAGATAGGTCTTTAATTTCTTTCTAAAAGTTACGCTGGTGTTTGCTGTATTATTTGCTCCACAGTTTAAAGCCTCACCAGATTTAAACAGTTTGCATCTGAGTTATGAGTGCGCGACGTTCTCCTCCTTTCTTTAAATTAGTTAGAGAACATAAAGTTTGCCATTTTATTTGACCCAATCTGAGAATTCTCTTAAACAGTAGGTGACAATGTGTTGACAACCCTTGATAAAAGTAATTTTTCCTCATCCTGATGGCAGATTTATTCACTTGTGTTAAACTTGAATGTTCGACCTGTAAGACAATATCAGTCTATATGGTAATTTTTGCAGTGTAACATTGGCTGTTTTGATTGTGCTCTCTTTTTGTTTTTTAAAGCTGCCGGCACTCCCACTGTTCAGACTAAATTGAGTTCATATATTCTGACTTTGTGTGGGCATTATTTCTTTCTCTGTGGCTACAGCTCCCCACCGCTATCTGAGCGAGTTGGTGAAGTTGGAAACTCCATTAGGGCGGGCCCCTGATGAAAACCCATTAATGGCTCTGCGATCGGGATTGAGGTCGGGGGAAAGACCTGGCAATGCAACGGCACACAAAGCCATAAAGCCTGATGTAGCTGCCTCTCACCGAGCATCTGCAGCTGAGGAAGAATAACTGTCTCGCTGTCTGCAGACCTGTTGAATTAAAGGGGGCATTAACTGCTGCCTCCTCTGCATTATTGATGGCCTGCTCTGTTCCTGAAGCCATTATGCCTCCTATTTCTCCACTTGCAATTTTCTGGTAGACGTCCCACTGTCTTCAAACACACTTCTGCGGTGAAGGCGAGTGAGGGTTCAGGCAGAGGGCTTCACAGGTTATTTTAAACACCAAACCACCACAATCAATGCAGCCCTCCACGACCGTCGTCCCCCATGTGTGAAGTTAAAGTAATTACAGGATGACAAGCGTGGCGTGATGAGTGTTATGCAAGGTGCCACCTACAGTAACACACGTGTGGTTTCCTCAGTGAGGTGCCAAATCACATGACGCGTCAAACTTAACAGATGAGTGTTCCTCATTCCCTCCTGCGGTGTGACCTCAAAAGGACAAAACCGGAGACTTTTTTTTTTTTTTTTTTTATATATTAGATTTTTGATCCCAAATGCTCACTAACCGGGATTACCTCATGACTCACTTCTGCTGCCACATACATTTGTTGTTGAGCTCGCTCACAGAAGCTAAGACTGCTGGCTTTATCTGCTCTCACACAGCTTGAGACACCTTACCTCACGGCTGACCTCATCCTGTCATATGATTTAATGAGCAGCGCTGTGTCACAAACCACAGTGTCAGGGGTTTGACAGGATAGGTCTATACAATGCACTAAAGATTAATGAGGTCATCTCTTCTCTCATTGTGCGTGTGTGTGTGCGTGTGTGTGTGTGTGAATGACAGAGAGGGAGGCAGAACGACTTTGGGAATCATATAATAAATGGCGTAAAATGGAATCAAAATAACAGCTTTTCTATTGATATTGAGTGATAAAGTCATGTGAAGCCTGGCTCTGGTCTGCATATCTGCTTTGAATTGTATAGCTCAGCCAGGTCAATGATAATGGCCTGACAATTTTTTTGTATTCAGTCGCCGGGCATTTGTGTATCCTGCCCTTTGATTCTGCTCGCATGTGTGTGTTGTGTGTGCGTGTGTGTTTGCTGAGTGTCTATGAGGTAGATGGCTTTGACTTTATGATGATAACACTCTCTGAGGGTGTCCAATATCAATCAAATCCAAACCCAAATGCTTGCCTCGCATCTCCACAGGCTATCTCAAAGGTTGGTATTGATTATTCCACCCATTCCTGCCTTTCGGAGGGCCGGCCAAAAGAGGCTGCTTGAGAAATGGAGAGATGATAATGCAATTACTGGGGGGAAGCCTTTGTAGACCGGGCAGTAATGTTTGAGATGAGCGGAAGTTGAATGTCAGAGACAAACAGATGTATTATGATAACCATGGTGAGTAGCCAGGAACCTAATGCATGTCATAACACACAAGTTCTTCTGAGTAAGGGACTGTACACAAATTATGAACCGGTTTGGGAGAGCAGGCGGAGATTATTTTATTTATTTCTTACACCATATTTCTATTGAATGACATATTTGTGAGATCCAATATATATAAAAGAGATACAATTTTGATGTGTGCCATGGAGGTGTGTTTTGCCAAATACGGATGATATGAGATCGGGGGGAAATATTGCTGAGCAAAAGCCCTTCAGCACAGAGCTGTCACTTGTTTGTGGCTCCCCCATGTAGACACTTATTTAGCATCTCTTTATTAAAAAGTAAAAAGTGGCTGTATTGTCAGCATTTTGGTATGTTTATCATAAATATATTATTTTTGAGATATTCTGGGGATTTTCATACAGTTTTGAAATACCCACTGACTGACGGACTTACTTCAAAACCACATCAAATCAAAAACTGTCTTCTTTGCTTTACTTGCAATACATTTCCTCAATAAAAGGAGCTGGAAATTGAAATTTAAAAAGAAGAAAAATCACATTAAATGTATTAATCAACTTAAGAAGCCACAAATACCAGCGGATATTCCAGTGAAGCCATAAGTTGGAACATTTACTTCGCTGTTATATTGAGCTGCTGTCTCCAAGAGAGCACAACCATCCGGTTATCATCATCTGAAGATGGGGGAGATAAATGTCTGCCCTCCTTCCTGTCACCAGCACACAGCTCCACTGGGTGGCGCTAAAACACCGGCGCAGCCCCAGCATCCTACACACACACACACACACACACACACAGACGCAAACAAACGCACACACACTGTCATGAATCCGGCTGCTCCCTCTCATCCCTCGGATACCTCAAATCCGTTTCTTTAACTGCACGAAGACGTTGCCAAACCGCAACTGCAATCTGGAAGGAGGATTGTAAAAATAAAAACAATAAAAAAAGAAAATCATGCTCGAATCCAGAAACTATGAGCGACGGTCCGGCGCGTCGTCCAGCTGCTCCGGCGCTCCGGAGGAGGGGAAGTTGTGAGTCGTAACCGGAGGACCAGCAACTTTTATAGACTTTCAAGTCCGCTGCCTGCAAGTATCCAGCAGCCCCAATTTAGACTTCTTCTACTCGGGGATTGTGCGTCCGGACAGCTTTGACATTACACCAGGCTTTTTAGGTTCTGTGTTGTCGAGGGCGTCTTGAAGCGACAGGGAAAATGGCATTTCTGTGAAGAAGAGGTCTGTGCTTTTTTTTTTTTTTTTTTTTTTTGTTTTTCCTTTTTCTTTTTTTTTTGTGTGGTTGACAAATGGAGAATAAATGAAAAGGGACGTTTCAGGGGATTAATTGACAGCACAACGACAGGTATGTTGACACCAAACACTGGAATTGTCTTGTGTGTTTTAAACTGTTGAATTTGTGGCCTTCAAAAAACGTGAGGAAATGACCGACTCCAAACAATTTAGACTGCGAATTTCAAACAGCCCAACAGCTCACGTGAGTCTGCGAAAATAGCCAATCAGCCAAACCTGAGAATAAACTGAGCGCATCGATTACACTATTGATTGCTTCCACTATGATAAATAGTTATAAACTTGTGAGACACCGCGCGAGCTCCTGAAAACTAATGATTTAAGGTGGCGTACAGGTGTAGCTGTAGGCTGGGAAGTGTTCAGCTTCATGCTGTCTAGATTCAGAGAATATCAGATCTGTGCAGCAACATGATGAAACCATCGTTGGCTGCTTAAATTAGACACAAATCAAGTTTTCCCTCAGAGGCATCTGACTGGCTGCTTTATTTGGGGTGAAAAAATGCACTGAAGCAAACTCTCATCTGAGTGAAAATACAAAAAACAACTTGCTTTTTCAAAAAATATAGTTCTCATCGTTTGTGGAAACATATGTAAAAGGCAAATGAGTGACGTGTGTGTGTGTGTGTGTGGTCTCATCACCATGCAGACAAGTTATTATCTGATCATGGCTTTAGAGAAGGAAAAATCTCATCTTTTGCTGGATTTATCAATGATAATTTTGAGAAAAACTGGCATGTAATCGTCTCTCTCATTCTGTTTCTATCTATCTAGCTGTCTGTCTGTCTGTCTGTCTGTCTGTCTTTTTGGAAGCCCTCCGCCCTAAAAGCAGTGCATAATATTTCAATATCTAAGCTTCCCCCGTACCTTGGTGAAGGTAACTCCCAACATAAACATGTCTCCACAGTAAAACTGAAACCTGGAGCTGACATCACAGCGTGGGCTGTGTCCTCCATCACTGTCATTCCCCTCAACGCTAAAAATAAGAAATAAATAAAAAGCAGCTTCAGCTATAAGCGGCTTGTTTGTGACATAAGAAAAGCACAATGCTGTTATCTTGTTGGATTATGTTGAGAAGACACGGATGGAGTCCCTAATGAAAACGGGCTCTTGTGTTTGCTGTCAGCTGCTCTGCACACACACTGTAGATATTTATGATTATGCTTACACACCACTGTGAATATTTCTCTTTCTACAACCCCCCCCCCCCTCTTTACTCTCCCCCTCCCACTTCCTCTCTCTATTTTTTTTCCCGTATCTCCGTGTATCACCTTGTTGACCCTGTTTTCTTTTTTATCTGCCCTTCATCCCATTGACGAGCATTGTGCGGTCAGCTGTTTTTCTTTCTTCCCCTCAATTAGTGCTATCATCGCATTTCATCCTGCAGAATATGGAGACGGTAATAACCTTACACTCCTAATGCGGGTGATACAATTCTGCTGTGATTAATTGAAGTCCCCTCAGAGAGTCAAAGGAGGCGTAGATCTCACTGACAGGCAACCCATTATATTGTTTTATAGATCGCCGTCAGTAGCCCTTGAAGCTGCCTGCGGCCCACTGTTGTTCTGGAGGGTTTTATTGTGCAGTGTTATTGGTTGGTGTTGCTGACAGACAGAGCAAAGGCCACCCTGGGATTACTGGAGATGGGATCCCTGTGACAGTTTCCACTGTATTTGATAGTAACACTGGAAACTTGGAAAAGATTTATGCGCTCTGCAGTGGTTGTTGTAAAAAAAAAAAAAAAAAAAAAAAGTGGGAATTTGTTATGGAGCTAAAGGCTTAGAATAAAGTTGTGTCTATACCTGTAAACATCCTGCCACAATAACCTTGGCCATGCTGCACTGTGGCATGACAATTCCCGAACGAGTGGGGAAACAAAAATCGTTGCTCATGCCTGCGAAAGAGCCAAATTCCGAGGTTAGACAGATTAGTTTGCAATTTCAGTTGCACTTTTCTTTTAAAAGCCACCGTCTTCACAGACATTGAAACAAACCGAAGACAGAACGCAGACCGAGGCTTGGAGAGAGTACTTGATATGCATGAGCCACCAGGTGATTTCAAGAGGAAGAGAACACCATGGATAAGAGGCTTGTCTCTAGTTTTAAGGAGCCACCACAGGCAGTATTTGTGTTCTCCGGCAGCTTCCTGCTCACACTGTCAGATCAATAGGGCATAATATGAGAGTCTGGCTTGTGTTTGCAGGCATGAGACAAAACAATACATTTTAGTTTTTGCACTTATGTATGTATGTATTCACAGCCCTGTGGTAGTATTCAGATTGCAGACTACAGCCCTTCCTAATGTCTCTGTGTGAGACTGACATCACTGCGTTTTCTATAGTGTGGAAATGCCGGATATATATTCGGGATACACACACATGTGACAACCCGGTGTCTCGTCACAGAGAACGTTGCACCGCAGCACCAGAAATCTTGGGTATTGCATCATTTCAGAAACTCTGTATTCACCACCAGCCTTGCAGATTTGGCTTAGTGGAACAGTAAAAAGTCAGCCATCTATCTACATGATTACACCCGATTTCAGCACCCCGAGATTTGCTGCTCAGCGGTGTTCATAGGCTAATGTGTTTAGAAAGCACAGTTTGTTCCACCTCTCAAAGCGCCAGCTCGAGCTGCTGGGGTGAATCCACCGGGTGTTTAAAGGAAAATTCAAAGCCCCACCATAGCGAACCAAATGCAGCATTGTTACGCTCGTGTGCAGCTCCGTCATGTACAGAGGAGGAGGAGGAGGAGGACATGGGGAGAGCACATCCTATGTTTTATAGATGCCATTTAAAGGAGCATGCCCAGGATGGGCTGGCTGCAATGAACTGTAACCGCCGACAAAACACCAAGACAATAAACAAACAAATTGGTTTCCTGGAAGCCAGCAGTGTCCCAAAGTCGCCCGGGCTGATCCATGCCGATGCGGCAAACCAAACTCTTTTTTTCCTCAGAGATTAGACCGAGAAGCACAACTGCACCTCTTATTTATTCATGCTGGTGTGTGTGTGTGTGCGTGTGTGTGTGTGCGTGCGTGCGTGCGTGCGTGCGTGCGTGCGTGCGTGTGTGTGTGTGTGTGTGGTACTAACTTGAGTAAACAGCTCATGTCGTGCATTTGAAGGCATCGCACCGTGATCAATTATTTTTCGATGAGAATGATGCAAAGTCAATCAATCAAACATAATCGTCATGAGATCTTTCTTTGATATCGTTAACCGCACCTTTACATCACTGTCAGGTAATGTCAGAGTGTCCTGTACACCATAACGTCACTGTAGCAAAGTGAGAAAATAAACCACTGAGATGAGTTACTCTTTATCTACAAATCGCAAGATGCATTTTGGTAAAAAACACCCAATCACAGACCAACATTTTTTGTCATGTGCGCCAATAATCGTGGGTGGAAGCTAAAGATAATAGTGTTGAGAAAACAAACTACAATCAGTTTAAATGGATTTATTTTCTGATTCTCCGCCAGTTTTGGATGAATTCATACATCTCTTTAAATTTCCTATTTTGATCCTCTTTTGACCCACCATGTGCCCCCGATCCACAAGTTGGTAACCACTGACGCAAAACACGAACAATCGTTAGAAGTGTATTCAGATTTCAATTCACAACATAATGGCTTAAAAGGATTCTTTTATCTTTTGAAATGTATCCATCTGGATTCCCAAATGAGTTTGTGTTGTGTGGGGATGACTCATGCTTGCAATCTCACATTTTCTAAGCCCAAATGTGTGAGTCCTGAACATACTGCGCACAGTGGAGGAGTCATGTGACTCTGTCCGGTAAATGTCTGTTGTCTGTCCAGCGGACTCCTCAAGTGCTCTGGACACTGGGGACAATGAGCTTTGAGTGGAGAAGAGCCACAGCAGAGTTTAGGAATCCTCTCTTCA